>PIJE02000211.1:50186-100186 GCA_002895965.2 Coryphaenoides rupestris | reverse complement strand
CCTCCCCCCCGCCCTTACCCCAGGGGGCTGTGAGGACGACGGGCCCACCACTGCCTGTTGCAATGACCTGTGTGATGGGGAGACAGTCATTTCTCCCAGGACCCCCCTCCCACCCGCATATATGTGTGTGTGGGAGGGGGGTCTTCCAAGTCCCAACTCTTCACGGTTCTGGCTCCTCAGTGGTGGAATGAGCTCCCGGCTCATGTCAGGACGGCCGAGTCGCTCGCCAGCTTCCGCAAGAGACTCAAGACCCACCTGTTCAGAGTTCACCTGGACTCTACATAAACCCCCCTCCTTAACAAGAGACTCAAGACCCACCTGTTCAGAGTTCACCTGGACTCTACATAACCCCCCCCAGCACTAACCTGCGTGTTTATATGTCTTAACACTTATTAATGGCACTTAGCATTGTTGTTCGTTCTCAGATGTTGTATCATGCTTAGAATCACACGCCTGCCCAGCTACTTATGCAGGCAACTTGGCAATTATGAAACTCGTTCTATTCGTCTCGTAAATATGAATGCTGGAAAACAGCTCTATTCTTATCTTCAGGTACCACAGTGATATATTGCTGCCTCTCCTTCAACAAATGTACTCTTTGTAAGTCACTTTGGATAAAAGCGTCTGACAAATGCCCTAAATGTAAATGTAAATGTGTGTGTGTGAGTGTATTTGTGTGTGTGTGTGTGCATCTGTGTGTGTGTGTGTGGTATGTGTGTGTGTTAGTGAAATTGCCTGATGGAATAGTCATTTCTCCCAGGACCCCCCTCCCACCCCCATATACATGTATGTGTGTGTGTGTGTGTGCTTGCGTGCGTGCGTGTGTGTGTGTGTGTGTGCGCTTGCGTGCGTGTGTGTGTGCGTGTGTGTGTGCGTGCGTGTGTGTGCGCGTGCGTGCGTGTGTGTGTGTGTGCGTGTGCGTGTGTGTGCGTGCTCTCACACACACTGTGATCGTCTCCATCTCAAAGCTGCTCCCCAGGGTGAGGGTCATTGGATGTCATTTGAGTCAGCCCACCCTTAATGGCTCCTCACCCCCCACCACGGCCCGAGCGTCTGACCTGCGACCTGCATCCCCTCAGCAATGGTTACCCTGTAATACAAACTCCCAGTCTAACACACGTTTACTAGTGTGAGCGGTGAAGCGGTGAACTAGTGCACACAGAAATTGTCTCGCAGACATTAGGATTTATTTGTGTACGTTTCAGACTCTCCAACCCCTCGGACCGGAGCTTTTTTTTAGAACAAACAAGGGCATCTGTTAAGATGTTCGCATCTCATTCCGGCCGTCAGTGTAGAAGTATGTAACACACACACACACACACACACACACACACACATCACAAACACACAGCCACACAAATATCCGCTAATCGTAAACGGATGGTAATCTGTTTGTCTCTGTTTATCTGTGTTTAGAGGACCAACATGAGACAAAACAGAGAAAAGGAGCATGATCGCATCGTGTATCGTGTATTAATGATTTTGTTTCTTGTTCTTATCTAAAACAGTGGACTACTGTTTACGGTATAAATACCACATCCCACAGACAGACATGGCTTGCATGACTTAAACTTGACAAACTACTTCCCTGAAAACTTATTCCATGGGAACCTTCCTGTTTTTTTCTGACTTAACCAAGATGATGTAACCCGTGGTGATTTTCTCTTTCCCAAATGCTGACAAGACAATAAGACATTCATCAAATGCCAACTGGATAATGCTGAATTTCAAGTTCGCCCCCTCAGAGTGACGACCGACTCTGTAATGTACTCCTGTCATTTGTACATGAATAATAACTTGGTTGGGATGCATCAGGTGGTATTTTGTTGAGTTTCGCAGAAACTTTAAAACAGGCACCAATAATGTACTGGAAAAGGAGATGTTCGCTTTTGCTTAATTTGAACTGTTGGCATAAAACACTGGAAACCATTAGGAGAAATTCTAGTTCATTATAGTTTGGTATATAAAGTAACATGGGGGGAGAAGCAAAACTTTTTTCATGGAGACAATACGAATACAAATGGGCAACTATCCAATAGCCAGTCGGAGAAAACTACTAAAATGGGCCAAACGAACATCTCCGTTCAGAACAAAGTGTTTCAGTGTTCCTTAGCTCAGCTCCCCCTGGGGTTGGAAGGCCAAAGGTCTGAGGTCCGGGAAGTGTGTCTCTGTGTTGTATCCCAGCAGCAACACAATCACACGCACAACACACACACCTTGCTTGTGTCTCGGGGAGTTGACTGCCGCTACACCTAGCCAGACACAGTGGCTGCGCCTGGACTGGCATACTACATACTACATATTACATACTACATATGTGTACTATTTTCTGCCATTTTAGTCTCTATTCTATTCGTAGGATTAGAGTACACAATTTTTAGGACATAATACGGGGTTTCGACGGCCATAATTGATAATGATGGACTACATACACACAAATTATATTTATCCTTGAAATAGTGAAGACATGAAAAAAGGTTTACATTACAAATACATTATTGTTTATTCTCACAAATTCTGGAATATTCATTATCATATAATCATATTTGGTTCAGAACAATAGTATTTCAGCATTTACATTATTGTAGTGTGTGCTTGTTCATAGAACTGTTGGTGTTGGTTTGTGTGATTGGCTAGAATGATAATTGGAGGGTGGGACTACAACAGAAAGAGCTTATGATTGGCTAAGGTTGCCATGGTTAAATACAAGTATCATCAAAGGTAAGTATGTGTAGCATAATCTTTAGCCACAATGCCACGTCATGTGGCTTTTAGTTCGGGGCTCCTCCAAGGACACAGGCAGGCTTGTGATGAAAAGTCTGGTTTATTGCAGGGTTTGATCTGATGACATGGCAGCCAGAGCAGCTGGTACCTGTGCTAGCATGTGAGCTCTCTCCCTGAGTGTGTAGTGGCTGGTGGCTGACTTAACCTGTGGTGCTCTGATTAGCCAATACACCACAGACGTGTAGCCCCACCCCCCCAGACTCTAGCTGGGCCAGGTGAGGCCGATTAAGCCGGCCACCAAACACACACACTCCCACAGTATACAAAAAAACTTCTCCAAACAATTTTGTCGATCAATAACATGAACAAGATGGCCGCTCCTGCTACACCTAAACCATGCACGATGCTGCAGATAGCGGCAGAAGCACCACATGCTAAGTCGCTGACACTTTTATAGAACTCCAATATCTCGCAGATGCCTTGAAACGCTTACATGGCTGATGGAGAAGGACGAATTAACACGTAAACCTGAACGATCTCAAAGAATACGCTGTCGGAAAATACGGGGCGATTTCATCCCAAAGCCTGTCATTGGCCATCGTGAAAATTTATTCACACCATCATTCAAATACGACTTGGCCACAAAGAAAAACTTTTACGACGTCCCCATTGTCCTGCGGGAGCAGACTTTTTCACACGGCCTCCGGAGCTGAAGTGGGTCTGTTGTCTGGTGTGCGGAGCACCGCGCTAGACGCAACAACAGCAGCAGCAGCAGCAGCAGCAGCTGGGAAACATCTGGCTCAGACGACGGACGACGCAGAATAAAACACGGCGGCAATCGGAGCTCACACTTCCAACGGGAACGGATCGCACCGCTTAACAAACAAATCAACAGCATCTCTTCGCATTGCGCAAGAACAAGACACGCTGGCTCTTCACCAGGCTGCGTCACAGCTGCACACCGCCTGTGGCTTCCCCCCACCCTCACATCCCCCCCCCTCACACCCCCCACCCCCTGGGAATGGCTCTCGTAATGATGAAGAGTTTCCCATGCCCGAGTGTTCAGCACATGAAAATATAAAGTAAACAATGTAATTGTTTTGCCACCAGGGCGTCCTGCAAACACGGCCCTGGTTGGCATTGGCCTTCTTCGCCTTCATCGCTCAGGTCGGGCCAAGTAAAATGTATCTTCGCAGTTGAAAAGCCGGAGCTGAAACACGCTGAAACGTTCCCTCATCACTCACCTGGCGTCTCTAATCCTCGCCGTGTGAGATATCATGCCACTGCCCTGGAAGCAGTTAGTGGACTCTGTTGGAGTTGTCTGTGGCATGCAATGTTACCCACGCCAATACGCCTTTCAGTCTAATTGAGAGAGCGAGGGAGAAAAAGAGAGACAGGGAGAGAGAGAGAAAGAGAGGTACAGAGACAGACCCACAGACACAACCCCAGTTGACCGGTGGAATGCCTTGTAACCCACCAGCGTGGCTCATTTGGGGGTAAGTACGGTGGGTAATGACAGCGTTCAACAAGGTACACACAGGGATCCACAGGTGATCACGGGGCTAATGAGACCTTTGATGAATCCAGGGGCATGTTTACATGCAGACTATAGAGAGCACATTGTTCTCCCGTCTCTGTTGTGTTTCCAATGCGCTCCTGGTCAGACACATTCAAAGGGGATGGGAAAGGGAGCTTGGGGAAGGGGGTGTCGGGGGGGGGGGGGGGGTGGTGTTGCTACATTTGGCATCCTCCATCGTGGAAACCTGCTGTCTGCATGCTGAATATTTGCCCTTTGAGGAGTCCCTCCACCACCACCATCACCACCGCCGCCTCCGCCTTCTCCTCCTCCTCCTGTGTCTCCTCATCCTCCTCCTCCTCCTCCTCCTCCTCTTTCTCCTCCTCCTCAAGTTCAAACGGACAGCTTCATTCCTTCTCTCCTCTGACTGTTGGCAAGGCTTCAGTCAAAATGTAGTGTGTGTTGTGTGTGTATGTCTTGAAACGACACACGTGTTTGATGCGAGTGGGGTGTTTTAGTCGTTTGGGGGCGGACTGGTTCAGCCCAGGCGGAGGTGTGTGTGTGTGTGTGTGTGTGTGTGTGTTGGAACATGTTCTTGGTTCCGAATTTCTTCTAGAACTATATGTCCCCGCCCATGCTTCATGCCTTATTCCACAATTGAGCTTCACCTTTGACCTTTCTGGTCACCAAAGCCCATTAGTCGCTCCCACCGGATTCAATTAGGGTTAAACATACTTTGTATTATTTATTGTCGTTCGACGTTAGGCCCGGGTGTCACTACGGCTCAGTGACGGATTGGCCCAAACTCTACGCTATGCGTTTATTAGCATGTGCCTCGCCGCCGCTTTTTTCCTATCTGGAAAAAGCAATATTTCATGAATAAGTGTCTTTTTTCCCCAGCAAAGTATGCCAAGTACACTGTACGGTAACACTAAGTTACTGAAAAACTGTAAATCATGATATCAACATACAGTATATTGTCCTCACGACCCTGCTTCAATTCTGCATCCATTGTCTGACTTCTCAATCCCTTGTGATTGATTTTCACGACGTGGTTCACTTACTCTCTCTCTCTCTGGTGCACTGGCCCGTGCCCCGTGAGCGCTTTCCCATCCTTTTGACATCTTGTTATGAAATCCTCTGTGGCCTTTGTTCCCCATAAATCAGGTCGATTGATGAGGAACGTGCAAAGCTACGAGGGATAAAGGCTCTCAGCGTGGTTTGCCCTGTGCCACCGGTCCACAGTTGTACAATATCCTTGAAACATTTGTGGTTTAATGCAATGAGCCCACACTGTTCTCCTCTTTGCTTTGATATCGTATCATATTCATTCTGTATACTTAACAGCTGTCAAAGCTCGATGAACGATTGGACATTTTTGAATCTTAAAATGTCCAGATTTTATGCTAAACATGCACTAAAGTACTGCAGAACCAATGATATCAGTTTATTCAGTTCACTTCAGCAGTTACGAGATTTCCATGCATGCGACTTGTGTACAGGTCGTCCACCAGCGTAGCACTAGCATTAGCACATTTATATTTACATTTAGGGACGCTTTTATTCAAAGCGACTTACAAAGAGTACATTTGTTGAAGCAGACAGCAATATATCACTGTGGTACATAAAGATAAGAATAGAGCAGTTTCAAGCATTCATAGTTGTGAGGTTAATAGAACGAGTTTCATAATTTCTAGGTTGCCTGCATAGAAGCTGGGATAAGAGGAAACGTGCCATTCTGAGCGCATTACCAACATCTAAGAACATACAATATGCTAAACAATGGTAAGTACTATTAATAATGCCAAGGCGTACAAACACGCAAGTTAGTGCTAGGGTTAGGAGAGGGAAGGGGGGGGTTATGTAGAGTCCAGGTGAACTCTGAACAGGTGAGTCTTGAGTCTCTTGTGGAATCTGGTGAGTGACTCTGCCGTCCTGACAGGAGCTCATTCCATCACCGCGGTGCCAGAACAGAGAAGAGTTGGGTCTTGGCAGAGCGATGTTTGCCTTCTTAGTCTAGCCGAAGTTGTTGAGTGGAGCGCTCGGGCTGGGGCGTGGGCGACTGACTAATGTTTGGAGATAGGTAGGGGCAGTTCCGCTGACAGCCTTGTAGGCCAGTACCAGTGTCTTGAATCCCAAGTCTAGCACCCAACCTGACATAATCCAAAAGTTTTGTCCTTTTCTGTTTTCTGTGTTGTGAAACAACAAAACAGAGCATGTGAACTATGTGACAAGGGCGGGGGGCGCTGGAACCCAAACATGGGCCGACTGCGTGAAAGCCATCAGAACAACCGTCGGCACGGCGAAGCCCACTTAAAACCCTCGACCACGAAGTGATCACAGATGAGGGGGGGGAGGGTCCTTCTCATCAGGGTCAAGGCCATATGCCAGACAGAGTCACCAAACCCAACACATTACGATGATGTCATTCAGGAGGGACGCTTTCATCCAGAAGTAAATAGAATTGTCAGTAGTAAGTGGGGACTGAAGATCACGGACGTCTGGAACAAAGGCTTTTAATAAATAGCATTGGTCTTGTGGGGGGAACGTCCGTGCACTAACTGCCTGCGGTGAACACAAAATCAAGCTTTGTAGATGGACTGCCATTGAGAAACGGTAGGATTCTCAGCCGACAAATGTGTTCTCTAACCACAATCATACTACAAATGTTCACAAGCTGTTCATGGGAACACAGAGTTCCCAATGCTGTACACAGCTTCTTATTGGACTGTTCAATGATCAAAAATCATAAAAAAGAAACTCAAGGGAAGATTTGGGTATCATGAGGCAGGTTAATTAACATACCATCCGCGGTGGATGACTGGGTCCATATCTGGGCTGTCCCTCATGGACACAAGTCTGTTTCCTTCGGATGCTGCTTTCCCATGATCCAACATGCTGTCCAAGTTTAGACTCTTACGGTCAAATTTACGCGTCCAAAATGCTTTCACAGGCAAGTCCCGGACACCTTTATGAGCAACATTTACTACGTTTCCATGGAGACACTCGACCTGGGATTATCTAACCAGGAATGTTTGTTTCCTGTCACCTGGATGTACGGCAGGAGAGGGGCTTCACAGTCTCGTCCCACACACACACACACACACACACACACATATGCACGCATGCACACGCACACACACACGCACACACACACACACACACACACACACTCACTGCAGGTCTAGATCTGTTTCATGATGACTCTCCATCCACTCAGGAATGAAGGGGTTTCCAGAGAGGAGTTCCCTCATAGTCTGCCTTTTGGTGGTGGTGGTGGTGGGGGTCCTGACCCGATATCAACCCCCCCTCCCCAAACCCCAGCTGCCGCTTGATGTTATCGCGAGGATTTTGTTTTCAGACGCCCCCACAGAGAGATTCCTTTTGTAATTAAAAGCAAATGACCTGAGTGGCCCCATTGCCTCATAGGTTTTCAAGGCTGGCCAACTTCTCACTTGTTTTGGATGTTTTTGTTTTGTGAGTGGATGTCTTGGATCTGTGTGTTTTCCGTTGCCAGAGATAGATCAAAACTAGATGAGATTTTCCTCATGGAAACCTGCGTGTAATCTTTTACAGTCTGATAAGGTGACTGTATCACAGCTGTTTCCTCTGGTCTGGTTTAATCTCTGCAGTGATACACATTATTTGTTTGCGGGAATCATTTTTTTTATAGACCAGGAAAGAGTTTCTCAAAGCACTTTTGCAAATTTGTGTCTTGGCAAGGACATGAGTCAGTCAACCAAAATTGCTTTGCTAAATGTGTTGTTTAAATGCGAATTGATTAGGCTATACACTTTCCATTCTCCTATTCTTAAACCCTTTATCCTAGCACTTTGATATCCTGAGAACCTAATTAGTAGTTCAATTGCAATGCTGGAGAAATAGCTGCCATTTGGTGGACCCTTTATCCAAAGCATACCATGAGTACATTCAAACTTTAACTGTGGTGGAAAAATCAAGTGAAAACAGTCAAATAAATGACAGCAGGGCTGGACTACATTTTCAGTAGTTTTATTGAAAAATGCCTCTTCTGTTTCAGAAATAAATAAGAAAATAAGGTTGTGGAATTCACACATGTGCAGTAAAAATGTGAGAAAAGCAATTCTATATCCATAGCCTTGCAAGCAAATACAATTGTATTGGTGCAAAAACTACAACTATATTCTGATTTAGTTAATCCTCACTAAATATACAACACACACATGCAATTCCACCTTTGGTAACAAAAAAGAATCAAAAATCTTTTTATAAGTACTGTAAACCAACATAACATTTGGTTTACAGTACTTATAAAAAGCCACAATTAAAATTAAGACGTAAGGGGACAGAAAACACACATTTTCTGATTGTGACAAAAAAAGTGAATATTGATTGTTCTGAATATGCATTATCGGACAGTTTCAAAATGTAAATTAGCGCACATATTTCTTAATTTTGGGCAAGTATAGGGCATTACAAGTTGGACTCCATTGAACATTTGATGCTCTTATATAACAAGCAGAGACACTTAAAGTAACAAACAAACACAGGTTTGTAAATCAAAACATCTAATTTTGTACTCATCCCGCTAAACTTCCTCACGTTGGCGAACATATATGTCTGATAAAGCCAAGGCTATGTAACCTGTACATTTCATTTGACTGAATAAAACTCCACACTCACACATATAATCATGGACTATTCCTTCAATAGAACACTTTTTTTTTCTCGAGAACCCTTGATAACTTCTGTGTGTGTGTGTGTGTGTGTGTGTGTGTGTCTGTGTGTGTGTTTAGGAGGCTATACTAAGCCCCAGGGTAGTGACCTCTTTCTTCGGTGGTTTCCTGGTACAGTATCATAATCTTCTTCTTGCTCCACAGGTATTGACACTACCGCAGGGTCGGGCTCGTAGTGGTTGGCTAGAAAAGGGCACGGATCGAATGGGCCCCAAAAAATGTCAAAATCAATCAATCAAATGTTTTCCTTAATAAAAAAAAAAAGTGTTCATTGTACAATCTTCACATGCACATATCTAATCGTATTGCACTATGCGATGGACTTTATCAAAAATGCCCACTGTCAAACTACTGCACTGCTTCCTACTCTGTGGTGGGAAATTCAGAAGAGGTCCTTCGCTCTAGAAATCTGGTACGATAAATACGCGTACTGTATGTAACGAAAAGTTTTGAAAAAACTACTGCAAAATGTGATGACGCGCGATAATAATAACATCCTCTCAGGCAGTCTCATAATAACGTACCTCGAAGTAAAAAATAAGCTTGAAATAAACAAGACAACAACGGCAACCGGAAAAAAAAATTGAAACGTAAAAATTGCGAGATTGCTATGGAAAACGGCAGGACAGCACACATTCACTTTTACGCGGATTCGAAACAGACACATACGCACGGAGGAAAAAAACAACTATGTGATGGTTAAATGTACAAATGATACATGCTACAGTCCTGACCAGAGCACCAGATGAAATAACAAAACAAAATGGCACTTAAATGGCATCTTCAACAGAGGTTATGCTGGTAGTTAAGTAAGCGGAGGGGGGAGTGGGGCGGGGTTATAAGGCACAAGCATCAATACGGATGTTAACATGATCTCTTGACGGGAAGTGTTGTTCGGGTTCATACATCATTTACAAGGCAAACGAACAAAAACTAAATAAAAAATAAAAAATAGTTGTATTTACAGTCCCCACCTCTGCATTTTCTCATCAACACTGCTCTCTGCTTGTTAACATCCTCTGTGTTAGTAGTTGTTGGGTACAGTTTCTGTTTGGTTTGGGTTTGGTTTTTTTGGTACATGCCTTCTTCCTTTTTTTCGGAGAGATATTCCTTTCCCTGCGCACCATGTTTCGGTGTTTTTGTGTTTCAAGATGCAAAACACGACGCCATCACTGTGGCCTGCCGCCGTGAGGAGATGTTAGTGCCAGTCCATTCCTTTGACCTTTTCTTATCGGCTTTTTTTTGTGTAATGTTGTTTTGGGTTTTTTTGCTTTTGTTTTGTTATCATGTCCATGGTGAATTGTTATCCTCACGCGCCCCCCTCTTTAGAGAGTCGGTAGCACGTCTCAGAAACAGGACGTCAAAGTGAAAGCAGCGCGGGAGGCTTAGAAAGTTTACTATGCCGAACCTGAAAATAGGTCAAAGAAGGGTGTGAGTGGTTCACTGTGGAAACAAGGTGGTTTTCATTCTTTGTAAGTCAATACTACGCATGCCACTAACACAGCTTTAGATAATGCAGGAGAGGAACACGCCACTTTGCCATCCAATACAAATGAGTATTCGTCTTCCAATTGTCTTGATTTGTCTTAGACCGCTCTCCGTGCATTATCAAAAGCAAAAGTTAGTATTTAAAAGGTGCACTTCTAATGAGCATGCGTCATTACATGTTGGGTGACCACAGTTGCATGCAGGGGGGCACCTATAGGGTGCCGCCAGGTGTACCTGTGTATCCTTGTCCGTTGTAGGGAATCCCCACACACTGGGAGGAGTCACAGTACCCAGAGGGTCCTGGTGGGCCCCTCACTCCATTGGTACCCTGGCGACCAGGAGGGCCACGAGGCCCAGACGAGCCACTGGGACCTGGGGGTCCCGTTCTGGACTCGCCCGGTGGCCCTGGAGGTGGAGGGGGGGTGGGGAGGATTTAGGGTAAAGAGAGGTGAAAAAACTCAAGTGGGAGCCTCTCGGGCCGAGCAGTTAAAAACCCAGTGACATCATGGGGGATAATCTCCAGTGGAAAGGGCAGGGGTAGCATTGATTTTGCAGCGCTGTAATTTCAATGTTTAGACAGCCCCAGTGAAAAGCCTGACCAGAAAAAAATGATTATGCAAAAAAATAAAAAGAATCGAAAGACAAGTAGTCAAAGGCTCTGCGGAGTTGCCCCCGGCCCCGTCTGTCTAGACGCTAGAAAACCCTTTGTGGAATTTTCCCCCTCTAACTCTCTCTCCCTCCCTCCTTCTCTCCCTCCCTCCTCCCTCTCTCCCTCTCTCCCTCCCTCCCTCCTTCTCTCCCTCTCTCCCTCTCTCCCTCTCCAACTCCCTAAGTGAGCCCATGTGTTGTGTATGAGGCCCCTAAAGAAAAACTCATTGTGCAGCAATCCCATTCTCTCTCTCTCTTTTTTCCATATTTCTTTCGCACTCGCACACACACACACATGCACACACACATGCGCACACTAAAACGCACACACATACTCGTGATTCATCACCAGCGACTTCCTCCTACTGGTGCTTTGCTCGCCAATCACAGAGAGTGACAGGGTTGAGGTGCCTCTCACTTCTCAATACACTCCCCCGCCCACCAAGCTGGGAGCCGACAAAACGTACGTCATAGCGTCTTACATGGACATACTGTAAATGTCCCCAATGCTACCGTGGAAACAACATGAATTCCTTGTATTTTTTAGTTGACTAAAGCTCATCAAATATGAATACTTGATACAGGCTTATTAATTTCTTGTTTTTATTCTCATTCAAAATGGTAGTTGCAGGTACTGACTACCACCATCTGTTGATGAAGACCTTCCATCGGCCCCCGCATGTGTTAATAGCGTGTGGAACGCATACAAAAACTCACTGCACATAAATTCTTTGAAAAAGGAGAACTCGTACTAGGAATATGTTTCGAGTGCCTCGAAAATAATTTATGTCCTCCAGCTGCCCAAACCGAGTGCATTGAGCCACATGTATGTAAATCTTCGCTTGTTGTTAAAGTCAGCCATTTTTTAAATCGGTCTCCGAGGAATACGCTGTGTCACAGAGGGTCACCGCCAGCTAGCTCGCCAAACTGACCACTTCGGCTATCTTTGCGAATGGCTGACAAAAACAAACAAATACCAAAAATCCATCCAATAGACTCCCTCCAATAGGGTCTGGGCTCATGGTGCCACTTATGTGTCTTTTCACAGAGGAGACAGACGTCTTAAAAGTCTGGACTTGAGTGAGAAGGAGAACTGGGACTCGGTCTTACCTGGCGTTCCGCTTCCTCCTCGTTGTCCTCTGGTGCCTGTTCCTTGGGTTCCTCTCTCTCCCTTCTCTCCTTGCAAACCTGCACGGTTTCAGCCATACACAAGGAGATCAGTCACAGATGGGAATTTTAGCCAAACTTAAGCTCGCGCTAAGCTCAGGGAAACTGCCCATTGGCGATGGTGGCTAACAGCAACAGTAAAAGTGAAGAGTGTTTTGTCATGCGAGCCCGAAGCATGCTAACATGAAGCACCCAATTCACTGAAAACCTTTGTTATTTGTATGCCATCCATGCTTAATCACAAAGGGTCTTAGGACTAAAAGGCCCATGTTTTGTAATCAAGTGGTTGCATGCAATCTGCCCAATGATCTCATCGCTAGCTCATCTGCAGTTCCTCCCTGACACATTTCCCCAGCACGTGTATGGGGACCAGACCTGGTTCTCCTGGGTTTCCGGGTAGACCTGGAGTTCCAGGGAATCCAGCACGGCCGGACTGTCCGGGCTCTCCGCGAGATCCCTCGTTTCCAGGAGGGCCGGCGGGACCGGGTGGTCCGGCGGAGTTGCTACGGTAACTGGACGGGATCTGGTTGAGCATCATGTTGATTCTGCTCATCTGGCCTGCAAGAGACAACACCGCAAGGTGAGGGGATGTTTTCAGGAGATCTGAATTTCAGATTTACCATTGCACATTTTACGCGCATATATGGATGACTTGGCTTGGATCAATGCACCTTGACTGGGTATTGAAGAGAAAAGCACTGAGGGACCTCAATGGAAAGAAGGGTTCCTTGGATGACTGGAACTTGTACTTACTGTTCACAAGCTGCTCACAGACTTGTCTGGCAATGGAGCGCATCATGTTTTGGGACGCAAAGTCTCCCTAGAAGGCACAGTGAAAGGACAATGCTCTTAGATAATACTCTTCTACTTCCTGGATCCTGAACAATATGAAGAATTTGTAACGTCAAAAGTGAAACATACCCGATCTCCCTTTTCTCCTTTAATGCCGACGGATCCCTATAGAAGAGTAAAAGGATAATATATGGATTACTAGTAAGAATCACCATCATCATCATCATACATCAGTATGTATTACAAGTCCAAGTCCATGTCCAAGCTACACGTGTACGTACCGGGTTTCCTCTGTCTCCCAGTTTTCCTGGCTTCCCTGTGATTCCCTGCACTCCCGGGTTTCCAGGATTTCCCTGGCGGGAGGAAAAAACAACAACACAGAGAAAGTAGTGAATAATTCATCCCGCTGCCATGGCTAACGTGATGCAAGCATCAGCAGCAGACTGTAGCAGACTGCTGGTCCCAATTAGGTGGTGAGATTGTAATAAGCTATATGTGGAGATGGTGGAGCGCACTTAAACATGAGCTTCAGGGAGGCCCACCGCCACGCCGTGCCAAGAGACATTAAGGTGGAGAAAGAGGGGGAGGAGGGGGGGGGGGGGGGGGGGGGTGGAGGAGGCGGAGGAGGATGAAGGAGTAAGAGGAGATGGAGGAAGAGGATGAGGTGGAGGAGGGGAATGGAGGAGGTGGAGTAAGAGGAGGCGGTGGAGGTGGAGGAGGAGGTTGATGAGGAGGAGGGGGAGGAGGAGATGAAGAAGGAGGAGGAAGAGGAGGAAACAGGATGTGAAGGAGCATGAGGAGATGGAGTAGGTGCAAGAGGAGGTGGAGGCAGAGGGGAAGGAGGAGAATGATGAGGAGGTGGACAAAGGAGGATGAGGAGGAGGTGGAAGTAGTGCACGATGATGATGATGAGGAGGAGGTGATGGATGAAGAGGAGGAGGATGAGAAGGTGGAGGAAGAGGAGGTGGATGAGAAGGAGGTGGAGGGGCAGCAGCGATAGGAAGCAGACCTGGGCACCTATAAAGGGCCGTGGGTGCCGTGCAGCCACTGTGCGCTACACATGAACGCAACACTGGCACGCTGGCATGGCTGCTTGATTAACCACAAGGAGAGGGAGAGAGAGAGAGAGAGAGAGAGAGAGAGAGAGAGAGAGAGAGAGAGAGAAACGAGATGTGTGTTTCCTTCTCATAACAGTGAGGCGGGAGGGAACCACGGTATATTTCTCTTTTATTTTTTTTCCCAGCAAAGTGGAGTCTCCGGAGACACAGGAAGGAATTATCGTCTAAAATTGAAACAGGAAATAAATCACGCTCCAGGGGGGCTATTTACCTCTTGATAGGTGGCGCGAGAGAAAGACACAGACAAAACAAACACACACAGACGTGTGCATGCTCTCACGTGCACACACACACACACACACACACACACACACACACACACACACAGACACACACACACACACACACACACACACACACACACACACACACACACACACACACACACACACACACACACACACACACTCACCATGGGCCCGTGTGGGCCTCTGGGTCCAGATTGGCCCTCCTTGCCTGGTGGTCCCTGTGTAGAAATAACAACATACAATCACACAATGGGGTAGAAGGCAGTCAGTGCTTTGTTTGGCCGATAGATCAGCGCAGCGAGCCTATATTCCTCTCAGATTTGATTCAATATCTCCACTGTGAAACGCTTCTGGAAAAATGAGCCACCGCACTGGTTTTTACGGCAGCAGGGAGTCCCGCGCCGTCTCCTAGTGGTTACTTGAGGTTAAGATGTAGCGAGACGGCTACATGTTATCTCAACACGCAGCGCTAGCGGGCTCCGGCATGCGCTTGGCCAAAATGTCACAGACATTTAATGGCTTTTCAAGGGAGAAAAAAAAAGTCTACTCTGGAAATGGGAAGTCTGAAATGGGTTCGGCTCTTACCCGGGCTCCGGCTGGTCCGACAGGGCCCAGAGGACCAGAAGGCCCAGGAGTACCCTGGGAAAAAAAACACACACACACATACACACTTGATCGACTATAAATGAGCAGGAATGGCACTTTTAAACACTGATGGAATGTCTGTGTTTGAGATGGATAATTTGGCTTGTTGGTGGGCCCTCTGCTTGACAGATGCAGCCTCGTTGCTGTTTCACTACAATGCCCACAATGTCCACATCACGATGAGTCTCCATCGCAATCCTTGCTTTGAATGACTATTTGAATGGTTAGCTATCCATTTTATTAAGCTGCATGTTGAATGTCTTGGAATTGGCATTGGTGTAGTAATCTGATGCTATTGATGCTATTGCAGCTATAGAGTCTTAAATACACAATGTTATCCCTTCTTTAATGTGCTCCAAATGAGCTGCACTACTCCCACTCCCAGTTCCTGCACTCCCAGTTTCCCCATGGCATCATTTCCCTTTTTAGAGGCCATGCAAGACAACAAATGATGGAAGTTCTCTCCACTTGAATCATGAGATTCGCCGATCACAGGTCATTTTCCCAAGTAGAAAAAAAGCGGACGATCTCCATGATACCCTAGCGATCTGTGAGGGCCAAAAAGCACGATGGGGTCCGAAAATCCGCAAAGACTCTGAAGCTTACAGTAATCCACTTTATTAGCTTGTCTTTTCTCGGACTTCAGACTTCTTTTTTTTATCCAAAGTGCTCAGGGCAACATCTGCATTAGTAGATGTGGATTCAAATCTACCAACCGCTTGGACTCAAACTTCAAAATGTTCCTAAAAGCTCCTAATCCTCATCCAAGCCCAGGAGGAGGAAGGGAAGTTGGGGAAGATTTTTTCTTCCTTTCTTTTTTTCCATCTCTTGCATCCCATTGGTTCCCGGGATTCAATGTTCCACAGTCGTTTAAGTGCATCGCTGGCCCTTCCATCCTGTGTCAATCAGTGGGTTGATTTTGAGCATCCGGGAGCCCCCCCCACCTCCACCCCTCTCCACCCACAACACCACCCCCCAGGGGATGGCACGGCTTCGACCTCCCACTTTGGAGCGGTGGTTTTCAAGCTCTCGTTGCGCCTTGACTAACGACTCCTGGTTCCAGTAGCTATCCTCCCCTCCGTTAATCTTCCTGTTGCTGCTGAATGTGGAGCCACGGCTGCTGGGTAAGTGGAAAAAGAGGGGAGGGAGAAAGAGAGAATGAGAGAGAGAGAGAGAGAGAGAGAGACCAGTACTCACTTGACGACCAGGCTGGCCTGGACCTCCGGATTCTCCCTTTGGTCCTTGGCGACCCTGTGAAGAACATTGAAGGACGAAGAGTGAGTGGGTGGGTGGGATGAAGGAACGACAGATGAGACGGGTTCTGTCTAAGGATGGCGGAAACTCAACTTGGAACTCTTTTTTACTTTTCAAATGAGTCTTATACTGAAATAGAAATATGAAAATAAAGGAGAGGAGAACGTTTCGGTTGCGTTTAGCATTTAGCGGTTCTAGATCACACCTCGGTCGACCATTACGACAGAGTGTAACGCGAAACGGCCTTACTGTGAATTCTGCTGTAAGTTTGACTACTTTATCATAGCTAAGTGTGCATTACAAGTATCAGCAGTGACACAGGCATACCAACGGTGTGCATACACTGCAGTGCGTGTAGCTATCCACGAGTTTCAAATGACTTACGGGTTCCCCAGGTAGAGAGAGGCCGTTGGGGCCTTGTGGGCCTGGCGGGCCCATGGAGCCTGGAAGTCCTGCCTCACCACGGGGGCCCATTGCACCCTGCAACCCAGCACAGGCACACCATGAGACTGACTGTATAGTGCTGCTCTGCATCACCCCACAGGGGCTCCCAATAAACTATTAACAGCCTAGGTACACTGAATAAGCCAGGGTGAAATAAAAACCAATCCAGAACGCTTAAGAGCCAACAGCCTTTCATTAACAATATAAAGATGTGTGCTATAATGAAAATGGAAGACGTTTGTGAAGCTGTACTACACGCTAATCCGTCCTGCAGCCCGTCATAGCAGGACATTGAAGTTGAAGTTGCTCTGGTTATTGTTAGCATGTGTGGCTTGATTACTAATGCAAAGTTAGTGAATCAAACTGATTTGTAGAATAGAGATAAAAAAATGCGGCCAGGAGTATTTCCAAAGGGGTTACGGGTTAAAAAAACAAAAAAACATGCCAAGAAGTGACGTCTTAACGTCTTTAACTCACTACAGAGCCGCTGTCTCCTCTCTCTCCTCTTGGTCCCTTGGTACCCGGGCTCCCCTGAAAGAAGAGATCAACGACAACAACAACAACCGGGTCAGTTCCCTGGAGTACAACGGAGGGGGCCCCAGAACTATGACACACACACGGGGCCTTCCTCCACACGTCTAATGATCCTAATGTCCCCGAGTTGCATTTATCTTTTGATGCTTTTTCCCCTTCTCCCCGGCTGGCCGCCTCTCGGTGGTGTGCCGGCGGTCTCATCGCTAACCCCCTTTAATGACTCCCTCCGAAGAGGGGCGAGGGGGAGGTTGGTGGTTGGGGGACGGGGTAGAAGAAAATATCAACAGCAGGGATGTCCTCCCTCCACCCCGGTCTTAAGCCTTAAGTGCTGCAGCAGCCGGCTACACTAAAGCCGTTGCTAAAAACACACACACACGGCTCTGGTGTGTGTGTGTGTGTGTGTGTGTGTGTGTGTGTGTGTGTGTGTGTGTGTGTGTGTGTGTGTGTGTGTGTGGTGTGTGTGTGACTGTGTGTCTGTGTGTTTATGCGGGGGAACTGGAGCATGACAACTGCTCTTGCAACTGGAAGCCGAAAAGTTATTGCAGCATCTTAATTGCGGCATAAAAAACCTTGGCCTTGTTTCGGGGGGAATTTACCAACCGGGATAAGAAATAGCTCAAGGGCAGCAATTACATGAGGCATTACACGGTGATGCAAATTGCACGAAAAATGACGCGAAATGAGCTCGGTATCCGGCGTTTAACGCTCGACAGCGAATGAAGGTAATGATTTACCCTCTGGTCGGTGATCAATAGGCACGCTTGTTTCTAAGCGGTTGGGTCAGCATATTGGCAGCCGTCAGATGAATGTCATTATACAGGATACAATGCCCTATTCACTTCAGAGGCAGCCACTTAAGTACGTGATGGAGTGGTTTTTGTGCAAAAAATATCAGCCCCTTACTCTACCCTGTATTTGGTTGATGACTTCGACACATCACCATTTACACATGTCCAAAAATAACTACAAAGTTAGTCAAAAGTCAAAAGTGATGCATGCCGGGGTTAGAGGAGATGATAACTCCTAGTTAGCAAAACATTTTGTGACAGAGAGCAGCAGCAATTGTGAAAAAAAGCAATTATATATTCCAACGTTTGATTACTTAATAATCTCCGGGAATAAAATGTGATGAATTCAAAAAGGAATGTAGTAAAGAGATGTGAAAAGAAAAAAAAAAGAAATTGAGGCCAAGAGGGCTACGTTCCAAAACTACTGTTTGGGCTGTCGGTAGGCTGCCATGTTGCACTAGGAGTAGGAGATATGCCGTTGACCTATGACACCATATATCCCCATATGCATACATCACTGTACTACACACAACTTAGAAAGGGAAGACCCGGTTAGCGCACGGGTCTCACCGTGGCGGGCAGGTCACAGCACTTGTCTCTGCTCGTCCAACTCAAGCTGCACACGATGTCGAACATCTGGAGCTGGAACTGCACAGTGGAGAGAGAGAGAGAGAGAGAGAGGGGAGAGAAGAGAGTGTCACCAATGGCTTCCGTGCGTCCTGGAGAGACACATTTTACAAAATGAAGATGTGCAGATCTATACAAGCGAAGAGAAAGCAGAGAAGAGGACCCCTCAGTGAGATGAGGGGAGTAGGGAGGGAGGCCTTTCATCTGCAAGGAAGAGCCACTGTGGGTTGTTAATGTTATCTGTACGCTCACGTCTGATACAAATCCTACACCAGGGGTTCTCTGTAAAAGTCCAAATGGGTTTGGTATGACTTCTGTTCGAAAAGCGCAGTATGGTATTTGGTACGAAAACATACAAGATTGCTTTGGTATGGTTATACTTTGACAAACACACACACACACACACACACACACACACAACACACACACACACACGCACACACACACACGCACACGCACGCACACACGAAGGGTTTCGCTTTTGGTGTCATGTTTGGGATTGGTTTCTTTGAGCTTACGTTGCGCATTTTAGCTCCCATACACATACACACACACACACACACACAACAAGTGCACACACACACACACACACACACTCACCGTTGCCGATTGCTTCCTCCCACCCCCAGACTTTGACAGCTTGCCGAGCACTTCGTACCCCTCCAGCGTGATGTTGTTGGCTGCCTTGATGGGTTTCTCTGCCACCGCCTGACAGTCCACGTTCAGCTTGACCTTCTCGGGGGAGATGCTGATGTGCAGCTGGTGGGACAGGAGGGAAAGTAAGGGGCGGGGGGTTAATGGACAATACACTGTAATCGCTGCGAGAGTCAACAACTGCCAATTTTCCTACAATGTAGATGCTGCGGCCATGAGTGCTTTGGGGGGGGAAATAAACAGGTTTGAGTCATGTGGCATCTATCGGTATTTGGAAGAGGCACACAACAGATGGGGTTTTAATAGAAGTCAAAAAACGAAAAGGAGGTGTGTGCTGGCACCTATAGAGAGATACTGATGACATCTGTTAACATAGTGAATATTATTCACTCTTCACTTATTTATTGTTGACGTTTTCATCGTTTAAAAAAGGGACAAGATTTCTGCAATCTCGACAACTAATAGAAGAAGCGATGCTATATATTCTGGAGTACTGGTAAGACACGCGATGCATCACGATCTGTGTCTCACGGATGGACTCTGCATGGGAAATGTTGCATCTAGACACCAGAAAAGCAACAGAACCGCTGTCGAAAAATGTGGTCTTGCAGTGGCAGAGGTGATAAAATGTGGCTCAAGGTAGATCTATGGAAAGGCTTTGTAGACTGTGGAGATTTTTAGCACCTCAATGAACAGAAAGAAAAAAACACTTTTGGGTTCAAAATCAAGTATATTCATGTTGATATATAGATATAGACAGAGAAAGATAGAGATATAGGTCGTGATTCTGCAACAACGCAAAAAAAACCGACAAGAAACCAGAACATGAGAGTTCCTGTCCAGGAAACCGTCGCCCACATCTTGAGATCATATTTGCGGTGCGCCATCAAAAGTGCAGCACTTTCCAAACTTTCCTTATGCGGCTGCACATTTTCCCCCCTTTTCCGAAACGTCTGACAAGCTTCTTTCTGTCAGGAAAAGCAAGCAGGATTTTTCTCGCTCCAAAGCCATACCAACCACAGACTAGGGGCCTAGCTCCTGGCAACCAATCGCAAAAATGGCTGTTGGCTTCCTTGGCAACAGAACGGACTCCCTGGTGGACCACAGCAGGAGACGGTGTTGGGAACCCCACCATGCTCTAGCTTACCCAAATAACTCTCCAAGATACATTAGGATCACACATGATGTTTACTTATAGATTACCACACTGGCCGACATGTAAACATAATGCACAGTTACAGCTTTCCATTTGTATTTTGTATGATTGTATTTCATATAATTTGGGTTAGACCTTGATAGCTGTCAGATCACATTTTGAAGATCTCATCTAATCACCAGGCCAGCGGTTTTTGTTGCAACTGAGACCCGAATTCTCTTTAAATAGATGAACATTTGATTCCAGAAATGGGGATATAATTAAACCAATAGGGGATTGTGAAAAATCTTGTAATCATTCTCGCACGTAAGCTCCCATGTCCGATCCGGGAGGACGACGCAGTTTTCCGAGACCAGCTTCTGGTGAGCAGCATGTAATACTAATAAGGTTAGATAAACATGATATAGAATTCCCCCTGCTTCTGGTGTGGTTCCTTGTATCATTAACTCTGTTTGGCCAGGTCACATGAAGAGAGGATTCTTTAGCGGAGTACATCCCAGAAGATATTCTGTCTTTACAAAAAAAGAAAAGAATACAAAGAGTGCAGTCAGCAAAAGTGTCTGGCGTCATTTCCAAGGGGTTTCTAAAGGTCCTGAGAGCCAGTGTCTTGAAAGTTGCTGCTGTGGCTATGTGGGCCATCCAGTGCACCTCTCCTCCTTCTCTAGTGGTCCCAGGGCCAACCCAAATCCAGTCCACCTCACCTCCTCCTCTATTGGTCCCAGGGCCAACCCAAATCCAGTCCACCCCCCCTCTTCCTCTCGTGGTCCCAGGGCCAACCCAAATCCAGTCCTCCAAAAGGGAAGTCGGAACCTGTTTGTACGCTCTTGAATAACTTACAGTGTTGGCGCTCAGTGTTGGCGTTGAAACTAGTACGCTTTTGAATGCCACAACCAACAACAAAAAAAGCCCACACTCCTAATCAAAGCACACATCTGAGAGTACTGAGAGTCAACCATGGGACCAATAGCGTCTTTGAGCGACTAAATTGCTTTTCCACAGCGGAAGCGTACCGATAAGTCACAACATGGTGTCGTGCTCTCTTTAATTAAGAGACTGATTGCTGCCAGTGGAAAACCCTGGTGTTGCTGCCATTCTGCAACAGATATACAGACCTTGATGACATCCTTGTTCTATTATTCTACAGTCAAGTTGGTCAAAATGCAAAAACACCAATCTTACCCCATCTGATGCAGGACTCTTCGTGGAGCGGTCACCAACTGTATACTTTGGGGGACAACACTCAATGCCTGTGGGTCGGCTCCCGACAAGTTCACGCTGGGTCACCGTAATCTTGCGGACTACCACTAATTTATCCCATTCAGCGGCCATTTACACAGCAAAGCTAATCTCCGGGGCCAGCGCGGTTCCAGCAAACACAGTGGCTTAGCTTTCATGGAGCAAGCATTGGGAAACCACTTAAAAAAGAAACAGCCTTTTAAAAAACATGTAGCGTAGCGGTGTCTGGTGGCTGGTGGCACTCACTCAGCGGACGAGCAAATAAGCATGTAGGTAGACCGCTGAAGACTTGCTCATGGAACGACAGCTCCAGCTACCACAAGCTAGTAGCCACCCAGGATACATTCAGACTGCAGGCACCAGCAGGGCCACAGAGAAACATGCAGACACACACACACACACACACACACACACACACACACACACACACACACACACACACACACACACACACACACACACACACACACACACACACACACACACACACACACACACACACACAAACAGTCCAGTAGTGATGATATCATCTTGGCGAAAGACAAGACTGAGCCTTGACCCATAGTTTTTCAGGGATCCTATTTCATTCACATAGTTATCTTATAATGAGACATTGAAAGACTTTGCAATTTGTCTTTTAAGTCCACTTTGAGAAATGTACACTGTAATAGCAGGAAGGGACCGCACAGTAGCTCAGATCCAAGATGGACGAGGTTCATCGAGCTCACCTTTAGGGGAAAAAAAGAAAAAGGAAAATAGCAAGACCTATTGTTTTTTTCCAAAATAGGGCACACATTGTTCCCCCTTGGAACCACATCAAATGCCATCTGCCTTGGAACCACCACCGCCAGTACATTGAAAACCAGCCCTCTTTCCGACCACCGCATATCTCACATCTTAAGCCGTATAGGTCAGCAGCAGGGGGAAAAATACCTACGCCTGCATTCCCTTTTCTGCCGACCGCATTGTACAGCACCGGGGGGCAAAACAGATGTTATCTGATATATATTCATTGAATCATGATTGAGTTGGAGCTTAGCGAGTTTCATTCTTTTGTTTTCTCTATTGTCCTGCATTGTGACAAACCTGGATATATTGTTGAGCGTCATCTCTGGACAATGGAACCGCTGAATGTGTTGCATTACATAGGAATTGTGTTCTAAAACCAAAAGCCTTGGGATTGTGGAGCTCTGGGAATGAGAGCTTCATCATTGAACTGATGGCATGAATCAAATACCGGAAAAAAAAAAAAATAAAACCCCGGCTAGACAGACATCTCCGTTCAATATTCAAGTCTCAGTTTCCAGCCAATGGATTGGCCTGACTCTGAAAGCCTTCTGAGTGGATGGTTTATCTGTTTCTGATGTGACATTCTGAATGAAGCATTCCACAGAGGGCTCCAGAGAGCAATCCCCAGACAGTATCATTGAGTGAAAACTTCCTTCCTTGCCAACACGTGGGTTCTCCAGGGGTCGGTTTCATCATTAAGTTTTTCACTCACTGCTTATACTCACGTGTAAATTGTGAAGTAACAATAAAATACTTGAAACTTGAAACTTGAAACTTCTTAAGTTGAGATATTTCATAAACAGTCAAGCAGAAGACACGCAGTCTACCAAACAAACTAAGTGACCAAATTGTCGACAAAAAGCGCTTCGCGAAGTAGGGTTGGGCTATGATATGGAACTGGTTTGGTTACTTTAAAAACGACAAGGCGCAGAAAACGAGCGTCTGCGTCTACATGTCGTCGGACGTGTCGACCAAGACGGGAGAGCGACCTGTTGAAGCACCTGAGACGGTAGCGATCCAGTGATGACACATGGGGGCGGAGCCAAGAAAGCCTTCAAGTAGCAGCGGGGCCCAAACAAGCATCGATTGTCATTTGCTGCCATTTTCCGTATGAAAGACATAGCGAGGATATAAATAATGCAGAATTGTACTTCATTGTGAAAGACATGATGCCTTTCTGGCAAAAAACCTATAATGGTGTTAAATGATGTGCACAAGCTAAAATGTGTTGCATAATGACTGGTTTACAGTGTTTACAGATTTCATTTAAGATGTAAAGCCAGTACATTCCTTTTTATCATTATTATTATTATTATTATTATTATTACAGTTGTTTTGTTTGATGTGTTCCGTGCTCATACGCTGTCTCTCTGCAACAAATAATCATTTGGATCTGAAAATCTGATGTTTTAACGTTGGTGGGGCGAACGCTTGAGGTGTAATGCATAAGAGATGTTACTAACTGAAGTGTGGTTAAGTTGCAGATAAGTTAGTTTCTAATTCACGTGTTCAATTCTCATTATGTTCAGCCCTTACCGTAGGAAGGCCTTTATTAACGCAGTAAATAACACATGTATGTATTTATCCTGCACGTAACAGAAAATATAATTATAATCTTGTTTCTCCAGTGTTTGTCGAAGCACTTGTATGAGGAATTGCAAACACACTAGAATTATTTGAAGTTCATGTTTTCATAAATTTTCCTTGAAGTAATTACGACACTATACCTTAAAAGTATATACATATACAGTATATACAGGGCTATATTTTGTTAATTCTCTCCTATTCGCTTGAACAGGGTGTCTGCAGGTATCAAGAAGTTAATTTTAAATTGTAATTTTTAATGCCACCTAGAATGAAATTTAAGACCAAACTTAACAACAAAATAAACAAAAATAAACATGAAAAGTGAAAGATACACTCTTCGCAACTGAGTATGTAATATTGTCAAGAATGAAGTTAGCAGAAGTGGTTCTGGTATTCCACAAACCACCGGATGCTCTTGAAATGGAGCAGTACGCCTAACTGGAGAAGACAATGGGCGATATTTTCAGGCTCTTACTCCAGTGCGCTAAGACAGGCGGTGTGGCAAAAATGTGTAATGGAATGGAATGCTCTGTGTACTGCATGTGTACTGCATTCAATTCCATGCCACATTTTCGCCACACCACCTGTCTTAGTGCACAGCGCACTGGAGTAAGATCCTGAAAACAGCACCCATTGGGCCTCAGCACCCAATTGGGCCTCATTCAAGTACAAATTTGATCGTAAATGGGAACATAAATGTGTAGATTAGATTTACAATTAATTTACATCGAGATCAAACTTTTGATGAATGCAGTTCTAAATCAACATTGAGGCAAAACGACACTAATTACTTGAGTTTAAGGAAGCAATTGGAGTCTGCTGGCGTGCTCTTGAATATTGTTTGTGCTTCTCGCTTTGCATATTGGATTCTACCGCCCTGAATCCCATTGTACCAAGCTTGAAACATTTGCGACATATAAGATCTCTCACGCCCTAACACTAACCCTAACCTGTCCAGTTAATTGTATTGTCATGTCCTGATGGTGCAGTGGAGAGAGTGCATTGTTATCAACTCCAAGGTCATGTGTTCAAGTCACGATGGAAATCTCTTGTCCTTTTCCAACTTAACAATGCAGCATAAGTGTAATGTTAAATGCCACCTCATAGTGTGGTGTCTCTGTGGCACAGCGGAGAGAGTTCTTACCTTCAGCTCTGCAGTCCTGGGTTCAAATCCCGTGGAAAGCCTTCTCTTATGTCTAAGTCCCGTGAACGGTAAAGTTAAATACGCCCGGAGACCATGCCCAAGTAGGTGTCTTGGTGGTGCTGGAGGTCTGAACTCTAGCCGCTTACACAGGCTGGATTAAACAACGCAACGGGTTTCCCCACCTCTGATTTAACCACTTAATAATTCATATTTTGTACTTTATTTTATCTTAAAGTTGCACAGGGCATTTGAGCCACTTGTTTTAATATTTTTGTCTACCTTGAAAAACGAGATGTTTGCTGCCCAGCTTTCAGTTTTATTTACATTTAAATAATTTGAAAGGTGCGTTTTATTAAGGCTATTACAGCATGTTTGCAGTGTTTAATATTTACATTATTTTTGTTAATAAACTGTTCTAAAGTTTAACTAATGAACCCTCTGGATAATCAGGATACTCTTCAAACTGGCAGCATTATCAAATTATATATTGTTATAAAACAATAAAAAAAAATCAATATGATCAATATGGGAAATAAAATCGTGATTATATTTTTTGCCAAATCGCCCAGCCCTATGTCCAATCACAGGGTGACGGGAACTCACAGAGGCTAACAGTAACAGTTGTGCACAACGTTCCGAGGTCACCATTGTCAATAGATCCTCTCTCCAAACTCTCTGTGGCCATAGTAACTGCCGCTCCAGCCCATCTATCACAGTAATCGGCCGTGGCCTACTAACTAAACAAAACGTAGCGCCAAATAGAAAAAAAGAGAGAAAAAAACTCACAGTCCATTGGACCTCTACCACTGTAAGATGAATTGTGCCATTTGTTTGGGGGGTTTTTTATGTGAAAAGGTAACAGGATCACTTTGAACTCCGGCATCTTGGCGCCGCTGGCCGACTGTAATATCTTTAGCGTGAAAAGGTATTTTGACCAAAGGTAATGAGCCAGTGGAGACACTCCGAGGCCCGTCAGATGCATCATCCACATTTTCCACGACTGCAGCCTTTTCCTAGCTTGAGCACGTGACAACATAAAGAAGCCGAAGATCAAACGCATTCAAGAGATACGGTAACCACCATGTTGGATGGGGACTTTTTGTTTTCACCCTGGGGTTTTACCTTGTGGAAGCTGCCGTGGAAAACTTGTTTGACTTGTGGGTCGTTAAACACGGTTTTCTGGATCTCTCCGCGGGTGTCCTTGTTGTAGAAGGTGATGGTTTTGCTGGAAGCTGGAAAGACAGAGAGGGGAGTCTTTGATGAACGCCGTTTCAGAGTTTACAGTGCAGCATGCACACAGCGGCCATGGCTCGAAGGAATCTTTACTCTATAAAAACAGTGTGCGCAGACTCCATAGAACGTAACACTCTATGCCTATTATTTCCCTGTTCATTGAGTGGAAGATATCGAATAAGAATGTTCCCCACTCACCGAAATGAATGCATTTGATGCTTATCTAAAGTATATTACTTTCAGGACACGTTTGACTGACTTTCAATATGTGCCTCATGCGCCAGAGTATTCACTCTTCTTCTGGAGTCTGTGTGCGCTCTGTTCATAGAGTGAGAGGAGATCAAACCCATGTGAGTAGTTGGATGGGAGAAGCAATGGTGATTAAGCACGAGTGTCTAATGTTCCCAAAGTGAACCACCCAGGTACTTTGGGTAATCCAATCAATCAACTGAATCAATACCAGATCGACCTGCCCTGGCTCGTCTGCCCAACAGAGACCAGAGATGAGGGTCCCCAGAGGGGGAGGAAACAAAGGTCTCAAAGAGTTAACAGATGTGTGGCTATGTGGTGGAAGACAGCTGGTTCCCCCATCTTTGGAGTGGGGAGGGGGGAGAGAAGGAGGGGAGGAAGAAGGTAAGGAGGGAGCGAGAGGTTGGAGACTTACGGTTAACGGTGACCCCGACCTCGGGGTTGTTGTTGCGGTCGGCGATCTGCCAGATATCAAAGGCTTCCGTGGGGGTGTCGGGCAGCAGGCGGAAGAGCAGGATGATGGTGTAGGACGGGGGAAGACCTTCCGGATGGATCTCCCTGGGAGGAGGTTAAAAATACATGCATCTGTCATGAGGCGTGGGAGGAGGGGAACCCTGGCAAAACAGACGTTACATCAGCGCCTCCAACATAAGGCAACACATGTAGCCTATAGTTTTCCACATCAGGCCCCAAAAGTATGTTTTCTCTCCTTTCATCCAAGGCTCATTCTCACCGGCAGACAACCAGATTAATAGCACCATGTGGAGAAGAGACGGTGGGAGACTTTTATCATAAATAGTGCAGCAGTACACGGTCAAAGGGTTCACCTTGCAGTGCTTGAAACCTGTTCTATTTAAATGTTACCGTACCGTCACTCAGTGATATGTTGTTGTTTCTCTCTCTTTCAAAAATGTGCTTATTGTAAGTCGCTCTGGATAAAAGCCTCTGCTAAACGCCCTAACTTTAAATGTAAAGGTAAGCAACATCCCAATCGATCAATCTGCACAATCTGCTGCACAACGCCACTCGGTATACTCAGGTCAAAAGGTCAAGATCAACTTTCTCCACGCGGCACCAAATACAAACAATGGATACGAGCCCGGAGACAGAGTCCGTGGCTTCCACAGAGGCCCCGGCCCTGTGAATGCTTGGCAGTTCTCCTCCAAGTCCCACAGAAATACTGAAACTATTTACCGTCCCATTCTTCCCTCCAAGTGTTTCCATTTGCGTGCAAGCGGCCCGGCGGCTGGGCCCACGCATGCATGCACGCACGAGCGTTCACACACACAAAATGCGTATCATTATAGAGAAATTAACAAGGCATGCTGAAAGGGGAGTGGGGGCGGGGGTGTGGGGTTAGAATAGTTGAGCGGTTCAGCAATTGCCTGGGAGACCATTTTAAATGGGGGACCGTGAGCTCTCTGCACACTTCCAATATGACACATGTGGGATGGGGGGAGCCCTGGCCAGGCAGCCTTCAATTATATGACCCCAATAGCTGTGTGTGTGTATAATAGTGTGCGTGTGTGTGTGTGTGTGTGTGTGTGTGTTTGTCGTAACACCTCATATTCCACAAGCTGCAACAACACGCTTGGACGGCCTCTGAGAGAGGCGGTGCCAAAAAGGCAACGGGGAGACCCCCCCTCGGAGGATTACGGGTGCTTGTGAATAATGACGGTAGGTTGGGATGTATGGGAAAGGGGAGAGGCCGGGAGGGAAGCCAAAGGGCCAGAAAGATGCATGACGAGGAACCGGCCGAATGGAAATATCATGGACACGGTCTATGCGCGGACAACCATGGCGCACTTCATGCACGGAGGAAGGTGGTTTATATACAACCAGCGCTAAGCCTGAAACACACAACCGGCTCTATCACGTCCCACTCATTGTATCCCTTACATGTACCAAGTAACCAACATTTGAAAGAAAGAAAAATCCACATGATTCAATGAATATAAAAAAACAGAAGAAAAAATAAATATACCTAAACACATTTGTATGCCAATCTGAATGGGAGGCATTGACAAGGTGTCGTGGAGCTAGGGTGTTAGCCATTAGCCAAATCTTACACCACTGGGAATCTCAACTCCTCCTACCTTTTCTCCTTTTAAAACACACACATGCACCCACCCACACCCGAAAGACACAGGGCCCCTCTACTGCGCTCCACTTACTTGGTGGGCTGGCTAATGAAGGAGTCTTTATGGAGTCTATAGGCGATGTAGCTGTTGAAGGAGCCCGTCTCCATGGACACGCCGTTCATGCCGGCGAAGGTCCTGTCTGTGATGTTGAAGGCCTCCAGCATCCTGAAGCCTGGAAAGAACACAGCAGCAGCACAGCGGATTACTACCTCCCATCATGCCCGGTGGGAGTCCCACCAACAGTACCACCTATTGTGTGCATTGTGGTTCATGGTGAAGCAATTTCAGATGGCCCCTCTTGTTCTGTCTATGTTCAAGCTTTCCATTAGCGTGGGGTAAACACCACACACACACACACAAACAAAATAATTAAAAGCGAGGTAGTGAAAGTGGGTCCCAGCTACAATATTATGACTGTAATTGTGAAAATGGGAGGGTAATTACAGAGACGATCTTCTGCAGAAAGCAATCAGGACGTATGTGACGTCAGGACGTATGACTTACCAGGTGTGGTGAAGCCGTTCATGTAGATCAGAGGACAAGCTGGATTGAAAGAAATGTTTTTATTATAATTAATTAAATATAGTTTAAAAGGAAATTGAATTACATTTTCCTTGTAAACATGACACGAACACACCTGCAGTTCCATTTCATAGTTACACCAGCGAAAGGAAATTTTGAATGTCAAAACTTCAAAGTAAAACTTTTGTTTTGTTTTTTTTGTCACTATTTGAATGGGGATTTTGTTTTGTGTCTCTGGGTTCTTACTGGAGGTGGCGGTCTCGCAGATGAACGTGATCAGGTTGTCCTGGATCTTGGCGAAGGCGTCAAAGTCGTCCAGCACAAAGACGTGCCTCTCGCTGGGCTTGCTGCCGATGTTCCTGAGCTCCGACTGGTCCACGTCGGCCACCCCGACCACAAACACACTGTAGCCGGAGTGCTGCAGCTTCTCGGCGTTCTTCTTGACCTCGTCCTGGGAGCGTCCGTCAGTCACCACCACCAGCACCTTGGGGACGTTCCTCCGCATGCCCGCCTCCGTGGTGAACACCTTCTCATACACGTGCTTCAGCGCCGACCCTGGGCAACACACAGAGGAGGCGGAGGATGAGGAGGGCATAGAGGACTCTTAGAGACATAGGCTCTTCGCTTTCGAGACCAATTCCCCTTTTTTTATAATGAAGTCAAATCAGCTGACCTCAGATCCCATGCAACACTGTTTAAAATGTGCTATAAGCAGGATTTTACATGCACACATCGCTTTAAATTGCCAGTATATGAACAGGTTGTAATTGAACTTAAAAAATGACTCTCTGTTTTGTAGTGACGTTAGGCCGCAGTTCACTTATTGGCCAAAGGGGTCAGTAATGAGAAGGAAATGCATGATTGCTACATATAGTACCCTTTAACACACGTCTCATAAAGGGAGCGTTTGATTGGTTATACCGGTCTTGGTGTTTCCTCCCCGGTAGCGGACCATGTGCAGGGCCGACAGCACCATGCCCTTGTCGTGGTAGCTGTTGAGCTTGAACTCGGTCTTGGCGTCGTCGCTGTACTGCACGAAGGACACCTGTTGATGTGACAAGCAAAGTAAAGGGTTGGTGGTGCTTCGTATACATAGGTGTCTGTGTCTTTTATAACCCTTAGAATAGCAACATTGAAAATTCCATTCTGAAGTAGCTATCGATAGTAACTATCAGCGAGGCAAAAAAAAAACAAAACATCGCTTTGGAGAATCTTCCAAGATGAAAAATACACTCTGAAGTTATATATATATATATATAAATTGCTGTCTGTGTATTTTTATAACCCTTAGAATAGAAAAGCTTCCAAGTTGAGATATCAGCATGTAAGGCAACACAAAGCTCATGCTCTGAGGAACCTTTCCACGATGAAGAATGAACTGTTTCGGAAGATTTTTCCGAATTGAGATTGATTAAAGCAGGAGGGAACGGGAGCAGACGGATGGTCTGGGATTAGAAATGAGGAGACGTGAAAGCAGCGTGCGTTGATAAAACGCTTGAGCTATGTCTAATGGTTCTCAGCTGAAGACGGCACACCATCGCAGCACACACACACACACACACACACACACGCATGCGCACACACATAGCTGTTCATCAAAGCTTTCACCGGGACCAGAGCTGCCAGGTTTCTGGAGGCCAGCTGCGGGTTATCACGACCAATAGTTGAGCGGCGTTTGCGAACAACACGGGAGAACATGAGAGTTAGCGTCAGATCCATCTCCTGGGAGGCGGGGGTCTCTCACACCCACCTGCATGCCGTTGCCGCTGATCACGTCGAAGGCTCCTGCCATGCTGAAGACAAACTGGATGACCTTGCTGAAGCTCTCGTCTCCGATACTCCAGGAGCCGTCGATGAGGAAGACCAGGTCTGCCTTGGCACCCTTGCAGGCTTCACAAGTGTATATAGATATAGATTAGGCTATATATTTATATATATATATATATATACAGTACAGTGCAAAGGTTTAAGGCAGGTGTGAAAACATGCTGTAAAATAAGAATGCTTTCAAAAATAGAAATGTTAAGTTTATTTTTATCACTTAACAAAATGCATGAACAGAAGAAGTGAATGAACACAAGAAAAATGTAAATCAAATCAATATTTGGTGTGATCACCCTTTGCCTTCAAAACAGCATAAATTCTTCTAGGTACACTTGCACACAGTTTTTGAAGGAACTCGGCAGGTAGGTTGTTCCAAACATCTTGGAGAACTAGCCACAGTTCTTCTGTGGATTTAGGCAGCCTCAAATGTTTCTGTCTCTTCATGTAATCCCAGACAGATCAGGGCTCTGTGGCGGCCATATCATCAGTTCCAGGACTCCTTGTTCTTATTTACGCTGAAGATAGTTCTTAATGACATTGGCTGTATGTTTGGGATCGTTGTCCTGCTGCAGAATACATTTGGGGCCAATCAGATGCCTCCCTGATGGTATTGCATGATGGATAAGTATCTGCCTGTACTTCTCAGCATTGAGGAGACCATTCATTCTGACCAAATCCCCAACTCCATTTGCAGAAATGCAGCCCCAAACTTGCAAGGAACCTCCACCATGCTTCACTGTTGCCTGCAGACACTCATTGTTGTACCGCTCTCCAGTCCTTCGGCGAACAAACTGCCTTCTGCTCCAGCCAAATATTTCACATTTTGACTCATCAGTCCAGAGAACCTGCTGCCATATGTCTGCACCCCAGTTCCCTGTGTTATCGTGCATAGCTGAGTCACTTGGCCTTGTTTCCACGTCTGAGGTATGGCTTTTTGGCCGCAATTCTTCCATGAAGACCACTTCTGACCAGACTTCTCCGCACAGTAGATGGGTGTACCTGGGTCCCACTGGTTTTTGGCAATTCTGAGCTGATGGCACTGCTGCACATCTTCCGATTGCGAAGGGAAGTAAGCATGATGTGTCTTTCATCTGCTGCACTAAGTTTCCTTGGCCGACCACTGCGTCTCAAATCTCTACGGTTCTCAACGTTGCCCGTTACTTTGTGTTTCTTCAACAGAGCTTGGACAGCACATCTGGAAACCCCCGTCTGTCTTGAAATTTCTGCCTGGGAGAGACCTTGCTGATGCAGTATAACTACCTTATGTCTTGTTGCTGTGCTCAGTCTTGCCATGGTGCATGACTTCTGACAGTAAACTTCAGCAACCTCACCTTGGAAGCAGAGGTTGGCTGTTCCTCACCCAGTTTTAACCCTCCTACACAGCTGTTTCTGTTTCAGTTAATGATTGTGTTTCAACCTACATATTAAATTGATGATCATTAGCACCTGTTTGGGATAATTGGTTCATCACACACCTGACTTTATGCCTACAAAATCCCTGACTTTGTGCAAGTGTACGTAGAAGAATTGATGCTGGTTTGAAGGCAAAGGGTGGTCACACCAAATATTGATTTGATTTAGATTTTTCTTCTGTTCACTCACTTTGCATTTTGTTAATTGATAAAAAAAATAAACAATTAACATTTCTATTTTTGAAAGCATTCTTATTTTACAGCATTTTTTCACACCTGCCTAAAACTTTTGCACAGTACTGTATATATATACTGTAGGTAAATAATGGTGAGATAACGTTGTGCCTTTATTCATTCTGTACATAGTGAACACCGCGAAAGCATGCCTCATGAAAATGTGATGGATGAAAATGTGTGAAATATGAGCACTGTGCCAAATGTCTCCTTACCATCCAGGGCAGAGGGGATGGTGGGTGGGGGGGGGGGGGGGGGGGGCTCGGTGGGCACCACGGTCGTCCTGATCACTGCAGGGACACAAAGAGAAAAATCATGAATGAATAAATGAACATTGTGTGTCACACACACACACACACACATGCACACACGCACGTACGCACACACTTATCATTGTACGTATGCATTGCACGTATGACTTTTCATTTATCGATTCTATTTTCGTTCATTTTCTGTTGTTTGGGTGTAGTAGCTTTACCCAGCCTATGTACCTGGTCTATGTACCCGGTCTGTGTACCCGGTCTGTGTACCCGGTCTGTGTACCCAGTCTGTGTACCCGGTCTGTCTACCCGGTCTGTGTACCCGGTCTGTGTACCCGGTCCGTGTACATGGTATATATATCCGGACTATGTACCCTGTCTATGTACCTGGTGTATGTAACCGGTCCATGTACCCAGTCTATGTACTTACGTGTTCGCTCTTTGACGCTGACTCCGGGGCCCTCCATGTTGGTGGTCTGGGTGTAGACCGTGGCGTTGTACAGGGCATCGGGGGACAAGCCCCGGAAGCAGTAGTCCCTGGTGGAGGCCTGCACGGTGGTCACCTGGGCGCCGCTGTTGGAGGCTGGGGGGGGAGGAGGAGGAGGAGGATGGGAGAGGAGGGAATAAGGGGGAGTAGTGAGGGAGTGTGAGGTGTCGTGTTTAGGGGAAGACAAATTAAGATGCACGCGACGAGGGGAGCGCAAGACAAAGTAACTGTCACAATATTTAGCATTATTTGACAGTTTTCCGATTAAAACAGAATCAGATTGAATGCTTTCCTTCCGTTTGTTACGGCTACAGTCCCAGTTCCACATTTATCTCTCGAAGAAAACTACTTTAGACTCCCAACAGTGCAGCTCTCCTCTCTGCTCTCCGCCAGGAGGTTTCCGTTTCAAAGCGCATGAGCACAAAATGAGTCGCGTTCTGTTACGTTTGAGGGTGAGCGATAGCAAATTGGTTGTGACGAGAAACAGATTGTCGCACCTCTCTTAACTCACGCGGGACCAGAGCAAAAAATAAATCAACAAAAATAGAAAAAACACACCCAACCGAATAGGACACTTACGGTCGAAAGGTTTCAGGTCCAGGCGGTAGGAAGTGGCGGCTCTGTGGGGGGCCCAGCGGATGCAGAACGAGTCATAGCCAACGTTGTAGGTGGTCAGGTCGGTCACATTCAGGTACACTGACAAAAACAAAAGAAATCCCACTCTTAGTTCCACTGTGCGCCATTTATACCGCGTTCAAGAAACCAGCAATGAAAGATTATGGTAATAGTCAGTGTTGCCAGTAAATTATTATAATACTTCGCTGGATCAGCTCGGTATCATTATAAACAAATGTTTAAAAAGCATTTTCAGGTTAACCAGGGAAGCTAAGGAGCCCCAGAGGGGGGTACATACGCGTGGTGCCTTGGCCAAGCAGAGGCCCGCTCATGCCGTTGTTGTACTGCGCCAGAACCTTCAGATCATAGGTGGTCCCGGGCTTCAGGTTTTGCAGCTGATGGGAGGTGACGTCGCCAACGGAAACTTCCAGGGACTCGTCCGAACCTGAGAGCGGGTCGCACGGTAGAGACACGGTTCACGCGCTAAGCTAAATATCAGCGTTGACAAGCAGAGCCCTGTGCGTGCCCAGAGGTTAAACACAAAGCTAACAGGAGACGCTTGATTGAATTTGGTGGTCTATAGTCACATAGCCATTGGTTTTAAAAGGGGTGGAAGAAGTACTCAGTAAAAGGTCAGCATTGAAAATGTTACTTAAATAGAATTACAAAAATATTAACAATCATTTGTACAAAATTACAGTACTTGAGTTACCAACACATCTCCCAAAGCAACATAACTATCTATGCTTCTGTTACTATGTTGTCTCTATCATGTGCTTCAGAAAGGGAAACTCTAGCTCTAGAGAGTTCGAGAGGTCATCGTACCTTCAGGTTGGTAGACCAGTTTGTAGCCGTTGACCCTGGAGGGCGCGGGGTCCCATGCCACCCTGAAGCGCGTGTACCACTCGTCTGACACCCGCAGGTTCCTGGGACCCAGCATGCCCACTGCAGGCAGGAAAGTGACAGTTCACACAACAGTCCGCACCTGACAACACGCCTCGCCTCACATCCCCCTCGTCTCATGGCATTCAAACATACGGAAATTCTTGAAATTCTGAAGTTCTCCTCCAGTCAATCTGTCCTCCTCCGGCCATGTCCCGTACACAGACAGCGGAGAGGGGGCTCTGCCGCCGGTGTTATACGGTACACTCATGGGGGAAAGCGTGGAATGGGTGATTTGCGACTGGGTAATTACGCTGGACAGCAGGGCCCTACCAGATTACGAGCTGAGGCCTGCAGCGTGGCCGGTTTGGACATTTCCTGGCAACCACTGCCGCCGCTCTTGACTTTCATGTTGCAGTCAAGACTTCCTTTTGTTATTGTTTCAATGATCCCACAGCACAATTAGAGGATCAGCTCATTGGATGAGTGTAAGCATGAGCGTGTGTGTGTGTGTGTGTGTGTGTGCCTGTGTGCATGCATGCATGAGGACGCCAGATACATCTAATCCCTGACAAATGCCAACCTATTTTTCAATTTAAATACTGGGCTTCCTGCAATCTGCTCCTTGCTAAATCCCCGTCCTCATATTAAGGACCATGTGTGTGCTTGTGGTGGTGGTTTGTTTGTTTCCTGCACCCATTCGCTTTGCTCCCAGACGTTCACAACGACATCTGAGCCCATGATGGTTCAGACACACACACACACACACACACACACACACACACACAGCAGAGGTGCCCGGAGTGAGCAGCGTAGCCCACTGCAGCGTACCTGTGCGTCCGTCTCCCTCCAGCTCTCCTCCGGGTCCGTCGCCGTAGATGGCGGTCACCTTGATGTTGTAGGGCGTGTCCGGGTCCAGGTTCTGCAGGACCAGGTTGTTCACGTGTCCCTGGACTGTCGTCTGGGATGCAAAGTAACAAGGGTTACATTAGTGAGCCGCTTAGTAGGATGTTGGACGCACCAACAGGTGAAAGGGTGCTTTTATAAGCAGGCCAGAAAGACGAGGAGTTAGGTGGGGGGTGTGAGGGGTATTGTTGGAAGAGTGATGGGCTGCCTACATGCTCCTCGATGGGGTCTCCGGTGGTGGGGGCGTAGGTGATGGCGTACTGAACCACGGGGCCCTGCGCGTGCTCCCAGGACACGGACAGGGTGCTGGTGGTGGGGTCGTACACCCGCAGGTTCCGAGGGCCGCTGCGGGGAACTGGCGGGAAACACGAGACGACAACGTGGTTGACAAGTGGGCTCACGTTGCAGTCGCGAGAGCCATAATGAGCAGAAAGTGATGATTAATGTTTTCATGGAGAGGGAGCAGTGAGCGACAAACGCTAACACGGCGACAACAGTGGACGCTTACGTGTCGTCCCCGCGTCGCTGGCCGTTGGCCCCTCCCCGTCGTCGTACAGGGGGACCACGCCCACGTTGTAGGGCGTGTCCGGCAGCAGCTGCTGCAGCACCGTCTCGGTGGTTCCTCCCGGCACGAGGACCTGCAACCAAACGCCACACACCACACCACAGATCGGTCACGCTGAGGGGGTCAGGACCGCCTCCCTCCGTCCAGCCCCCTCCTCTCCCCTCCCCTCCCCTCCCCTCCCCACACCAACAGCGTGAACACATTATAGGGGCAGACTTTGACTTGGCGTCGCAGCAGAAATATGTCTTACAAAAAACAGAGAGAGGAAAGATGCCTGTGAGAGTGGAGATAGAGCATCTCTCTCTCTCTCTCTCTCTCTCTCTCTCTCTCTCTCTCTCTCTCTCTCTCTCTCTCTCTCTCTCTCTCTCTCTCTCTCTCTCTCTCTCCTCCCTCTCTCCTCCCTCCCTCTCTGGAAACCAAGGTGCTGACAGCTTGCAACGGGCACACAGATGCCCAGCAGATCGCCCCACCAAACCCCCTCACCTTACACTAACCCCCCCCCCCCCCCCCACACACACACACACACACACACACACAAACAACCCCTCTGACTCTCTCGCTCTCTCTTCTCCCCTCTCTGTCTCTCTCTAACTCTCTGACCATGTTCTTCACACCCTCGAACAACACCCCTCTTCTCCCCCTCCACACCCCCTCTCCCCCCTCCCTCCTCCCCCCCCCCCCCCACACTCCCTCCCCGTTTACTCTGTGCCGTCAGTGCCATGAATAGCAAGAGAGCCAGCGAGTTCTTTGGCTTTGATGTCGTGGTGGTGGTGGTGGTGGTGGTGGTGGTGGTGGTGGTGGAGGGGCTGTGGGGGAGGTTGTGTTGGCTGCGGGTTAGTGTCTGGGCTTGGAGAGGGTCGGTGGGGGGGGGGGGGGTGGGTGGGAGGGGTTTACTGTTAAATAACACTGGCCCAGCCGTGGTTACGGAGGCCATCTTCTCCCCGAGAGGCTTTTTCTTGTTCGTGTGCAGTCTGTCGGCAGGTCACACCCCAGACGTCCGCAGTCCCGCTGATAACCTTCAAAGTGTGTGAGTGTGTGTGTGTGTGTGTGTGTCTGTGTGTGTGCATGCTTGCATCCACTTGTCGGAAAATAAGGATGAGGCAATGTGTGCTTTTAAGTTTCAAGACATCTGCATAGCGCAGGGGTCCTCACAATACTGTGGTTGTGATTGGACCCTTCAGGTTCTTTTATGTGGCGTCAGTCACCCGGAGGTGCCAGTACTTCTGAACTAGTAGTCTCAGAGGGAGCGTTATATTTGATGGCGTTAATTGAAAACGTTTGACAGTCGGCATGGCGCCGCTCGCTCTGGCCGCAGAGATCGGGCCAGATCCGGCCGTAAATGTCTCCCGACGAGCGATGACGAGAGAGAGAAAGAGAGAATATTTCCCTCTGTCATTAAAATAGAAAGGCATCGCTCTTCAAAAGGACTCCAGTGTTGCTCCGAATCTTGAGAGAAAGAAACGCACCGAAGCGCATCCTACGGCGGCTGCACAGGCTTTGTGTTTGTGCGTCACCGCCAAGTAACCATTTAGATGTTTGTGGATTCCCTAAGCACCACCAGACCCTCGTTACACAGGAACGACACTGGCACACTGATCCCAGATGCTCAATACTGCATTAGTGGATTTAGAGGAACGTTAGTTAGCAACACAAATGCGGTGAGAGAGCTCAAGTCTCATTAGTAGCCTGTTAAAGAAACAGAGAATGCCATTTTAACGGCCAAGGTGCGGCATTCCCACTGAAGACCAGACAAATCATTCCTTTCTGCACCAATCCACAATGGAGCTGAGATCAGCCCTAAAAAACAAGCCGGACTCGCCCCGAACCTGTACACGTTCTGTTCTCTTAAGTTTAGGCTTAGGGACTGGTGTTGCAAATTAGCTTTGGCTAAACACGTGGACAGTACATTGGTCACTGCTTCTGCAACTGTCAATGTTTCTCTGTACTTGTCCCTTACAAATCAATAAGTGAATAATAATAAACCTTTTGAATGTTTGAATGACAAAAACCTGTTCAGAATTTTGTGCGAGATCTCACTGAAGAAACTACTTCCTCTCGCAAAGTGCTCGAGTGTGGTTTCATGTACGGGCACTTCACTGAAGTGTGAAGTGTGACGATATGACTCGCGACGAACATTTCAAATTATGAGCCTTGATTGACTGGTGATGAAAACATGATTGACACCAGGAATTAACAATCACACTTTACCGATTACAGAGACATAGAAATCGGCTACGGTGATAGCTACAAAAGGTTTAAGATTACCATAATAATACATAACACTCCGATTATCACACCAAAAGCCCTATTTGCAATTATACAATAAAAAGCGGATATATCTCTGACCCGACCAGACCGCGGCCCGGGCCAAACCTCTAACCCACAATTGGCTTAATTAAATATAATATAATATTTGGTGGATTATCACTGCATGGGCTACAGCAGTGGGAGTCAAACCTCAAACCCTGCTGTGTTCATATATTACGGATGCTGCCTTTCTCCAGGGTGAGTAGTTCACACCCTGCTGTTAACTCTCAGATCACAGTTTGTGAGTCTTAAGCCGGCACATAAGACCCTTTTCACAGATCCTAAGAAGCAGGGTGAAGTAAATTCCTGCTCCTGTGATTTTAACATTAGGTAGGTTTTATATTTATGTCTGTCACAACACCAGAAGCATGGTGAATGTATATTTACTGGACTAGTTGTGTCTACACTGGTGCACTGCCAGACCGGAATCTAACAGACCCATAATTCATGTTATGAGCCTGGTCCATCGGGATGGTGTGTCTTGCTTTTAACCAAGGAGATACAATACAATTGTATACTTTTGATTGCATCAATTTACAAAATGATGTCCTCTAACGAGCACAACTAGGTCAGTCTTACCGACTCGGAGGGCCTGGTGCCGGCCTGCGGGGAGTACACCACCCGGTACTGCTGGACGGGGCCCAGGGCCGCCTCCCAGCGCACGTTCAGAGTGTTGGTGGTGGGGTTGAACACCTGGATGTTCTTCACAGCACTGCGCTCCACTGGCAGGGCGAGAGGGAGAGAGAGACATGAGTGGATGGGGAGAGAGAGAGAGAGAGAGAGAGAGAGAGAGAGAGAGAGAGAGAGAGAGAGAGAGAGAGAGATGAGTGGGTGGAGAGAGAGAGGGAGAGTGGGGGACATAGAAAGAGAGAGACATAGAGGAGATAGAGGCAGAGGTGAATGGAGAATGGCCAGAGAGCGGGAGAGCGAGGAAGTAATAGAGAGTGAGAGGTGAATAGAGAGAGAGAGAACAGGCACTAAATAGAACGGTTTGCAAGGTTTTTCATAGACAGGCTTTAAACCACAAACACTTGTGTTCTCATACCTATAGGAACATGTATTCACATTCAAATGTTGAGAGTTAACTCTCTCAAATCTAAAACTCTTGTAAAACGCCCACCCGCTGTTTTTGTATGTCTAGTTTGTTTGTCTCCCTCCACAATGCGTGGTCTCCCAAAGTGTAAAAGAAGGACCTAACAGCCTTCTGAGCACATGAGAACGTTTCCATAAATCCAACAGTGAACAGTGCAGTGCCAGCATCCCACAGAGACAAAGGTTTAAAGATGTTACCTCATAATATTGCAATCAACAGGACACTTCCTCCGTTAACGGCGTGATTTTATTGTCTCCGGAAAATTAAAATCACCCACAGAAGGAGCCCACTTTGTCCTTCCTATTAAAACTGAAAGCAGATGTGTGCCGCTTTTGTAAGGCTCTGAATTGAAGCCTCATGAACAAAATAAGACGGAGACACGGTGTGCTCCCTTATCTTGACATCTCCTGACACCAAAGACGACTCTCTGGTTTGAATTGAAGCTTTTGGGGCGGAATTCATTCCATAACCAAACCTTCAGGATTCTTGTGGTTTTCTGGTTTCTGGCTAAATATAGCCAGAGCCATTGACTGCTTTAGTTAATAGAATTCAAGGGAGCTCCTTCGGGGCCATGGCGTGTATGAACTGAGTAAGATGGCTCTGGAATACATACAACGTCATGTCAACAGTGTAAACTGTGTTCATTGGACATGATTTGTGAGTCTTTGTAATGCGATGTGTGTCTTTTTGTAATATGTTGAACTTGGCATGAAACCAATTGCTTCCTGGCGCAAGCTCTTTCTCAACATGTACCGCGTTCCACTTGACAGCGGGGCGAAGCCAACACGTGCCCAAGGGTGGAGCCGGCAAGACTCTAATGGATCAACGAGGGTGGAACACTGTCTGAGTCCGTTGAGAGCTTGAATGTTCTCCATTCAGTCCTGTCCCATATCCAACCCCATCTCCACCTTCACCACCAACAGCAAACACCACCCTCCGTTTCCTCCCAACCCATCCGAACGGCTACCGATCAACCTCTCCACTGCCCGTAAATTGGTTCTGAACAAAAACCCCAGTCCCATTTTCAGTAAAACGGCGAGGTGGAGACAGCATGACAAGGCGGCCAACTCCGGAGGAATTCCTTCCTGCGCAATCACCCCTCAAAACTGCTGACTCATGTGCAGCTGAGGTTGGTGGTTTTCGGCACCAAAATTGCGGGAGCGCAAGCTGGAAAAGTCTCGAGTGGCCTTTAAGCAAAAAACGTACATGGAACCGATCAGAGTGGAACAAATGTCATGTTACATTTTAGTTTGTTTTTGAGCCGTGTTCATTTGAGATTAATTAATCACATTAATTGGCTCCATAAGAAAGCGTTGCCATCGACTTGACTTGACTTGGCCCGCATTCGTATTGAATTGGCCTTGGACGGCCCCTCAAAAAAAATCAACCGCTATTGGAACACACTGACGTACGGCTAACGTTAGCCAGCGACTAAGAACAATAGGTTAATTTGAGACATAATCACAGGGAACTAATCTTGGCTACAGCAAAAACCGTCGATCATGAATAATAATAGTTCCCAGTTATGCATCGCCGTGCCATGTATTCCGCATTGACATTCATCATTAGCACTCATGCTAAGGTCATAGAGTTTCATTACAAAATGGCCACATTGTCTATCAGGCGATCAAGAACTCTTACATGTCTTCCCGTCTTCAGACATGCGTCGTCCTTCTCCGTTGGAGAAGATGGGCACCAGGGTCACGGTGTAGAGAGTACCGGAATCCAGGTTCCTCAGGACCGTACTGTAGGTGCTACCGGAAACCTGGGCCTGTGATGATTGACACACAAACAGACACACACACACACACACACACACACACGCACACATATGGTGATGCCTTGCTCAATATACAGATATGTTACAGACATTTCTATCAATGACTTAAAAGGGTGCAGGATTAACCTTATGATTACTGCCTATGTCTTTTCTTGGTAGTATGCTCCCTATCACCTTGGTAACTAGTGAAACTACTCAAGTACAGGTTAGCTAGCTAGAGATAGCTAGAGGTTAGAGCATGCCGTCTATGCAGATAGACGACATGCTCCGACCTCAGGCTCCTCCCACCGCCACCATCATCACCATCAGAGCTCCATGTGCTCGGTTCTCTGTCAGCAGGCCCGAACCTACCGTCTCCTCGACTCCCCCGGCGGCAGGCACGTAGTAGATCCTGTACTGGCGCACGTTGCCCTCGGCGGCCTCCCAGTGGACGTTCAATGTGCTGGTGGTGGGGTCGGTCACGCGCAGGTTCCGCACTCCACCCAGGGGCTCTGGACAAGGTGTCACAGTGAGTGGGGCTGTGTTGCAGTGCCACTATTACATCGTTGGGATATTGAGTATGCATATCAATATACAGTGTATATTTATATTTTATTATTTTTTTTTTACTGGCACCGATGCAGCCTCGGAAAATATCACCTTGCAGCCACCTCATAAACAGTTGCAAATGCGGCCATTTTGGTCGTAGTCTTGAGCCGCAGGATTACAGAAAGGAAATGACAGGACTGGATTCCTGACGGGGAAATAAAGCCATTTAAGGGGGGGGGATTACTTACTGGTTTTGCCGAGGCCGTTGAGTTCGCTGCTGACCCCGCGGGCGTACACAGCAACCACGGTGATGGCGTACTCTGTGTCTGGGGTGAGCTTGGGCAGCAGGACTGTGGTCTTCTTGCCTCCAACCTGGGTCTGGTTAGGGAGGGGAGCCTGTTTGGTTTGATGCAAGCCTTGACCAATTTCTTTGTATATATTATTTTTACGATGGAAACTGTTCAATATTGACCGTTCCAAGTAACAAACTCATTACATTTAACATTTAAACCATCAATTTGGTTTCTGGAACTGGTTGTTCGGCTGGGCTAACAACGTTGTTTATAATGGGTTTCAAAGGGGAATTGGAAACATTGATGGAATTTGCACCAAATAAAGTTCAAAGTAAAAGAGTTAAAAAGACCAAAAATTCAACAAGTCATTAACTAAAGTAACGTCACATATTATTTGGCGAGATTTTATTGTATCTGTAAAAGCGATGAAAGCCGTAGCCATCACATCGACATTCTCAAGGTTATTAGCAATATCACAAAAAAACCCAATCAAACACAACATCGACGGTCAATAGATTAACAGGATTTTCGGACTGTGATACAGACCATAGAAACTTTCCCAGAGCTGTCCTGACATTCATGTCAATAAACTGATGGAAAATAGTTGATCTGAAAACTTTTTCTTGGCTGTCAATACCAGACTTTTGGGAATCGATAGTATAAAGTATGACCGGCCAAAATTCGGTAAAGCAAAACAAAGATTTCCGAAACTCTCAAATTCTTCCTTCTAACAGGCCTATAGGAGTGCTATAGTGTATTCATGTGATAGCATTGATATCTCTGTTCACATTTTACTGATCTCTGCAATCATGACTGGAGGTGCCTCGGGTCAACAAACGGATTAATCAACGGCATCAGTCTTGTATCGAATCGACGGCAGAAACTTCCCTTGATTCAGCCAATCATTACAAAAGAGAACGTGTCTCCCCAGATGACATGATGCAAAGGTGCCTTGGCCTCGTGGCTGTGTGTGTGTGTGTGTGTTTGTGTGTGTGTTTGTGTGTGTGTGTGTGTGTGTGGAAACCCAGCTGGGTCACCTCAGGGACTTGGCTACAGGTTTCAGACCTCTCTCTTTCAGTTTGCTTTGAGCACTTCAACCTTTTACTGTTGTGTTCTCACACGGGGAACCGGTCAGCAAAATTGGTCTCCAGGAGGAAAACATTCCATCCTTTTTTAGGAATGGAAAACTAGCCGCCACCCAAGGCCTCTAACACACCTCCTGCAGCGCGTCAGCTCCGTGCGGCCTTTGAAGTGAGGGAAAAATCGCCAAAAAGGAATCCACTAAAAGATAACATTTACTGTGACTGCTGCCGCTTGCAATGCAGAAACGCAAAATTCACCCTCACAGTGCAAGCATCTGTGTCAGACAATATAGAGAAAACAACATCACATCAAGCTTTACAAGGACTACAAAGACCTTACTGTAGATTGATGTGAGGTTAGACAGGCGATCAGGCAACCTTTTAAACTGTCAAACGCAGACCCCCTCGCCGTTTTTGGCATGATCCACACAGCACATGCTTACCAAGAGTTGAGGCAGTTCAACTCTGTTCTCAGTTCAAATCTGCACCACACACACACACACACACACACACACACACACACACACACACACACACACACACACACACACACTATGTGCATGTAAATCCAGATGCATATAGTGTCGCAGATCGACTAATTCCCTAGTTTAACCATCTGTTTCACATAAAAGGCCAACACATCCTCCGACTAAATCAAAAAGTGTACTACAAAAAAAAACCTAAATCATTGGCTCTCCAAGCGTGTCATGTGAGGTCTTATGAAGGCTAACCTTGGGAGGTCGCTTCCAGAGACGGAAGTTTGGAGATCCCAGGGAGCTGCTCACGCACTAACGTATTGCGTGTTAAGGAACGCTCCCATGATTGGTAAAACGTCTTCCAAGGCCAAATAAGGCTTTCAAAACCAGCTGTTTCAACCGGCCAGTGTGTGAGTGTGTGCACGGGGGTATCCGTGTGAAAATGATGGATCTCTTGGAAAATATTTAAACTTTCCGACTCCTAATAGAGCAATAAAGACCTCCAATAGAGTCTCCAATAAATTATATCATTAGATTTGTTTAAATATTAGTGCAACCCACTATATTAATAATATCCCTGTTTCCATAGTAAGTGGTACAGTATGTATATATATATATATATATATATATACTGCACCAATGTATTCCGTGTAATACAGTCGGTGTCTGCAGGAGTGTGTGTGTCCTTACCGTTTGGCTGCGGCCCCCGGCGGTGGGGATGTAGGTGATCTTATAGTTCTGGACACGGCCCCCCGCCGGGCTCCACCTGGCGTTCATGCTGGTGGTGGTCTCGTCAAACACCACCAGGTTGCTGGGCGGGTCGGGAGCAACTGCCGACACAAGCAGGACGCGCACACACACACACACAGTTGGGTTACTCAGGTTGATGCTGATATGCCGATATTTTAAACGAAGGATCCGATGAAAACATTCCTTTAAAGACACAATCCTTGATATTTTTAAGATGATAGCGTGGAGATGTATTCACTCTTTTACAAGGAAGGAGTCCTTTCTGAATAATTATTGATTTACACTGGAATAAAACATTGTTCAACGTGAATTAATTGTCGTACATTAACATACTTGGATAACTACCAGAAAACTGGTAGAATATAAGGATTGCGGCTTCAAAGAAGAAAAGATGGCCAATGGGCACTCTGTCTTTTCTTATGCAAGAATGGCTGGAGAGAGGCATAGATCAATGATGGATGGATGGATGGATGGATGGATGAATGGATGAATGGAGGGATGGATGGATGGATGGTTGGATGACAGGATGCATGGATTGATGGATTGATGGCTGCATTCATGGTTAAGGACCAGGTTCAAGGCAATGATGAACACGATGATGACACTGTGATGATCCGAAACGACGTAAGGAGGAGGAAACTTCTATCTTGCCAGGCAAGCATAGCAGAAACCCTGAACAGCTCCTTACGCTTTTCTGAGCAAGAACATTAACGTTCTTTAGTTGGCGTCAACAACCTGAGGATGATCGACATGGAGGGACATAACCAAATGACACACGCACACACACACACACACACACACACACACACACACACACACACACACACGTGAATATGAAAGACGCCATCTGACCAGTGGATGGGTTAGATGCCTTGCTCAACGGCACAACGGAGGTAGTCCGATGGACAGAGGTGATGATGTTTGATGAATAAATGAATAAACATGCTTTAATCATGTCAGGCGGTGGGAGTGGACCCTTTTTGTTTTACCGCCACATACTTACAGTCACCAGTTCTCTTGGGCACTATAGAGGCAGAAATAGAGAGTATAATGGGTCGATCCTTCACCCTACATTTTACAAATAGTGTAGTTAACGTGTCGTTAGCTCGCTAACTACTAATCAGCATCTAGTTGGAAAAAGATTCATCGTTATTTTAGTAGAAACTGGATTGAAACCAAACAAACCACATGGAAGACAATGTTCACAAAGCTTAATGACAAAAATTACAATTGAGGTAAAATGTGGCTTGAATCGTGGCACTGCCAGTTGAAGTGGGAAGTGTGTCTTACGTGTGCGCTCGGTTCCCAGGAGGTCCTCGCTCTCGGATTCGTCGGGGTAGATGGCGGTAACGGACACGTCGTACGGTGTGTCCGGCTCCAAGTTCTCCAGCAGGCGTGTGGTTTCATCGTTGTTCAAGATGGCCTGAAGAAGCGGGGGAAACACCATAACATCCAGGGTTTCATATGAGCACACCCCAGGGGTTTTTTTTTGGCCAATTATTTTTTTTGGCGGGCATTGCTGGGGACGACCTCCCCCAGCACCACCACATGACACCACAGTTTCCGATAATCTCATGCAGGAAACACTGCAAACGTCATGTACAGGAAGTCGATGGGTGGATTTAAGTCCATTCATGATGAGAAAATGACCCCAAAATGGTGTCTTTTATGGACTGAACCCAATGTGTGTGCGTGTGTGTGTAGGTGTGTGCGTGTTGCAAGTGTTCTTGTCTGTTTTCCAGATGTCCTGAAGACGCCAATGGGGGGGGGGGGGGGGGGGGGGGCGGGTGATCATTGCCCATCTCCAGCCAAAGACCCTTTCTGTGGTACTGTTTAAGAGCAAGCTTGTGTATGGACCAACGTGGAGCCCGTGGAGCGTCTCGGTGTTCCCTTACGTATTTGGGTTCAGTATCCCCCTTCTTGGACCAGCCGATGCGGTAGAGGGCCACATCAGGGGCCCCGTGCTCCCAGTGGACCTTGAAGCTCGTCTGAGTAATCGCCGAGAAGCGCAGGTTCTTAGGGGCAGGAACCACATCTGTGGGGCACACACAAACACGGATTATTGGAGCACTGCTATGTGCAGCAAATTCAAAGGAGATGGAAACATTGGAAAACCTCTTTTTTTTCCTGTGGTTTTTCATTGTCCATGACTATGTCATGAAACACAATATCACTGTTTTTTATTTACATTCCCTACATATCTATAGAAACAAAATGTCCCAACTCGGCTTCAATCCAGAGTTTGGAAACTACTCAGTTACCACTCAATAAACATTTCTCCTCCACCACCTAATCCCCTATCCCTTAAGTTCTCATCTTTCCAGAGTGTGGAGAGGTGGAGGGGAGAGATGAGGGATGGATGCAGACATGCATTTCCAGCTGATGTCATTGTGCTTTGTGGTGGTGGTGGTGGTGGTGGTGGTGGTGATGTAACTGCTGCGTCTCCTACCAGTGATTGCCTCTCCTAGCATGGGCTCGGCCGGTCCCTCGTCGTACACCGGAGTGACGGCCAACGCATACTCGGTCTGGGAGATCAGGTTGTCCAGTTGCTTGGTGGTCACACGTCCGTCCACTTCCAGCTGCGGGAGAGTTCCAGCGGGCAGGCAAATTAGCATGACATGACTGTATCAAGGGTAAGCATGGTTTATTATGACATACAAATCATCCACTGCGTTGAACAGGGACTTCCACAAAAAACAAACCCTCATCTCATCCAAGATGCGATGCCAAATGTTTCCCCCAGGTCTCAATTCTCAGTATGAAACGGGTCAGTGTGCATCCAGTATGTAAACTTTGTACAGTTGACACAAAGGCACCACATATCTGCCCCGTGTTCCTGAGCCGGGGGAAAAGCAAACAGGTTTCTCCCAAATCTTTTTTTTCGTTGAATATCTGGAAACACAATTATCCTTTTCACTGCTGCTCGTCGCCTTCCCCTTTGATTTACGGAGCTATCACGAAATTGAAATCAGATCAAGCGATCACTCACTTTGAGCACCCGTGGGCTTAGGCTTTCTGCTCTTTCCGGACTTTTGTTTTCGCATTTGTGTTGTAAATCAGAGGCGACGTTTTGCTGGATTTGTTAACTACAACAATCCATGCGTGGGGAAGAAAGTAGGCCTTTCCCTGAGTCTAACAACCGTTTACTACATTTGGATGGTGTGAGCGGCACGCTGTCTCCATCCATATCCATCAGAGTTTTATTTATGTATTATTCCAAACCTGTATTCAGAGTCAACCATACGGAGTTGCTCATCATTACCATCAAAACCCGAATGCATCGCACTATAAAGCAGTAAAAAAAAAACATCTGCCACTGCTGTGCGTGATTAACTTGTATATCTATCTAGTGTGATGATGATCTATCCAGCAATGCCTGAGTTTGGTTTACCGGCTGCTGCTTCCATCAGAGCTGGGGGTGCCCTTGGCATGTCCAGTGTTCCAGGGGTCAACGACAACTCTCATCTCTCTCTCATCCCTTTCAAAGATAATGTCTCCAGCAGACAACTAGTGTTTGTGCACGGAGAGAGAAAAGAAAAGAAAACGACTTGCAGGAACTTTCCACATCTTTTGAGATGTTCAGAGCCATGTCTCTGAGGTGAAAATGGGATATTCTTCTAAGGGCCACATCTTTTAGATGTTTACAATGAGGAGTGGTATTTCTTTGTATTTTTTTTAGGACAATTGGAAATTCTTTTAAAGGTCCCTTGATAAGTTTGATGGACTGTAACAGGCAGGCCAGAGAGACCGGATAGGAAGGTTTTTCTGAGTGTGGGAACCAAAAGCTGACCTCTTTAGCCTCTCCGTCCATGGGCTGGTAGGTCAGCAGGTACTTGTTGACGGGCCCAGGCGCGGCGTCCCAGTAGAGCCACATGGTGCTGTGGGTGACGTCCCGCACCCGCAGCTTCCCAGCGGGAGGCCGGGGTCCTGGGAACGAGACCAGAAAGTTTATAACAACTTTAGTCACATGCAAAGGTTATATATGGATGGATGGATGGATGAACCCTTCATCAGAGTTTAGATTAGTTAAATCTTATTTTTGGTGGAAGCACTTTAAATTACAAAGATGCGTCTACACTATCACTGTCAAAATGTCTCTTCAATCAAGTACTAAAGAAGCTGCTTTACTCTGGAGGGGAGGCTGATTAAAAGCATCTTAAAGCCTAATTAAGTTGATTAAGTGTTAAAATAAGCATCTTAAAACTTAATTAAGCTGATTAAGTGTTAAAATAAGCATCTTAAAACTTAATTAAGCCAATTAAGTGTTAAAATAAGCATCTTAAAACCATATTCAGCTGATTAATAAGTTGTTGTTTTTTTAAAAAGCATCATAAAACCAAGAATCCTCCTGTTGTTATAGCGACGCCTCCCCCCACACGCAATCACTGGTGGGGTGGGTCACAACGTGGGTGGTGGGGGGGGCGTACGTACGGGTGACTCCCAAAAGAGAGAGTGCAACTGTCTAATATCAAATTTGCTTTCGTACACATGTGGTGCCAAGCTGAACGTTTTTATTTTTTTTGAACATATTTTTTTCAACATTTCACAATGCCTCCTCTGGGCCCAACCCAAGGTGGATTGGACACAGAACAGAGGAATAAACACACACCACTGGATCAACACACACATAACACACATAAAAAAGCCCAAACAGCAGACCAACACACACGCCCGACACAAAAAATAAACGCACAAAACACGACGCACACCACACCCCATGCTCTAAACTTTATGATTGCAACAGGTGTTTGGTGGGACGGCACAACCGAGAACACGGTGGTTTTGCAAGGGCTCAAGCCCTCTGAACCATAACCATGTCAGCGTGTACTTCTGTGATCGGAGAGGAGAGCAGCGAGCCACTGAGAAGGGGTGGAGACCACTGTAAGTATCCCACCCACCTACATCTCACCTCCAAGCCCTGCCTCTGTCCCCTCCTATCCCCGGAGCCCAGAGTACATTGTGTGTGCATTAAGGTGTAGGAGTACTATGTGAAGCTACTCGTAACGGCCAGTGGATCTTTGATTTCAGGTCTTCACTTCTCATGCTGCACCTGATATCAGGTTTGACTTTGTGATTAAATCTGCTCT
>PIJE02000211.1:0-50161 GCA_002895965.2 Coryphaenoides rupestris | reverse complement strand
ATCTGCTCTTCCACACTCAAATTCAATTCAAAGAGGAACTTTTACCTTTTAATATTAGAGTTTGTCATTGATTGGCAGTCGCCACACGGTTTCCTGTTATGGGGAACGAAATGCGATATGCGTGGTTTATATTAAAAGCCAGTCCTTGGAAGCGTGTTTTACTACTTTCGGTAGTAAAAAAGCAGATGTGTTTCTGCAGCATCAGCAGCGGCATACGAGTCTTCTTTCACAGCGCTCGACATCTGAGCGTTCAGCAATGTTAAAAACACATTGTCAATTCTGTCAACAATCACGCCGCAGTAGAAATTTTTGATTCAGTTGCATAATCAAATGAAACAAATCCCCCCCCCCCCTTTCAAAAAATGTTGTGTGTGTTTCGGCTGCGGGCGCCATGAATCAAAACCTTCAAACGGTCGATGCGTGGTGGTGGACTGGAACCATATGCAGGCAGTCAGCGTGATGATTTGCGTTCGCACGATTGAATTAAAAGCAACAGCAACGCAACTCAGATCGGTCCCGACAAAGCATAGCAGCTCTCCGGGATCCTCGCTTCGGTTCTTTCAAGTTCCGCTTGTTTGTTGTTTTAATGTCTCAACTCCAGAACGGCACTGCTTTTTATAGCACAAGTTAAAGACACGCCTCCATGGCATGACACACACACACACGCACACACACACACACACACACACAAAGGATCTCCTATTGTGTTTGCTATGTCAATCTCCTCGCTTCCGAGCTGAACAGTATATCGAGTATCTGTGGCGTGGACGCCGAAGGTCGAGGCGTGTTAACAATGAAACACACAAATAGGTTCTGTAGCCTCTGTTCTTGACGCGCACGTGCCTGGCCTCTCTCCCCCCCCCCCCCCCCCAGTGCCCCTGGGTGCCGTGACGAGGATGAACATCTTCGACGAGCAGGTGACCACCATGCGACTGAGGTGGGAGCAGGTGTCGGGGGCCACGGGCTACATGCTGCTGTACAGCACCGTCAACGCCACCCAGCCCGCCAAGGAGCTGGAGGTGAGGCCTGGGCCACCGCCGGCCTACACACGCACACACACACACACACACACACACACACACACACACACACACACACACACACACACACACACACACACACACACACCCACACACACACATATATACAGTACATATGCACACACACACACACACACACACACACATACATATGCACTCCTACGCACACATGCTTACATATAAACACATATATACTGTACATCTACACAGACACACACACACACACACGCTAGCTTCACGTGTCCAATGTTTTAGACTTAACAAACTGTACGCACATACACTTCCAATGGTGCACACACACACATGCACTCACTCATTATCTCTCTCTCTCTCTCGCTCTCTCTCTCTCTCTATTTCACACATACACACAAACACACACTTGCATTTATCAACTGAATCAAAAATTTCTAGCTGCGGCGTGATTGTTGACAGAATTGACAATGTGTTTTTAACATTGCTGAACGCTCAGATGTCGAGCGCTGTGAAAGAAGACTCGTATGCCGCTGCTGATGCTGCAGAAACACATCTGCTTTTTTACTACTGAAAGTAGTAAAACACGCTTCCAAGGACTGGCTTTTAATATAAACCACGCATATCGCATTTCGTTCCCCATAACAGGAAACCGTGTGGCGACTGCCAATCAATGACAAACTCTAATATTAAAAGGTAAAAGTTCCTCTTTGAATTGAATTTGAGTGTGGAAGAGCAGATTTAATCACAAAGTCAACCTGATATCGAGTGCAGGCATGAGAAGTGAAGACCTGAAATCAAAGATCCACTGGCCTTTATGAGTAGCTTCACATAGCACTCCTACACCTTAATGCACACACAATGTACTCTGGGCTCCGGGGATAGGAGGGGACAGAGGCAGGGCTCGGAGGTGAGATGTAGGTGGTGGGGATACTTACAGGTGGTCTCCACCCCTCTCAGTGGCTCGCTGCTCTCCTCTCCGATCACAGAGTACACGCTGACATGGTATTGGGTCAGAGGGTTGAGCCTCTGCAGAACCACCGTGTTCTGGGTGCCGTCCACAAACACCTGTTGGCAATCATAAAGTTAGAGCAGGTGTGTGTGGTGTGTGTGCGTGTGTGTGTGTGTGTGTGTGTGTTTGGGCTTTTTCTATGTGTGTTTATGTGTGTGTGTGTGTGTGTGTGTGTGTTTTCTTGTCTGTCCATCCACCTTGGGTGGGCCCAAGGAGCCATTGTGAAATGTGAAAAATATGTTCAAGAAAAAATAAAAACGTTCAGCTTGGCACACAGTGTACGAAAGCAATTGATATTAGACAGTGCAACCAACAATGGCTATTTGTTTTCACGTGTTACCACAATTGGTGCTTTTTTAACAGCTCAATTAAATCCCCAGAAGCCTCTGACCAAACTGAGCTGGATGCAGACCCAGAGTCCGCTTCCAGATCCCCCACTCGGAAATCATACCCTCAGCCACCGAGCGCGCTAACAAAGAAAACCATTGGAGCTAAAACAAAAACATTCTACGTGTAATTGAATTCAGACATATACACACACACACACAAAAGTGGATTTGTTCCATACATCCTGAAGCCACACAGGACCCTGCTGGCTAATTGAGCCAAAGTGACGCATGTGAACAAATAGATCATTTACTTTCTAAATTGTGATCCGCATTTACAGCCTTGAACGCTTTTCCCTGCTTTTGCACTCAGGCGGATCCTTCTGCAAATGAATAAACCACACAGTGGGAAGCACGTGTGGGAAGGCTTAGGGGAGGTTTTCCTTTTCCTCAACAGCAACCACAATGTGTCAGGGGACATGGGAAGACAGAGCCAGACCCCAATAAAAGCAGAAACTTACAAACTGCACTACACTTCCCAGAATGCTCCAAGTATATGTGCATGCAACAAGACCTTGAGAGTAAAAACCCCATAGTAGTAGTCCATTCATACCTGTTGTGTGCGTCCGGACACGTCCACATACTCCACGCGGAACTTCTCCGGTGCGGTGGACGGGCCGTTCCAGGTGGCTCTGAAGGAGTGGTGGGTCACCTCGGAGGTCACCAGGTCTGTGGCGGACTCAGGGGCGTCGCCTGTTCCATCATTGGGAAAACAAAAGAACGTGAATGATGAGCAATGTGTGCAATGCATGGTGATGTCTAACAAACCTCATTACAAATACTTTTCATGCATTTCTGTTCTCTGAAAATGTGAGGACTTAGAGGGATGAAATAATCAAAGTTGTTGCCTGTGTTGACAGCCACGAAATAGCATTGTCCGAGAAATATATCAAAACATCCTCCTGATAATTCTACCTGATCCCTTGACACTGTTGCAGAGGTTGTCCGTAAGGCGCTCCACAATGTCCAAAAGGAAGGAGAAGTCCGCCACGTTGTACATGTGAATGTCATCTGGGTCAGAGGCGATGGACTTCAGTTCATTCTCATCAGCATTCTTCACACCTGAAAGACCACAAAGGGGTAAAAAATGACCGACCTTGACTCAAGCAGAAACGTACCCATGTGTCGAGATTACACAGCGTAGTCATTTCTTAGGAGGGCTGAATTCATAAAGTGTCCACAAGCTGTGGTGTTGTGAACTCACCGATGGCATACAACTCAATGCCGTCGTCCCGCAGTTTCTGGGAGTTCACGATGATGTCATCCTGAGACTTGCCGTCAGTGACCAGCACACCGATCTTACGGGCTTTGTCACGCATCCCCACGTTCTCCTTGAAGTTGTTCTGGAGGATGTAGTTCAGAGCAAGACCTGCGACACGGACACAGGACGTTCTTGAACGGTTTTGTGTTCGCTAGCCTTCGGAATTTACCACAGCTATGTAAACATATAATTAACTAAAGGTGCTAGAGTGTACTTTCTGAGCATTAGCTAAACAATTACATGTGGATGCTAGGCTAGATTACCAGTCATGGTGTTTCCTCCCTTGTAGGGCAGGTTGGCAATAGCCTCCAACAGTGAGTCCCTGTTTTTGTGAGTGTTCAGATGCCACTCAGTTTTGGGGTCTCCACTGTACTGGGCCAGACCTAAAGCAATCACCAGCCACAAACCAGTTAGAACAACTCATACACACGCAGCCAGCATGAGACAATGAATTGAATCATTTGACTTTTGCGGTGGTGTCGCCGGCATTAAAAACGCACCGATCTGGATCCTCTCGGGCCCGACGTCGAACACCCCGACCATGCGGGCGATGAAGGCCCGGATGGTTTTGAAGTTGAGACGTCCAATACTCCAGGAGCCATCCACCAGAACCACGATGTCGGCCTGCGCCTTGGTCTTACACCTCACCTCTGAGAGGTCAGCAGGGAAAGCATTAGCATCCGACCAAAACTAAAAAGCCATTTTTTTTACATACAAAAGTCACAAAAAGGAAGCAAAATGATGGTGGTTCATGTGAAAAAATGTAACTTTGGGGGAGTGAAGAAAATAGATTGAACAGAGAGAAAGAGAGTCTGAAAAGGCGAATGGAAAACATCGTCAATGAGGTCACGGTACAAGGGAGCATTAAACATGGCCACAAACATCAATAGCATTTCCCTCAAGAGACTCATTAGAACAAACTTTTTTTTATACAGCCACTTAAATACACAATACGCTTTTCTTTGCTCCTTCTATTGAGATCCATATAAGAGCACATATATTTCTCAAGGTTCATCCCAGACGTTCTCGGGTCTTTCCCCCAGGATTCCGAGCGGGAGTACTATTCTGAGTCACGGCTGGGATTGTATCAACGCTTCCTGTGTAATTCTTCCAAGGTGCGATGTGGAAGCATTCACCAACTGCCCCCTGTAAGGGAGAGTCGGTCTCCTGAAAGAGAGAGAGAGAGAGAGAGAGAGAGAGAGAGAGAGAGAGAGAGAGAGAGAGAGAGAGGCTGCTGTGTGGTAGGAGTAGGGTAGCCCCTTTCCCAGAGTTGTTCCTGGCTCCTTGGTGAAAAGTGAGGCATCCCTTCCACAGAGGCCTAACAGAAGGCCTGTGGATCCACTGAGGGAAGAGGCAAGATGTTGTATGATCTGTCACTGTCTGCAATTGAACAGCCCACACCATGTCATGATGTGACATTTCCAGACCCCCCCAGACCCCCCACACCCCCCCCACACACACACACACACACACACACACACACACACACACACACACACACAAACACAACAGCGTGTGCCGGTGTGTGTGTTTGTGTGTGTCACATCATCCCCTCAGCACTTGGCAACTGTTTCGGACATCTGGTTGTAGACCAGATGTCAACTTTAAACTGATGGATGAAGTTACAAGTACACATACAGACAGGCGCACCCAAACACAGACAGGCAGACAGACAGACAGACAGGCAGGCAGGCAGGCAGACAGACAGACAGACAGACATTGCATGGCCAACTGGAGTATGAGTTTAGGAAGTGAGATTTCATTCGACATACTGTATTCTGGTGCAGTGTGGTCTTCCACACCAGTCGTACAAATGTAACACATACAGTGTTATCTGTTAGCAGGATGCATTATGGGGGATTTAAAATTGTGACATTGTTATTACCTATTGTTACTGTTTGTTTAAAATATATTAATCAATTGCACAAAATGGAAATTTCCACAGTTTGCATTTACCTGACTCCTTCTAAACATCCTTCTGGCAAAAGGGAACATCTTAACACTCTAGGAAGGGTTCAAGCCAAGGTGATTATCGGGGTTGCCGTGCCCTTATTATGCTATTAAACAAACAAACCTAAATTAAATGAAGCATATGCAGCTTAGGTCTGTGGTAGAGGAAACAAGGAAAGACTAGAAAGAAGCCAGACAGATGGAAATATCATTATGTTGGCTATTTTGTGAGATAATTCCCTTTAAGGAAAGGCATTCGGGAGGGTGGGGGGGGGGGGGGGGGGACTGAACGCTGAATTTTACGGCCACTGGCCTTTGGAGTGTACTTTCCGAGTCCAACGTCTCTTCATTGTCTACCAATGCTTAGCAAAGGTCCCAACACACGCGCACAGTAGACATTAGAACATAGGCTTTACCTTTGGAATAGTAGGGAGGGGGATCGGGTGCATCAGAGAGAGTGGTTTTCTCCTCGCCAGCCAACGGCATGCTCTCTCCACCGTCAAACATCCCAAACACACTCACGGAGTACTTGGTTCCCGCTCTGGAGCACAGAAAAGACCACTCATATTAGCCACCTATACCCACTCAACAAAATCACAGTTCTTCCATGTAATCTTTGAGATGTGCAGCTTGAATGCATCACTTTGGTGAAATGAAAGTTAAACAAAAAACAGATCCACAGAAGAAGGAGGAGAAGAAGAAGAAGAAGAAGAAGAAGAAGGGGTCGCACCTTAATTCCTCCAGCACGACTGTGTTGTCATAAGGGCCCACTTGGAGCTCTCCCAGGTCAATGTCGTCTCCTGAGGGGTGGAATGTGACTTTGTAGCCCCTCACATCTCCAGGAGCGTGGTCCCAGGTCACCCGGAAACTGGTCTTGGACGGCTCAGAGGTCTGGAGGTTCCTGGGTCCCTTGTAAGGGGTCACTAGAGAAGGGAAGGGGGGGGACAATGAACATCCGAAGACAGAACACATTACATGATGACACCATAGTGAGATGAAAAGGTGGTGCCAAAATACAACCAACAATATAATTGAAGAGAATTCAAGATTCAAGATTCAAGATGCAAGAAATGTGCATATGTGTTGGATTTAAATGATTGAATGAATGAAGTGTTTGCAGTGAAGTTTGGATTCCCCATTGCTTAAATGAACAGAAACTCGCTCTTCTACATCTCACAAAACAATGTAATCGGTAACCCCCCCACTAAAACGACTCAAACCAACAGCTCTTCCATCTCCACAGGTCGCAGAAACAGCAGGTAACATGTGGGGAGTGTAGGTAACATCACTGACGTACGTGTGGTTCCCTGGCCCTCCCTGGCCCTGCCCTCGCCCTGGCGGTAGACGGGGACGACGGTGATGTCGTAGGTGGTCAGGTGGGTCAGCCTCCGCAGCACGGTGGTGGTGGTGCTACCCCCGGGGACCTTGGCGGCCAGCTGGCGCCCGCCCTGCTGGGGCTTGTAGGTCACGCGGTAATTGACCACGTTTCCCGGCGCGGGCTGCCACGCCACCTTCATGCTCTTCTCGGTCTCCTCTGACACGACGATGGCCTTGCCGGCCGCTGAGACTGCAGGGACGAAGATGGATTGGATGAGAGTCATGTGGTCAGACGGAGGCGTGGATGGACGGGTGGGATGACGAACGGATGACGCAAAGATGGCCGAATTAAAAGATGGGTGGCTCTTAACTTCATGGAAACATCAAATCACCCAACTTCCCCCGCGATTACGTTCTTTTCATACATGCATCAAACCGGTCCAACTTTACAGAATCGATCATGTTTAGAGGGTTTTAGGTTGCCAAGCACAGGACACCGATCTATTTGAGGAAAGCCAGCAGGGGCAGCTTTTTCCATGGCGTGTCTACACAGCGCTTCATCCAGAACAGGAAGGGCAAGTGTGAGTTGTCGGAGCCCACTCTCTAAACGAGCTCAGGAAAATATTCAGACTTTCTCAACTTCAGAGAGAATGGTTTCGTCTTTCTTTTTTTTTTTTGCGAGGTTTTTATGAACGGAAAGATGGATGTGCATCCAAGTTTTCTGCGTGTTGCTCCGTCCAAATGGACCAGTAGTGTCTGCGCTGCAGAGGGAAAAGTCGGGGGGAGAAGTTGGAAGCTCCAGCAAAAAAAGCATTGCGGTTATAAACCATATGTGCCTACCCTCCGTTGTCACCTCGAAGGTGGTTGCGGTGTACTTTGCACCTGTCCGGCTTGCCAGAATTAATAAGTATAAAAAGATGTCTGCACATATTTTTCCATTAGCACATTCCCTTTTGTTAACTGGTGGTTAAATTGAGTCCCGATTGGAGAGGGGATTCTATTCCCTGTGCTTCTCTCATCTTGGCATGAGAACAGTCTAACAAGGAATATACCACGTTCTGTCTAGCTCGTTCTGACCTGCATTTCCTTTGAAAACCGGTCGCAGGTGGTGGACTTTAAATCACTCTCTTCATTGTGTGTAGAAACCTCACAAACAGATTACTTACACTCCAAAAGCAATCACAATTAACTCTATGGCCTGTTTTATAGACTAAAATTGGTAAAATCTTGTTTTCTAACTTGATCTTCTAAATGATCACACTGGTAGAGACATCTCTACTGTTGATGGGATATCATTCTTTAGTGCTCTTTTAACATGAGCACATTGAAATGTTAAGCGGTCCTATAGTGCCTTTGGGGTAATGGGGTCAAGGTTTGGGTCAGCATTCCAGGCTTTTGAGTCAGCCTTTTGGGTCCATTTAGGAAATTGTTCGCTAGCTGTTGCCCTTCCTTTTAAGGGCTTGGTACTTGTTTTATATGCTTTAAAGATATATACTACTAAAACGGGTATGAGTGTATGTATATGTACATTTGTCTTTTAGAACATTTTGTAGGCCCGTTAATGTACTTCATGAAAGACAAAACAAGTAATGGAAAATATATCACTTAGGGTATGTTCAACTTTAACAGGTAGGCAAAAAACCTCAAGCCTAAAAGAAGATTGATTTATAAGTTTAACAAAAAAGGTGAACGCTGGTTGAAACGAGCATGAAGACAGAGTCGAAGCAGAAGGAGTTCCAGGGGGAAGAGGGAGTTGAAAGAAGAGAGAGAGAGAGAGAGAGAGAGAGAGAGAGAGAGAGAGAGAGAGAGAGAGAGAGCGGGTCCCAAAGTCAAGGGTCTGCTGCAGGCATGTTCAGGGGCGTCCTGACTGACTTACCATCTGTGGTCTCTTCCCCCACCAGAGGCTCGCCCTCGCCATGGCCGTAGGCCGCGTACACCGAGACTTGGTAGAGCGTCTCCGGGGTGAGGCCCTCCAGCACGGTGTTTGTGGTGGCCCCGCCCACCGTCTTCTCTCCCGTCTCGTCGGAAAACATGGACTTCCACCTGAGGCGGTACTGCCGCACGTTGCCCGGCGCCGCGGTCCAAGCCACGGCGAAGCTGGTGTCCGTGACATCGCTGGTTACTAGGTCTTTAGGCGAGCCAAGTTCTGTGGGGTTGAAGGAGAAAGCTAATTATTATCTCAGCTGTGTTGGGATGGATGCACCAAAAAAAGCAAATCATGTGTTTCTTGTGTTGTTTTGCTCCAATGCACATTATTTGGACTATAACATCAGCATTAGGGACAAACACACACACACACAAAAATGCTCATGGAGAATCCAGCTCAGTATTTCAATGTGTATATAGTCTAAAGGCAGATACATAAAGCTGGCTTAAGGAAACAGGCTAGAAAAGGACAAGACCAACAGGCCAACCAAGTGATAAAACCATGACCACAGTCATCTGTCGGTCTCCGCCTGAACCCCCAGGGTGTGTTTGAACTCTGTGATTTACTCGCTTCACAATCAGAGGCTCCTGGAAAAATCTCTGCAAAACCAATCAGGAATCACATGGCCTCAGTGCCTTTCATTTTCCATTGAAACGGATGAAATGTGATCTGAAAAAGCACAGGTTTTTTTTTGTTGTACAATGGCAGATGTTACCCTCTCCCCTTTTTCCCCCTCGCTGAGCAATTTTGTATTTTTTTTCCTGAGGGGAACGACTGCACGGCACAGTCTGAACGTGAGGGGAGAGTTTGCCGTGGTGTTGGTTTGGTGATGGGCGGCCAGCAGCCGGCCACACAGAATCACCAGCACTCTGAATAACCCTGCCTGCCACCCACCACACAGCCTTCAAGATGTACCCCCATTCACAACACAGGGTCCCCAAATGCCAACACTTCATGACCGTAAGTCTGTGTGTGTACAGGAGTGAGGTGGTCTCAAATGAAGAAATTAATTTCGCAATAATAAACACACAAACATCCCACATATGAAAACACCATAAATTCATACATTGGTCTCATCTTGTTGTCCATCCATTAGAGATGGAATAGCTGCTAGCAAAATGGGATTTAAAATGTAAAAAAAGGAAATGAACAGCAACCATATATAGTTCCTGCCACGCTGTGTGCTTCCTACATACAAAAAAATACATTGAAGACCAATCAAGATGAACGTAGACCCTAATACACAAGTCTAGAGCACACCCTCTCCAACAAGGATGGATTTCACGGGAAAGCCGGAGTGATATAGGTTGATTCAACAGCTGTGTTTGAGGTAAAAGCACAGGGATCACTGGGAAAGTAGGAGGTGGCGCTCGGGCCAAGAGCTCCTGCCAAGGAGCAAATCGGTGCGCGCTCGCAAAACACATGGGCCGCCGTCAGACCCGCCAAGCCTTTAGAGTCCACTGACAAAGAACCACAACAAAAATGTCATAGTTTACGGTTTACAAGCCAAATGGGTAATCCAATGCACACACACACACACACACACACACACACACACACACACACACACACACCAGCAGCTTAATGACATTCCCCACAAACTCGTCTAAAACCGCCGGGTCGCAATCGCAGCCATTCCTGTCTCCGACACCTGGTAACCAGAGTGGTGTTGAAGCGTCTCCTCATCCAGACCATATTTTAATGTGGTTTGTCTGGGCCCTGGCCCTAGCATCCACACCCTCTGAGGGGGAAGCCTGCTCTTAAATTAGTGCTTTTTGACGAGACCAGATCATAACATTTGACTCCTCACCCCACTGATTCCCCCATACCACACACAAACACACACACACATGCACAGACAAAAGCACACGCACACGCACACACACACACACACACACACACACACACACATACACATATCCACACGCAAAGGAAGATCCATGTGTTGAAATGGTTCTCTTACATCCACAGCCAAGACGTCTAGAGTCATAATGATCTGCAGTTGTGGAAAATGGCCACATGCCTCAAGAGAGGAATGTGTAGTAAACACAAACTTCATACAAGAAGTGACTTACTGACTGTCCGGGAACGGGTCTTTCAATCACTCTTCCAGTAAAAGTCTTATTTAATTTGGTCAATCCTATAAAAAGGCCCCTGAACTGTCTCCCTCGGTGCACACCGATGCACGATGTGCACCGGCGTGCCATTTCAGCACTAGCACCTTAAACTTCCTCTACTTTATTGCTTGTGGTTTGGTTACTTCACCAACATCCACATCTGAGCATGACCCCCCCACACTTCCTCCCTCCCTATCTGAGTGGCAGTGGGGGGGCGGGGGGGGGGGGGGTGTCTCCGTTACCTCAGAGGAACTTCACACTGCTGAAGAGAAACAGAGTTGATCTGAAGGGAGCTGGCCTCCAGAAACACATGACAGCTCGGTGGGGGATAGAGCCGTGCTGGTGTGACTTCACCTGGGTCCCAGCCACTTCCACCATCCCCGAGTGCACAGAGCAAAAAAAAAATCTACAAAGCAACACAATAGCGGGTTTTGTTTGGGCGGTTCAGATGGTGGTACCATTGTGGGCTTGGGGTTGCATTTATCTTTGTCTTCACCCCCTTCGTGGATGATTCCCATCAACCATTGAACAGGATATAATAAATAATCTCCCACTGCTCGCCTCCATTTTGAACCTTGTCCAATTTTGGTGGCACAATTGGTGTTATTGTGGGAAAAATATTTTCCCCAGCCAGTCAAATGTTCACCTTCATGGCGGGTCTCATAGCGGCAGTCAAAACAATGAGATCAGTGTGTGTGTGCGTGTGCGTGTGTGTGTGTGTGTGTGTGTGGTGAGGTGTGGTGACGTCAAGGTCTTTGGGAGCTGGCTAGACAAAGTGCTTTGTCACAGAGCACAGAGAGCGGGTTTAGTATTTCCTATGAGGGTGTATCACTGAGGACGGATTCAAACTGTGGAAACTGTGTGTTGCCATATTCAACACCTTTGGCAATTTAAGGGACAAGCGAGGGAACACAATGTAATGAATTCCCCTTTTCAACCAATAACTTGGACCCCAGAAAAGTCCAGAATTAACTTCCACCAGTGACCCATCCTTGCCAAGGATGTAAGGGCATGACATTAAGAAACAAGGAGTCCACTATTGATCATATTCTGAAGAATGAAATAGTTTGGTGAGTAGGTGGGATGAGATAACGTTCCGGAGAGAAGTTGAGCTCAGTCACCAGTTCATCATCTTGCAGGCATTTCATGAGAAGAAACAACCATGGCAACCCTTTGGTTCCACCATGCAAATGGTGTCGGCTTTTAATAAATGAAGAAAGAGGTGTTATTTCTAGCCAAAGACCTATCCTTAGTTCAAAAATAGAGGTAATTTCATTGGTATTTATATGCCATTGTCTGTTCTCAGGACAATTATTCCGCAGTTTCGTGTGCTATTTCTTTTGGCCATTGTTTCTGGCAAATTATTTCCAGCAATGATTGAATCTCTAATTCCCACCAATTGATCATTGATCCAAACCACAGCTCAAAGGCTGTGCATGCCAAAGCCACACCCCCAGCAGCATCCTCAGAACCATAAATTATCTAGCGAGAACGAAGACTCCACCGGGGGTCACGAAGGTGTCCTCAAAATGCATCAACCTTTCTGTAAATGACCTGCAACATTATTGCTGTTGTTTTGTGTCACACCCCAAAACAGACAGCAAAAATAAATCTTTCACAAACATCCTGCTTGACTGACTTTCCCTTATGTGACCACAACCACACAGATGTTGTTCCCTCTAAAAAGCAGATGTCTTTTACTCTGATCTACATGTTGTAGGAAAACCACTGCCTCTAACGACTTTGATATGGCCACATACACTATAGTGACATTAAGGATCAATTTCATCACAAATAATCAGTGTTTCAAATCTCCATACGTCCAAATAATCGTCTGAAGAACGTCGCTAATGAAAAATGTCATATGTCACATAAAAACAAATGCATAGCAATTTACCTTTGGCCTACGGCAAAGCCAAGCTGGAGAAGTATTAAAGTTAGGCCTAACTTTTAATCCAGCCAGGCATGTGGACACTGCAGACACTGCATGTCTGCTTCAAACCATTCCAGAGCCTCTTTCTTTTACAAGCTTCCCCACACCCATTTCTTCAGCACTAGCTTCCACTGGCTTCTTTGGCAGGAAAGCAGTACCTACCAGTGTTGTGTCTGCGCCAGAAAAATGACATAAAGCACTGTGTCTCCCTCCCAACACATACTGTATACTTAACCAACCATTGCAAATGAAGGCTCATCATTTTTCTTGTTTTGACACATGCTGCAGAGATTAACCACACGCTTGTTTAACACATCCAGATTCGACACAACAGGCCTACATCCAGCCGTTTTCCTCCATGCGTCATGATCACACATTTGCAAAGCAATGAGTGAAACTCAAGATCGAGATGCAATCACGAACCAAGTCAAACTCAGAGGCACTCAGCACACACAAACGTGACAACCTTGGAGGCCTTTTGGCAGGCGAAACAAAGGCACCATTCAGTTGTCCACTCTCCATTACTGATTGCTGAAATCATTCATGCTACGCTCAAAAAAAAGACATTGACGTAAATAAATGTGACATCCTCACGTACCTTCCAACGTAGTTCCCGTGCCCAGAAGAGGATCGCTCGAACCAGAAGCGTAGCTGGCAGTCACGAAAAGCTCATACTCTGTGATTGGTTGGAGGTTTTCCAGCAAAGCCTCTGTTGTATCTCCCCTAACGGTTGTCTCCTGTAAGTCGCCTCCATCCGCGGGTTTATAAGTGATGCGGTATTGGCGGACATTCCCTGGAGCGGCATGCCACGACAATCTCATTGTGGAGATGGTCTCGTCAAAGACACGAAGGTCCCGGGGTGATCCACGCACTGGCAAAAACACAAAAACAAAGATGGATCAGACAAGCGCTGATAGTATCCAGGGCACGACAGTTGGATCGAGTTGGATTTCAGCCAAATTGAATGTTCTTACAATACAATATTTCCTCGTGAAAATCATACAAAAACGTATTGACCTGACAATTTCTGATGATGACAACACAGACAGACACATTGATGATGAACCTATGAAGACACTTCTTGAGAGCTTGTTGGGAGACTCACCTTCCTTAGTGGTTCCATCCACCTGCTTCTCCTGACCCACGCCAGTGGAATACTCAGCAGACACAGACACCCGGTAGGTGGTGATGGGGAAAAGCTCCTGGAGAACGATGGTGGTTTCAGGTCCGCTTGTCATCGTTTGCAACATCTCTCCTGCCCCACTCAGGGGGACATAAGTCAGGTGGTACCGGATCACCGAACCCGGCGCCGCCTGCCATGATACCCTGAAACTATCCGTCGTCTCTTCCGTCACCTCCAGGTCACGTACAGTTCCTTGTTCTGCAAATAAAAAAGATATCTGCTCAGACCGGTTGTTGACTCAGCATCCACATTGAAGGATCTTGTATAGAGTGAGCTCTGGTCAATATAAGAAGACAATCCATCCACATTACCTTCTAGAGTGGTCTCTTCACCCGTCAACGGGAAACTGTCTCCTTTTTCATATTGTGCAAAAACGTGAACCTCGTAGGTGGTGAGTGGGAAGAGGTGGGGCAGGACCGCTGTCGTGGTGTCGCCGGCCACCGATAAGGAGACATAGTCTCCGGTGATGTCTTCAGCTTTGCGGAAGCGCACAAGGTATGACAAGGCTCTGGCGGCAGCAGCGGTCCAGGATGTACGGAAGCTTCTGGAAGTCACCTCAGAGAACTCCAAGTTCTGGGGTGGGAGAAGACCTGGGAGCAAGTAATAAACATGAGGCCATTGGTTAGGTATAATAGCCATTTCATGTTAAGTGTTTTATTCATGCTCAAGTTGATCTATTCTATTGCATTCTTTGACTACATCTGTTTCAGAAAACATTAGTTTCCAGAAAACATTAAAACATTGCATCTACAGAAAACACAAACAATTGTTTTAACCTTTTTTTGAATTTTGCTGGCCAACTTTTTTCTTGGCTGTAAGGAGTTATTGTCCTTTTGCACGTAGTGTTGTATAATGTGTTGTATAATGCATAATATATGTTTTGAACATAGTAATGCTACTTACTCCTTTTCTTGATGTTGAGCAGCTCCTGCTCAATCCTCAGGCAGATGGACTGAGTGAGCTCCTTGGAGATTCTCTGGAAGGCGTCAAAATCCTCCACCTCGAAGACGTGAGAAGTCGACGGGTGATTGGCAATGGCCTCCAGCTCGTGCCTGACGGCGTCCTTGACACCCACGGCGAAGATCTCCACATCCGCGTTCCTCAGCCTGGTCGCTGCGTCCTTGAAGGAGTCGGAAGACTTCCCGTCCGTGATCAGCACCATGACGCGAGGGACGTTCGATCGTGCACCGCGATTAGACATGAAGATCCTCTCCCTGACGTATGTCATGGCTTTGCCCGTGTTGGTGGAGCCTCCGCGGTAGGGGAAGGTGCGCACTGCCTTGACCACAGCGTTGATGTCGTGGTGGGTGTTGAGGGCAAACTCGGTGTGGGGGTCGCGGCTGTACTGGACCAAGCTGAGCTGCACCATGTTGGGGCCCACATCAAAGGAGTTGACCAGCACCTCCAGGAAAGCACGGACCTTGGCAAAGTTTTGTAATCCGATACTGTAAGAGCCATCAACCAAGAGGACCACGTCGGCCTGAACATCCACTCCCAGTGAGCATTCTGCAGAGGGACACAGGACAATCTATGGGTCTTCTACAGCAAACAAAAACCTTGACAAAAGAAGAGAGTAGAGAACAGTAGTAATGCTGACAAACACTGCATGCTCACCTGTGGACACCTTGATCGGCTGGGTCTTCTCCATGGCCATGACCGGTTCGCTGGGAACCAGACCTTTGAGGGCGTACAGGGTGATCTCGTACTCGGTCTCTGGAGAGAGGTCGCGCACGTTGATGGAGGATTGTGTGCCTGATATGTACAGCTCCTGGCGTTTCATGCCGGGCAGCATGGGGATGAGGGTGAGTTTGTAGCCAGTGACATCACCCAAGGACAAATCCCAGGTCACCCTCATCGATTTGGAGGCAATCTCTGTCACCTGCAGGTTAGAGGCTGGCTCCACCACTGAAGTTGATTTGGTAGGAAGAAAAGAGACAGAATGTTAAATGGTGATGGTTGGTAATGGTAGGTGTTATTTGAAGGCATTTAAGATCTTTAATTTCAGCTTAATGCTCCATGCTTTTTTGTTGATTTAAATCTTAAAAGGTGCTGATATATATTATTTGTATGTCATCTATTCGTGATTGAAATGCACTGTGAGAATATCTGTTGCGAGTTGACTGCAGTTTCCTCTGTATGGGCCAATTTAGAATACAGATTTGGTTGTTTGGGTTTAAAACCTTGCGCTCTTTCGCACTATTTGGGTCTTTCTTTGCAACTCTTGAGTCTTACCGACAGCAACTACTCAACTTACTTTCCTCTCCACTAACAAGAGAGCTGAGCTGGTCATCGACGCCAGAGCACACTTCCATGATGATCCTCTTCTGCACGTCCTGGATCATGTCAAAGTTGGGTACATTGTACACATGTTTGCTGTGAGGAGTCGACCCAATTTCCTTGAGCTCATCCTCATCTGCTCCTTTGATGCCTGGAAGGATGGATCAGAAATACACTCAGGAAAAAAATATTTACAGTAAATTACCACAGAATCTATCTGTAAATATATACATCCTGTGACCAAAAATCTGTTTAAAGCCATATCCAGGAGCAAAGAGAACGGCATCAGGCAAAACACTTAAGAAAAAAAACGTACCTAGAACAAATATTTCCACGCCAATGTTCCTGAGTCTTCTTGCATACTCCTCCACCGGGTCCTGGGACTTTCCATCGGTGATGATCATGGCTACCTTGGGGAAAGCTTTCCTGGCACCGGCCGCCTCCGTGAAGATGTTATTCAGAAGGTACTCAATGGCATTACCTTGAAACAGAAGGCACATTGAATAAAACGTTATGATTTTTTAAATGTTTTAAGATGGAAAAAAATGAATGGTGTGCAAACCGATTCTGTGAGGATTGTCAGTGATCTGACAGTCACTCAAAATGTTTAATGTTAAAAGCTCTAACACTCCTATCAGCGCATTGGCTTAAAGTCAACAGTAAATGCAGCCCACATTCTGTCTAACCTGTAACTTCCATTAAGAGCTACAATTCAATGAATGGGTCTACATTCTATAGACCCATTCATATATCCAACAAATTGCATATAACCAATGATGAGCCCATACTGTATAACCATGACTTACCATACTATGCAACCAATGACTAATGCATACTATACAATCAATGGCTTACCCATACTATTTAACCAATGACTTACCCATAGTATACAACCAATGACTTACCCATACTATATAACCAATTACTTATCCATAATATACAACCAATAACTTACCCTTATATATAACCAATGACTTACATATCACCAACCCATAGAATATATCTCATCTTATACAACCAATGACGATATAACCTATACCACATAACCAATGCTTTACCAATATGATATAACCCACACCATATCACCAATGGCTTGCCATACTATACAGCCAATGACTAACCTGTACGATATAACTAATGGAATTACCTGTCATTGTGTTTCCTCCCTTGTAGGGCAACGTGTTGATGGCATTCTGCAGGTCTCCCCTCCTGTTGTAGCGGGTGAGGGAGAACTCTGTGCGGGAGTCGGAGCTGTACTGGACGATGCCCACTCGGGTCTTGTCTGAGCCGATTTCAAAGGCATCCGCCATGGCGCCAATGAAGCTGCGGATGTGCTTGAAGTTTTCCCGGCCCACGCTCCATGAGCCATCCACCAGGAAAACCAGATCGGCGATGGCGCTGACAGAGCATTCTGGAAACAGCAGAAAATTTGAATAGATTATGTATATTTTTAGAAGTTTAGTTTCAGATTTTAAAAATGTGTGTCTCATTGTAAATCCTATTACTGTTCTGAACCTCCTGTCGAACATAATCTGCCCACCCAAATATTTCCCATCTGGGATTGATAAAGTGTATTTATTAAACATTACAGAATTATCTTTTTTATCTTAAAATTAAATGCGTGATAGCTAATTCGATCAGGAAAAGCAAGTGCAGCATTTACACATTTTAGATTTGTCGCATGAATAACAAGATAAGACGGCTCCTTGGTCCCACGACCAGCTGAAAACCCAGTGCCAAACCATTTGGTGTGGCTTGTTGCAAGGCCAAAAATGTGCCACCGGTCTTGAGTGATAGAGTTTGCCAAGGTATGGCAGAAATACACAATGGTCTCGAGGGGGAGTGTCTTAAACACACTTACTGTGCAGTCTAAATAAAAATCTAACCCGTGACAGATAGTTGGATGACTCATACCCTCCATCCACACATCAAAGGGAATGTTAACCCCAAGACAAGCTGTGCCAAACAGTGGGCCGGTGGAATCGTTCCACTGGAGAGAAATATCTCTGGCTTCGTAGACCAAACATCGAGTAAAAGTTTTCAGCGGCAATATTTCTAGTTTCACGCTTTAAAAACCCAGGATATTAAAAATAATACAATCAAAATTCCCTGGAACATTGGAGATGGATCTATTAAGATAATTGCCCAGGATCAACATCTGGAAAAAAACGCTCAGTCCCCCTAAGGTCTCATTGAGTCTGAATTCTGTTCCTTACGTCTTGTTATCCTCATATAAAAAGGAAGGGTAACCTCTTCCAAATTCCACCACTAGGTCAAAAGCTTAAGGAACAAAGAAGTGAGGGAACAATCGGGGCAGTTGTGAAGTGGCTACATCATCTTCATCCCAGAAATAAGATTCCTGGATCATCTGGACCTAAGGGAGCCATTTCTAGTCAAAGAAACAACTCACTCGCCTCGGAAAAATTCGAACCAATTTGACGTCTGACTACCACAGACTGGACTGTTCATAGGAAACACAAAAAAAAAGACCGTTTCCCATCAACCACTGTAATCTTTTCCACACCTTTCTACGGCCATAACGACCGACACCCACACTCCTCCAACATTTTAAGTGTGAAAAAAATGGAGTCATGGACGCCGCATGGGGTTACGGGAGCCTGAGTCCCCCCTGTACCCACCACTCACTGACTAATAACAGAACCCCACTGTCTCCTCGCTTCCAGTCCTTCCTAGGCTGTGTTTTTTATGTACTGACTGGTTTCAATTAAAGGGAGTGAATGCATGTGTTCCCCCAGCCACTGTCTGCACGCCCTCCACCCCCACTGCCTCCACCACCACCCACACAACCCCACCACCCACACCCCACCCCTGCCTGCTGGCCTGCCTGCTTCTCAGTGACAGCCCAACACAGCAATGGAGGTCTTTAAGCAGGGAAATTAAACTGGTGGAAAGATTTTTTTTTTTGCAGTCCCATGGAAGAAACGAAAAATGGGAGAATTTTTTTTTGTGGGGGGGCGGTGGGATGGGAAGGGGTGGGGGACATTGGAAAGCTGCTGCTGTGGACAAACCAGAGGACACGCCCAATGCGGGCTGACAGAACGATAAATATACTCACTGATTGCATCTGTCTGTGGCCTCCTGACCCGTCCGCTGGTGTTACTGGACTGGACTGAAACACAGGAAACGCAGGAACACAGTGTGTCAGCGTAATACCGCTAGCGTTTTTTGTTGTTGTTTTTTTTTTCCTTCTTCCCATTGGAAAAACTAAAACAAAAAAAAAAAAAAGAGCTGGAAACTCGAGGCGTTATCGAATCGCGTTGACGGGACCCCGAACGCACAAACACACAAACACATTGCTCTCCACTCCATTAAACTGGAAACAATGGAGCGATTCAGCACTCGATACACACATGTTATTTCGTATGGCGTACCCCTCTGTTTTCTCTGTGGCTTCAAGGTCAATTTCATTAAACCATTTAATACACATCATTTGAGCAGTTAAATGTGTTATCGTTATGGTGAATAAAATCGATAACTCAGTGTTAGATAAAATAAAAAGAAAGGGGGAAAAACAAGTCCTATTCCATTTGAACTCTCATGCTAATGAACAATTAGCAACAAGGGCATTTTGACAGCAAGCAAGGAGTAATTCTGTTGCAAACATTTGACATGAGAAAGTTAACATTGTTGATTCGCCACAACTATTGATCGGTGATCGATTGGCACTTACTGGTGAGTTGTCCGAAGATCGGGATACTCTCCTCTGAGCCATAGTAGGAGTTGATGGACACAGTGTAGTCAATGTCAGGGCTCAGATCTGTGATGGAGGTCTGAGTGGACGTATAGGGCAGACTAATATCTCTACTTTGTTCATCTGGGGGGGGGGTGGAAGAGGTCATTCAAAAGTTAAACATAGAAAGAAGATAAAGAAGTAAATGCTGTAAGAACAATATCCGAGAAGTCGACTACAATTGTCCATTGGGTACTAAAAATATAAAAAATGAATTAGAGTCTTGTGTTTCTGTGTTGCTTGGTTGTCGGTTGGGGTTATTGGTGAAGTGGTGTGGATGTGTCGTGGCACCAACCTGTTTCTGATGTAACTTGTAATCTGTAGCCCGATATACTAGACGAGGGGCTTGTCCAAGACATTTGCACTGTGTTCTCATTTAGAATTTTAAATTTTAGATCTGAGGGGGGTTCCACTGCAAATAATGGCAAAAAAGAAAGAAAAGAGAAAAAGTTAAACCACAACAAACACTGTATAAATGTATAAATGTAATATTTTTGGTGCAATGAAGACGACACGTTTGAATTCTAATCGAGGCATTCACATGAAACCCAACGACAAACACTTCAGGGACTGAAGTGGAGATGTTTATTGTTGGGGCGGTGACAAACAAACATTCACTTTGCAAAGATGGCAAATCAAAAACACATTGTGACGACAACAACAACAACAACAACAACAGAGAGTGTGTGAGAAGCCTTTTCGGAACACTGAAATGGCATTTGTTGGAGTTGTGAAAACCAAGACAGCTGGCAAAGCACCGGAACACAGTACATGTGCACACGATTTCAAACAAACTGTCCAACTGCAAACACTGGGTGAACCATTCAACACATGCGGAGTGCACTCATTGCAACGCATGCCTTAACCTCCCGCCCCGCCCCGACACCCCACCCCACACCCACTCCAATCCCAAAAAGGGAAAACACTCGTAATGCCGAGTGGACCACAGGAAATCATATTTACAACAGTTGCTTCATTCTGAAGTTACTGATTATACAATGGAATCAAGTTGCCAGGTAATATAAATATAAATATAAATAAAAAGTCCTTGAGGAGCAGATGGACTTAACACAACATTAGGTTGAATTCAGTAAAAAGGTGTGAGGTAATTATGCTGGTTTACCAAAGCAAAAAACTCTTTACACAAGTCATTGGCACACATCCATTGCAAACCTCTCAAAAGAATACACAATTTGTCACCAGAGACACTTGTGTACTTTCTTTTTTTTTTGTGTGAGAAAGCGTCAGGCGATAAAGATTACGAATGAAATGAAAGAAAAAAAAAACATGTACATTGAAGAAAAACATGAGTCACATGACAAAAGAAATGTGCGTGTCCACACGGAGCTGATGGGATCGTAGAGATCTCACAGAGTCATGCATGGTGTACATCAGAAAGTTGTTTGGCGGCCAACAACTTTCAACTGACCGGATGATAGTTTCCATGTACAGTTGGGTGACCGCGCAGTATATATTTTAAAATGATATTCTTTCATGCAGTTTGCATGGCGTGGAACTCTATTAGGCAAGAGGTTGAAGAAAAGAGATGAACTAACAAGAATAATAATTATAGGGTGTGTCAAAAGTACACAATAGTGTCAATTCTATTTGAAGAGTCAGCGTCCAAAATGTAGTATTGCCTTCATGCATTTGCATACTTGTTAAATATATGAATATAAAGGATTCTCGTCTTGCTTTGCTAGTAAATTTAGTACAATTTGTTTTGTGTATAATATCAAGCCATACTATAATTAGGTACAATTATTCAGAGTCAATGTTGTTCATTTAATTTAGAATCCAGTTGTACATATATTTAATTTTGGATTAAAACTCTTCATTGATATAGTAATATTTATTGACATATTGTGTTATAGAGGTCGCAAAGGCATTCACATGACTTATTATTATTATTAATATTATTATTATTATTTTTACTACAAATATAGTATTGAGGAGATCTGTTAACCCTAGCTACAACTGAAAAGATATTCAACTTGTTTTTATTACAAGTAAATACAAGACTAGGCCTAGAGAAACATGCAAACATGCTCCAAGAATAAAATAATGATAAATAAACATAACATAACTCGACAAATGTATACAAATGTGCTGTTAAGCACAATTCCATTAGTCACGTTTAACCATCATAAGTACACCATGACACCTACTAGTAGTAGTACCATATTAGATTCGCACAATTTGACTGATAATACTATGAGGTAAAGGACTACATAAATAGAATAGTAAACTTAGCTACACGTCATCATCAGTCCTAAGTACTGATGGCGTCATGGGCTAGCAAATACTCATGCATCCGACAGAAGCTGAAAAAGCCAAGAAGAAAAGTTGCATGCAAGCCATTGAGTTGCGGTCCATGAAAGACGTGGTCCATGGTGTGGACGCCAGAATATCATTGTAAAATAATACGTTTGGAGGCGGAAGCTCGGGACAAACTGAATGCACAGGCAGATGACACAAACGGGGACCCCCGTGCTCGCTGGAAACAAGAGGAGCTGGGATGGGAAGAGGCACCAACCTGCCGCATCCACTCAAGCCCCCCTGCTGGGCCGGCTTCCAAATCTCTTCCAGTGCTTCAACATCTTCAACACGCCAAGCGCGGTTGGACGTGTCCTCGAAACTGAGCGATTGCGTCGTTTTATGTGTGTTTGTGTGTGTGTGTGTGTGTGTTTGTGTGTGTATTATGGTGGCCGGTGAATTCCAAAGCAATTTGAGCGTTTTGGGTCGGCCCCTAGCATAAGTGGACGGTTTCCCTAAAATAATTGAACATAGAATTTGACTTTAATTTTAGGAAACGTTTATCGGACCTTATCTAAAGTTCTATCTAGTGGGAGAAAATGTGCTATTTTCAGGAAAAAATTTAAAAAACTCTGGACTGTGGCTTTGTCATGAATATGGGAGTCCATCACATCAACCACTAGTGAGGGGCAGTTCCCGCAAGCCAGAGTCTGGCTACTGTTCTGTTAACAGTCCTCTGTCTCCATCCATGTATCCAGCCAGCCATCCTGGTCTGAACTGCTGCCAACAGTGGAGGCAGCAGAGAGGAGGTGGAGGAGCAGGGGGAGGAGGAGGAGGAGGAGGAGCAGGGGGAGGAGGAGGAGGAGGAGGAAAGAGCATTGACTCTCCCAGAGAGGCAGAACAGATGCCAAAGTAATTCCACAACATGTGCTGACATTAAACATTACTGCATATTAACTTTCCATATGAATTGCAACTCAGCGTTTTCGCAAAAGCCCGCAAAATGAGGCCTGAGAAAGGCTCTTTGTCTTTGAGCTGTCTGAGGATTAATTTGTGACTCTCATATTACATCTTTCCATTCTGTTAGACTCTAACAGAGGGAAGATATATGGGAGAAGGCATGCGAGTGATTTAACCCTGCTGAGAAAATAAATACAATCTGGAGATTTCCACTCCATATTTTCCAGTTTGAGTTGTCAATGGAAAAAAAGAAAAAAACAAACTAAGCTGACTATTAACCATCTCTTATATTTTAGGGAATGTGACATATGTCAGAATCCTTCATATGATGTTGATGTAAAGTACGGTGGGGCGATTCATTATCAGGAGTGTCTTTAGCACTGTGATACTTGCTTAGGTTTACGGTCGCAGATTACACAGACAATCATTGCAATAAAATACCTAAGTGCTCACATAACGCTAATAAAATTACAATTTTAAAACCGCAGCAAAACGCTCAGTTTTAAACCCACTGCGGTTTATACTTGAAATTTTTGAAGTTTTTCAGATCTGTCCCCACAAAGAAAAAATGCAGTTGGAGATTATGAGCTCACATAATCACATCCTGTCATTTAGACATGGGGACTCAGGAGACTATTACATAATTAAAGCTGTACAAAATGACAAACATCCGTCCATTTACCAACAAACACATGAACATTCATAAACACAAAGAAAAATTAGCATACACATACACAGTACACCTTGAAATAACTTTATTCAATGTATCCGCACACATCATTGGGACATTTCTCTCATGTGATTGCTCGCTCACTAAACCCTCTAACTTCAAGCAACCAGTCGGTAGCACAGAGTGACAGGGGGAGAGAAAGGGGGAGAGGAGGAGAGGGGGAGAGAGGGAGAGAGTGAATGTGTAAGAAGAGTAAAGGAGGAGGAGGTGGTGGTGGTGGTGGTGGTTGAATTTACCTTGAGCTTCTACGGAGGAGAGGAGGACTGCCACAAAGGCAGCCGTGGCTAGTGATAGCCCTATCTTCATGGTTAGGCTTTATGGGTCAGCAGTGCATGAATCAACCTATGGGGCCACGATATTACTTTAATTATTATATTGTCAACTGAGTGGATCTAATTACGTTTTTTCGATTTTATTTTATCAACCTGGACTGAATGAATCAAAAGGGACAGATTTGTGTGTGTGTGTGTGTGTGTGTGTGTGTGTGTGTGTGTGAGGGGGGTGGGGGGGGTGATTCGCAAGTTTTAGATGCAATTTCAGTTCAGTTGACAACAAATATATCGGCCTTATAAATATACATTCCCACGCGAGACATTATATGAATCACCATTGTGTGAAACTTTTTCGATCCAAACTGAATTCACTAAACTTTTTTTTTTAAATAAGTGAACCGTTTGCTGCCACGCGCTCCAAGCGGAGTTCCGCGGGTTTCTGGGTAGACCGCGCGCCCCGCCTAGCGCACACCGGCGCACAATGCAACGTCTTGAAGCGGTTTATATAGACTACGCACAAAATACCAAACAGGCCTAATACAATTTAAAAAAATTACTTGTTAAGTTTGAAATAATAATTTTTTTAATCTTTATTTCCGAATTCCGATATCGACGTCGCGATGGAGTGGCGATGTCTCACCTCGTTAAATAAAGAACGGACTCAGCTGTCAAGTCAATTAGACTACCCAGCTATCGTATTGAGTTAAAGACGAATAGTTAAACACTCCCAAAACTATTTATAATGAAACATTCCACTCGTATGGGGCTTTTTAACCTACCGAACGTGTACGATTATCACTGAACACATTTCCATAAAAATTAAAAAAAGTTATTTTATAATTAAAATATTTGTATAATATAGGTATGTTAAAATCACATAAATAAGTCATTGCTATGAGGAGCAGTATATAGTTCATTCATAATATTACTCACCGAGAACGACTCCAAAAAAAAAGTGAAGCGACCGAGTTGGAGCAGAGCAGCCTCCTCGCAGACTCCCCGTGTGGAAAGTGACAGAGCTCAGGAGCCGCTCTCCTCTCTGGCTACTGGGAGCTCGGCCGGAGGCAGATGTCCAGGGAGGAGGAATCAGACTCTCTCTCTCTCCAAGTGGGAAGAGTCTTTCCACACTTAGGCTACTTAATGGGGGAGGAGGTGGAGGGGAGGTGGGGGGGGGGGGGGGTGGAGGGCAGTTCCCAACTCCCAACTCCCATTTGACCATTTTTTACCAACTTTAGAAGGGGAAATTAGTGCCCTTCTACCAGCCCACCATGCCAATGCATTCATTAATGATTTTTTTTTAAAAAGGAGAAAAAGAAAAGTACATTATTGTTAAAGACATGATGGTATAGCCTACTTCTATCCTCTTCATTTTGTGGCGTAATGGACCCACATTCCACTGAGTGTTGTAGCCTGTATAGAGGGACAGGATTAGAACATTGAATTCAAGTCAATAGCGAATTAAACAAAACAAAACAAAAAAAAAACAACAAATAAAATGAGACAAATAAAGGCCTATGTATATAATCTGCAATTATTTGAGAAACGTTAAAATGTTATTTTTTCATGGACATTTTCATGGAGTGATACGTCCTTATGAGACATAAAGGCCTTTGTATACGATGGGTTTAAAATACCTATAATTTTATTGTAGACAGGAGTGTGATCATATTTGAAGAGAAGTCTTTCTGTCTAAGTCCTCTCCAGAATAATGTAATGTAGTGCTTTAGTGCCCTCTAGTGCTCACAGAGATATGTACAACTCAAAAGCCAGACAGCTGTTACTTACAAACCTGTAAGTAACTAAGTTAACAAGTCAGTTGGCAGGAAGACATAGTTTCTTGTTTATTCTCAACAGATTGCCAATTGATAACTAACAACCCCAAATGTCCATAATAATACATTACTCTTGTTGATCTGTTTGTTTATTCAGCCCATATGGTCCACTGTAGTTCATTGGACAGCGATGCTTTGAACTGAACACATAAATCCTTGTCCAGCCTGCCTATACAGCCATTCTCAGTCTTTCATAAAATCTATTCAGAAAAGATACCTAGATATTTGTCAATGGTTCTTTATTGCAACACAAGAAACCATATACAACCTAAAAACAAGACATGAAACAAACGGCTCTGGTTAAATAAAATGACTCAGGATAATTTATCGAATAGCACACAGTTCTGTAGAACATCTGAACAGTCTTGGAAGAAACAGCACAGCAACACACGTGTGACACTTTTAAAGTGCTTTTCATTTGGTCATCTTTGAAGTATGCAAGAAAAAAATTAAATTTAAATAATGATTGCGTGTCGGAAGAAATGGTAGGCCTACCCAATACTCTGTTAAGTAACACTGTACAGACATGTATATGTGTAGTGTATTATTATACCCATGACGATCTCCGGTTTTGATTACTCTTAATGAAGACAGATTACAGAGTAAGCTTGGGCTCTCTTGAATAGGAGTGCTACGACATTTTTGGTATATTGTAAAATATTTAGTAAAAAAAAATAGTTGCTCACCCTACTCCAAGACATTTACAAATGAGCATTCAGCCTCACATGAAAGACCATCGGAAAAAACTGCTACAGTGGCAAAGGGATACCCTGGTACATTCATCAGCAGGACGCGTTACAGTATACGAGGACAAAAAGGACATGAAACACACGCAGTCTTCATGGATAAAAACCATCTTTTAAAATAGCATAAGATATACACGCGAATTAACCTCGGCGAAGAACCACTGGACATCGTAATGTGCATATAGACATTAGCTATGCTTTTTCTTGCAGGCATGTGATGACCTTGTCTTCTAAAAGAAAACGACAGAAAAACACGGGCGTTCACCTCGACCCGTGCAGTCAGGCCGGCACGACGACGACAAACCAACAAACAAACAAACAAACAGCCCTGATTTTCTTCTCACATCCAGAGCGCGGCCCGCGAAGGCTGCCAAGGCATGCAGGGAGTGGGAGGTGGGAGGGAGTGGAAGGGGGGGGACGGGACGGAGGAAGGTCGAAGGTCACAGCCCGGCGTTTCAGTTGGGAATGTCGGCGCTGCTGTTGCGGTTGTCGTACTTGTGGTGGATGATGAGCAGCACCACGCCCAGGAAGAAGCACACTGAGCCCACGGTGATGTAGGCGATACCCAGGAAGGGGTTCTTGCCGCCCATCCACGAGATGGTGCTTAGGATCACGCGCTTGCGGCCGTCGAAGCTGCGCACCGGGTAATCTGATTGATCATGTAGTTAAAGGTTATTGGGGTTTTTTGTGTGTTTGTTTTCGTTTTGCTTGGCCATGTGCTTCCCATTCTCTATTGTCAATTGTATTTCTATAGCCATGGTTTTATTTGCGTAGCGGGCTTCGGAGGCCCACATTATTATACGACGGCCCCGGACCCTGAAGTCCAGAGTACGTGCACGCCTCTAAACAAATACTGAAATAAATGGAACTACACATGGATAGTCTGCTTTGTCTTTCCTCCCGTTTTCCAGGTTAATTTATGATCGACTAGTTCCGTAGGTCTGCGTAAATGTCAATTTGAATGATACGTTGTCGTCGCGTAAAACAAAAAAATTACAGACTGGCATAAAACTTTGGTCGATTTTTGGGGGACAACACTCAGAATAACGGACACATTGCATGCAACCATGGATGCGAGCACAGGCATAGAGGCCTGTTCCGTCACAGAATAGTAGGATTTGGACTGTATCCCCCTGAAGGGCAAGGAACCACTCTCCAATCCAGGGGGAGAAACTTTGAGTTGGAAGAAGAGGGATTCTTCCTCCCAGAGATGGTTAGGAGTGCAATAGTGATATAATGCTAAAACAAAGCAGAAACTAAGTTCATGCAAGAGTCATTAGAAGTTAATAGAAAATCTAGCATACAATTTAAATGAAAGAATAGGTGGGCATTAGAGGAAAAACCCAACTCTAGATCAACTTAGTTAGATAACGTGATGTAGTGCATTACATAGTAGTGATAAGGATTGATCCTGGTCCAAATAATAACAAATAAGACTTAAATGCACAAAGTTTAAAAAGAATTCTCCTGAACTCCTGACTCCTCACGGAGTATGGATCAGTCTTAAGACTGGACTCAAATATGGACTCAAGTTGCCCTCTATGGGTTAGCGTGTGCTATTGCATGCATTCATGGTCAGGGCCGGCTCTGCACCAGCTCAGGCAAATGTTGTGGCTATGCCCCCCCCCCCCATCTCTAAATGACTAAATGAATTAAGTATCTTGTAGTGAGACAAAAGCACACATTTTTTACATTTCGGAGATTAGCTCAAAACAAGGGTCTTTGATTTTCCTTTTGAAATCTACAATTGTGGCGATAGCGAGCACGATGGACGGAGCAGCGTAGCTAAAAGGATACTGTAGGTGACCTCCAGTATGTATTGGCCGCTGGCCAGCGTGGGCGTGAGGTCCGCCTTCTTCTGGATGATGCGGTACAGCTTGCGGAAGGTGGGCAGGGCGGCCGTGCGCATCCACACGATGAAGTCCTCGTTGATGAAGCCGTTGTTCTCGACGTCCGTCGGGTCCAACTCGTACACGGGCACCCTCCAGTTCACCGGCTTCGACGTGCCTGAGGAGGAGGAGAATCGTGGGAGTGATAGACATCAGAAATACATCTATTTAGTTCCATTATCATGTTATCAGGGTGTGCATTAAGAAAAATCAGAAAATGACATTCCACCAAATCCATTTTGATCTCATGTCATTGACGAGTCCTATGTGCGAACCCGTCGAGCAGCAGCACTCCTCTCCACAGAGCCATCGTTTGGTCAATATTTATACAGTCGGCTGATTACAAAGTACCCTGCCCTGCCACACACCATGGATACAACATTAAAATCTCTCTGTGTCCTGCTAGCTCTACAACAGCACAAAGCAGGTCACAAGCTCCAGTAGGGAGCTCCGCTGTATAAAGTCTATATGGACTGTACAGAATACAAATTAAAACTAACTTTCGATAGGTGTAAGTTAGTGGAAACTATCGCAGATATTTAGCACACCTTGGTGCGTAAAAAAAAAATGTTATGATACATTTGGGATATTTCTTGCCTCCCTAATGTGTGGTGGATACATCCCTCTGTGATATACATGTTAAGATATGATATGTTATTCTAACCAGTGCTCGAAGTGGGCCGGTATGCAGTGGTACGCAGTACCGGCACTTCTACATTTGACTCTTTGGCGTGCCGAGACTTTTTCTTGTGTACCGGCACTTCTCACAAGCTGCCGGTACTCTTTTCTGCCCTCTCAATTTCGGACTCTGCGTCTCTTCCTACATAAACTGCATTACCCAGGGGGCACTACGTGACGATCAGTTGTTCCCGTTCTCGACAAGTCATAACGTCTCTGGTCTACATCATGCTAGACTAGTACTGAGGCAATTTCAGGCAGCATAGAGTCTGCCGCGTTTCCACTGCATAGTACCGGCACTGATTTTAACGGTTTTAGATACTGTTGTCCCACCCATCACGTTCACAAAGTTACGTTGCATGGCAGCAAATGGTTCAGCAGCAGAACAAATACGTTTCCTTGTGACATGAATAAAAAGTACGAATACCATGGAAGGCTACGGTGAGGTTGTTGTTTCCGCCGGGGTTCCTGAACTTGACGTTCTTGTCTGTCCACCAGGCGATGCCCTTCTTCACCAGACTGACGGGAGTCTTGCTGTTGTTGGTCACGTAGTAGAGTTCCAGAGTGTCTGCCGGGCAACAAGGACACAGAGCCAAATAAAGAACGTCGATATCGCACCGCTTAATATAATATAATATAAAATGGAACAACAACAACCCCGCCGCGTCTGCCACACTGATAAGACCGGTTGTTTGTTCTCAAAAATGCACTCAAGATTAGGGCTGAACAATACGTTAATTTTTATTTTGTATAATAATACTAAATAATACTACAAATTACTCTTGTGATGTGATTCACTATTAATGGGAATTATACTTTTTGTATCATTCAATTTTCAATTACACTGGAATAAACATGAGAAAATAATGTTGTGGCATTATCTGACATTATCGGGTCTGTAGTACCAAACAAACATGTTTTCTTACATCTGGAAAAAAAACATGTGTAGGCCAGGGCATCTCTGCAGCACTACCGTACATCAGTCATAATGGTGCGTCATACATTCACATTTACACATTTTACCCCTTATCTAAAACAAAATATTTTTGATCCATTGTTCAGCCCTACTCAAGATAGGAGACAACTGGGAATGCGATCTTAATGGCCGTGCAATCTTAATGGTTTACAATAAGGAGTGGGCGCAAGTGCAAATCTGCCCACTATCCAGGGGACTTACCGTTGAAGAGGCTGTTAGCGATGGCGCCACACGGAGCGATAGGGAGGCCCTCACTCTTGCGGTATGGCTCACACTCCTTGCTCGGGTTCTGCAAAAAAAATAATAATAATGGAGGTCCATGTCAAAGAGGAAAGGGAAAAGCAGCAGATTCTTTCCCCTTCATTGAGGTAACCCGTCACATACCGTTAAAGACACCAGATCACCATTCAGCTGGCTGTCGTCCCTGGATTTGACGTAGCGTCTGTGATTTTGATAGAAGTTGGACAGGCCGTAGTACATGAAGACATTGCTCTGCAGGGGGGGGGGGGGGGGGGGGGGGGGGGGGGGGGGGAGAGGTGACAGCAGGGGTCAAAGGTGACTGTATAAGCCAGGGAGGTGAACGTCAATCACCCTTCATGCCCAGCCAATTAAAAAGAAATAATGAAATCATCATGTCATTGTTTTCCCTCAAAACAACATCTTGTATATTCTATTTTACATTATATTGGATTTAGCCATCACTAAACCTATAGGCCTACATGTTGCATTGTGGAGTTCTGTTTGAGAGGCCTACTTCGCACAAGGTCCTGTTTAGACTGTGTGTCGTTTTAAGGTAAAGGTCGACATAGCCTCTCAACAGGAACTAGGAAGAAGGTTGCCTTGTCAGCAGAGCCCTGTGTCAAGGCAGGAATACCTCGCTAATGGCATGGTCTAAAACTGGAGTAATCAATGATCATAACAGCCTGGGTGGACATTACCGGAATAAACAAGGTCTGAGCCAAACCCTAAGTGTCTCTTCTAAAGGCTTGTCAGACAACAGACATTTTGTACAGTTTGGTCAATTGTGCTTGATCAAACTGTATAGTGCTTTTATGGGGGTTTAAAGTTGTCATTGCAAAAATGATCAGACATTTGGGGGCTGCTTTCCCCAAATGTTCTTTTTTTGGGGGGGGGGGCAAAAATGTGCCTGGTTTGCCCATCCTGACGGTGCACCCCTGATGACAGCCGAGTCTGTATGTACCCTTCAAGGAGGATGGGTTAAAAACACAGCTTACCTCAAAAGGTTGCTCCAGGATGAAGTGTACAGAACAGCTGCAGGGGGTGGTGCTGTTCCAGCTGAAGTTCTGGGCGCAGTTGTAGCACGCACTGGACTTGTCGATACCAGTGTAATCAATCTGAAAACACAATAAACACATGAGCTCGTCTCTCCCGACCCAAACAGTACTATTGCATTGTTTAACAAACAGCCCAGGCAAGTACTGTATATAAGCAGCCAGTGTTCCTCAAGTGGGCGTATGCGTACTACCCCTAGCGGTACTCCGAGGGACTGCAGGGGGCACTCGGAACATGAATAAAAAGATATTGTTTTAATGTTGCCTATGAACAATTGCAATATCATTCCACCGTAAGACAACGAATTAATACCGATGTAATAAATCAGAATGTTAATATAGCATCTAGTTCGATACACCATTCCTAACATTAACCTTAAAGGGGTACTTGGTATCTTACTGTAAAGTAAAAACTATGTTAAGAAGCACTGAGCAAAGGCTTCACCTCGAACTCCTTGATGTTGTTGGAGGTGACGAACAAGCCGATGCCAATGGGGATGAAGATGAGGCCGATGACAAAGAAAGCGGGCAGCACGGTGCCGGCCGTGAGGATGGGCTGCCAGGCGGGGAGCCGCTGCTGCTTGAACGCCGTGTTGTCCGGCTTCTTGCTGTTCACGGCCCCCGCACCGCCGCCGCCGCCGTTCCCCGCAGCAGCCGACAGATGACCGCCGCCGTCCTCCTCCTTGGCGTTGTAGCCCGACGCCATCATGGCAGACGGACGCAATAATCCACTTTACTTCTCTGAAACGCCGCCTCCCCGCGTCCGTCCAAGTTGTCAAACAGCCCAATCGAAGTAATAGAAAGCGCCACAGAAAAAATGATTAAAAAAGTCAACGTGTGTACAGTAAATGTGAGACTTGGACGATCTGTTTGGCGTAGAGTTGTGTTTATTATGTTGGTTTTAGGCGAGCTACACTAAAAAGGAAGAAGAAAGGTAGGAAGCGGCTACACCAATCGGCTGCTGATACGTCATTGTGACGTCACGTCATCCAAGAAGCCCACGCCCCTCGTCACATGGCTGGTGATCCACAGGCGGTCCTTTATAGCGCCTTTATAACATAATAACAATAATATTAAGTAATCACAATGACGACAAGAGTCATTTTGCGAGTAAATGTACATATAGATTTATATTTATGAAACGGGTACCTGAAATCAAGCAATCTGATTGGTTCATAGCCGTGATATAATAACCATATACCAGGCTACGAGACTAATTCCTTTTCACAATTGGTATCACTCCGCCTGTGGAAAAAGAGGTTCCGGTTGCTTAGCAACGGTAGGTGAACGCCCCCCAACAAACTGGTTAGCAAATGAAGAAACTAACTTTTAAAACTCTTTTATTACACAATAAACGGCACCATAAAAATTAATATAAACAAATAACCAAATTATGTAAATAAAAATTGTTTAAATCGTAATGTGTTTGACCGCTCGTATGTTGCATAGCAACGCGTGTGCCGGCAGCCAGTAGGGCCTATTTCTTTGGAAAAATCGTTATTGACCTGTTAATAAGAACTATTTAGATTGTAACGTGTGCATTAACCTACTTTCATATTGCCATGCTCGGTGGAGGGGTTGCCGAACCACGCCCGTTAGCTGTGATATAATAACCATATACCACGGCCTGTCGTGAGCTATTGCTTAAATATATATTGTATTTTTTTCATTCATAATTTAACTACTTGCCACATTGAAGTGAATTGACTCAAATAGTTTGGACACTACCCTGTCAATATTTCATTTTCACGATACTTATTCAGGAAAGTTAAAGACTAAAATGCACCAGGGGTGTCCTCGGGTAGCTCCCACCTGTACAGAGGTGCAGGTGAATCATACAGGAGACTCCAATAGGGTCGGGAATGGGGGGTGGGATATATGTTATATATTATGTGTTTTATGTCATGCCCAGGGCCAGCTACAGCTTATTTAAGCTAGTTATAATTGCATTTCTACTGATGTATAAGTATTTCTACTTAGTATGTTTGGTCAATTCCCTCTTGGTAAGGTAGGATATAACAAATGATGGAGTTCAAACCACAGTTGTAGTGAATATAGCAGATGGCCAGCAGGGTGAGGGACAGCACCGGAGGGGAAAGTGTTCTGGGAAAGTGTCATTGGAATAACACTATTTGTGTTTCTACAATTCTTCAGATTATTCAATGCAGAATATGGTCTGTTAGAGCTGTCAGTGAATTCTGCCTGGAATGATCATGCAGGGTGTGGGAGAGGAAGGCTTTGGGCCTAATCGTAGAAACAGTTACAGTGCTCTGAACATTCTGGACATTTACAACCTGAGTGAGTACCAGATATGGGAGGTGGAGCATGTAATAAGGTGTATGGCCAGCAGGGGGGGCTGTATGCCAGGCAGCAAGGGGGCAACATAAATTGACGCATCCGATTTTCCTTATAAAGTGTATTTTATTTAAATAACCTTTTATTACAAAATCTTTTAGATATAAAGAAAGCGTTACTTACATGAACAATACCGTAATCTAGTGAAAACATTTACAAAACATCAAGAACGTCTGGACGTACAGTATGTGAGCCAACTAATGCATGCAATGCCCGTAGAAGCCTAACATTTCAATCCAACAATCACCAATCATATGGAAAATATCAGATATTTGTTTCCATCGACACTTCAGAAATGATGAACACAAAACACAGAAAATTGGCTCCATAATGAAAATGTGTCACTATTTTTTAAGTAGCCTAAAACAAATGTTTAGTCCTTGAGTTGATGGAACCAGCTTTGAGTGTTTATTTTTATTTTTGCACGTACACCAATGGGCAACTGGAAAGCTATTGTTGAGTAGCTCATGCTGACTCAGAACATTATATCACAGACCGATCATCACCATTGATCCCCGCTCCCCCCTCCCCTCTCCCCTCAGGCCTTTCCACCGTTGTGAAGGCCACTGCTGTTCACTGTGGACTTCTTCACTTCTATCCTCATGGACTGACTCTCCACCCGGGACTCCAACCTCACGCCACCAGACATGCCCAGCGTCCCCAACACCGTCTTGCCCGTCTTCAGGTTCTTGGACATGGGGATCCGGGTCAGGCCGGTACGAGTCGTGTGGGCCTCGTGCCCCGTCTGTTGGGACAGTGGAAAGAAAGGAGATTGGGATTTCATTTTTTTTGTTTTGTGGGGAAGGGGGGAACACATTACTAGTGTGTGTGTGTGTGTGTGTGTGTGTGTGTGTGTGTATGCTATGTAAGAGGGGGTTTTACAATTCTAAATTATCCATACCAGGAATATGTGCTATGTGAGAAATGTAAATATGTGTTCAATTCTCCGCTTCAGCCATCAACACTATCGCTGGTTCTGTGTTATGTCACTCCCATGGGCTGTTTTGTGTTAGCGAGGGGCCAGTGAGCTCCACGGGACCGTGTGTGAATAGAAACAGTACACAACAGCTATATATGACTTATTGTTACATGATGGCGGCATGCCATGTCGTGAGAGCTCTGCTGTTTAATGGCCTCTCAGTCACGCCATCCGTCTTTACTACAGAAGACTTCATCGAGACCTCCACTAGAACGAGGCCTCCGTAGAGCCACAATCGTTCATTCAACAGAGAAGAAAATATGTCTGGAAGATATGTGTCACTGTGCATGTTCTTCTTTCAAGAAGGTAATCATTTGTATTATCTATCAGAAACTCACATCTTAGGACCCACTTGTACATATCTTGTGCATGATGACATTTTCTTTGCATGAAATAACATCATAGAACACACGAATGATACGAATACACACAGTTGATACAGATACCTCTGAACTCAAGCATTTTCTAAACTAAAGGCAAGTTACCATGTTTTGTGAAGGCCGAGTGGGGGATGAAACCGGGGTGATGGTTATGCTATTGGTTGCCTTGATGGTGTTGGCCCTGGCAGTAGTGGCGGTGATTTGACGGGGCGAACGCAAGACAGTCCCGGTGGACAAGGTCATCTCTTTGCTCTCTGTCACGGGTCTGACAACCATCTTCGGGGCGGCGCTGTTGCCCAGGTGGATGTGGATCTTGCTGTCCTCACCGGTCGTGATGATGTTGCCGTTGACGTTGGCGTGGCACTTCCTGATGGGCACCGGGACCATCTGCTTTTCCGGGGTGACCTTGAACACGGCGCGGCCCATGGTCATCTCCTGGGGTTCCGGAGAGGCTGAGGTGTCGGGCACAACAGAGGTGCTCACCGTTGTGATGGAGATCGGTGATAAGGGCCTTCCCTGTGTGGCAGAGGACACCCTGCTGCTATCTGGGGACTTTGCCCTGGATATAGTTGTGATTGTGATGGGGGACTTGGCTCTCTCCGGGCCTCGAATCCCGGTGATTGACTTCACCCTCTGGGTGGATGCAGAGTGGGTGGGAATGATTGTGATTTTAGACTTGGGGTGAGATGAGTTGGGGCTGAGTGGGACTGAGCTGGAGAAGTAGCTCTCGCCTGTGGGGCTGCTGATCTCCAAGGTTGCGGTGCTATTCTGGTGGTCTGGCGTCACTCTGATGTGCACTGGCTGTCCTTGCTTTTGGAGCATTGTCAATTCAGTGGGCAAAGCTTCTCCATTGACGTGCAGTGTTTTTTCTAGGCTGTGCATGGTTTGGGTTTGAGTTTCTTTTTTCCTCATCCATGGAATCCAAGACTTCTTGACACCCATGTCACTGGTGGATGAAGGGCTGCGTTCAAGAGCACTAGACTTTTCAGAGGACTTCTTCAGGCACTTCTGTCTAAAGTTGTTCATGATATGATTCTCTTCCTGGACTGATTTCCTGATAAACATAGCTGGGCAATCCTCCTCTGCCGTGTCGGTCAGCAACGCTTCCGTCTGCACACCTGTCGAGGTCATGGCAGCGTCCACCATCCTCCTACCATTCAGGCTGGGCCTTAAGGCTCGGCTTTGACGCTTGGTCACGTCCAGCTCTTTGGTCAGGTGAATGACCTCGATGCCCATGTTCTTGGCCTTCTCCTCTTCTTCCAAGAACCTCTGCTGTAGAAGTGAGTAATCTACCTGGAGCTGAGAAAGTTGGTCTTCTTTGTTCATGAGCTCATGGATCTTCTCCTTGAGGGCCATAACGTCGGCTTGCAGGTCTTTGGTTTTGGCCTCCTCTCGCTTGCAGCGCTGTTGGAGATCTTCCTCTGGACTATCCTCCTCTCCTTTCTCTATTGCTTTGTTCCGTGCGATCTGACTCCTCATTTCCTCAATCTGCCGGGAAAGGATGTTAGCCTTGTCTTGCTCCGTGAGGAACTTTTTCTCTAAGAGGTCGCACTGGTCCTCAGTCTTGAGCAGGTCGCCCTCTACCACCTCGAGTTGCTTCAGACGTTTCTTCAGGTGCTCAATTTCAAAGGTCAGTTCCATTAATTTGTTGTCATCTGCTATGGAAGAGCCAGATACCCTTCCCAGTTCACATCTTACTATGTTTTTTAGTGGTGACTTTTCTGCTTGGTCAAACCCATCTACCTTCTTTTTCAGTTGGTTGACCTTGCAGTTTAGGTCTTTATTTTTATCCATTTCATTCACTATTTTAGTGCTCAGCTCTCTATTCTCACTGGTTAGGGTTTCCACTTTGTTTCCCATTTCTGATTTTAACTTAAGGAACTTCTTACTCTCATCTATTAGTCTTTCAGTTACCTCCATGACTTTTCTCTGTTCAGTTTTAAGCATATGGCCCAAATCCTCATTTTTCTTCTCCTCTGACTTCATCCTCTCCATTAGATTCTTCCGTTCATCCATCAAAGCCACCGTCAACGACTTCAGCTTGCTCAGGTCATCTTTGAGACTCAGTTCAGACTTTTCTAATTTCAACTCGGAAGACTCCACCTCTTTCATACGAATGCGCAACACTACCAGCTCATCTGACAGCTCCTTCGTCAGGCCCTTCTCCCGTTCCAGTGCTGTGTTTAACTGGCTACATTCAGTCTTGCTCATGCTGAATATGCCCTCAAGCTTCTCTAGTTCCACCATCCTCTGCTGGAGCTTCTCCACCTCCAGCCGGAGGACTTTGCTCTTGCTGTCCTCTTCCTGAAGCCTCTTTCTCAGCTCCTTACACTGACTCTCAGTCTTGGTGATCTCCTCGTCCTTGCCCTCCATCTCCAGCACCCGCTTCCGTAGGTTCTCCAGCTCTGTGATCAGTGTTGAGTTTCCACACTCGCCTTTGCTGATCTTCTCCCTCAGCTCTTGCAGCTCGTCCTCAGATTTCTTCAATGCAGCATTGCTCTCCTCCAGCTCCTCCACATGATGCACGAGACCCAAAAGTTTGGCATCGAGCTGGCGGTTCTGGGCCTCCTGGTCGATCAGCTTGGCGCTCATCTCCTCGTGCTGCTGGGTGAACTTGGACGATTTTTCCCGAAGCTTGGACTCCAGGCTCACCACCCGCTGGCTGTCCTCCTGGGCGCGGGTGCCGGCCTCACCCAGCGCATGTTCACGCTGCTGCAGCTGCTGGCCGAGCTCTTGGACGCGCTGGCCCTGTTTGTCCATCTGCTCCAAGTGAAGTTGCCGCTCATCCACCAGCATCAGGGCAAAGGACTTCAGCTTCACCAGCTCCTCGCGCACCTTGGCCAGCCGCTTGGAGTGCTCCTTCTCTTTCCTAGCGTGGTAAGCTTTCTCGTTCTCAAGTAACTTCTTCAACCTAGATAGGAATCAAATAGAAGAAGATGGAAGAGGCATCCTAGGTTAGCTCGGGGTGTCGTTGCATTTTAAAGTCTCAGTATCTTTGTGCATATATTGTCATATCACAAAATGTTGTGTAAATCTAATGCATGGTTTTCTCTCAACAGTCACTTAACAATTCAATGACTTCTACTTCTAAGATATGCATGTTTCCCCATAATTGTACATTTTCTAAATTGATGACTAAAATTACCACAACAAAAGATACAATTCTCTTACCTAACATATTACCAAAATACCAAATAATACAAACAAATAAGTCATTTGTAAGGACAAACAACAAACAGCAAAGGACAAGATGAAATTGTTAAAGAAAATAATCCAAGCAATAAAATCAAATACTTAGGCTTAATGTTGTGACGCTATGACCCTAGCATCAGAACACACTCTGAAGAGCAACTGCCAAACACTTGATACTGCGATTTCCTTCCCCTTGTTTTCCATTTGGACGAGAAAGTTTTCTAAAGCCCTCTGACCGAGAGCTCTCCTTTTCTCTGAGCCTCTTTCTATGCTGCTCATGTCCATTCACATCTCACCCACAGACAAATTACATGCAAAGAAGATGATCCATCCGTCCCTGTGTGCTGCCACTATGAGGCTCAGGAGAACCACGAATCGCAGCACTTAGTTTCCGTAAAAAAAACAAAAAAACAACGAAAGACACAAAATCCAACTCAAAGTGCGTCCACACACAGACCACGTCGGGCTGCTGCAGTCAAAATAGTCACACGGAAAAAAAAGTCCACAGCTACAATAGTTACACAGACTAATTCCCCGGCAACAAGACATGCAGCGTACGTAACTCACCTTCAATGTCAACTCTACAGGGAGCGCGTGGTCATTATTTTAAGCCATTGTTTGGAGTCCAGCGAGGGTGAATGATGTAAGCGGACAGAGGGCCTCTCTCTCCCTCTCTCTCTCTCTCCCTCTCTCCCAGCCACGCTCCTTACTTGTCATCAGGACAATGAAAGGTGAGCAAATGTGCAGAGGAGCAGCTCCAAACTGCTGGGTGATGATGTCATGCGGACTATATGAATGTGTGTGTGCGTGTGTGTGTGTGTGTGTGTGTGAATCTAAAGGAGGTTGTGATTGGTTGGGAGTTGGGCTCTTTGTAGGGGGTGGGTTCTTTGCCAAAGCAGGGGGGAGTGTGTGTATGTGTGTGTGTGTGTGTGTGTGTGTGTGTGTGTGTGTGTGTGTGTGTGTGTGTGTGGGTTGGGGGGGGGGGGGTGGTCAAGTTATGCAAGTCTACCCCTAAATTAACTCCCGTTTTTCATCTTTTGTCACTAACTCAAGCCTCGGAGTAATTGCAGTAAAACAAATAGAAGCATTTTGGCTGAGGTTGCTCCCCACTTTAAAACTGTATTTTACACTAGAGTGCACTCATATAAACACTCTTTGCATGAATTCAGTGTTGATTTAAGGGAAGTTCAACCTACTCGTTTTCGCATTCCAAAAAACACACAAACATTCTATGAACAAAGTCCGAAAAAGTTATTTTTCAGACATGCGAGCCGGGGCCTTTACTGTAATACAAAATGTAACAGCATACGTAATTTCACCCGATGGCACGGAAGAGCTTGTCTGCACGCACACACACACACACACACACCACACACACACACCCATACGTTACATGTAATGAGAAATCCAGAGACTGCGGATGGGCCAGGCCTCTCCCAGGAGAGGAGGAAGACCCGAGGAGGACAGAATGTACTATGGCTTCAATGAGGTGTTGTGTGAAAACTGTAAAATACTAGGAGTCCATATGACCGCTGCGGACAATGGAGGAGCTGAAGAGAGGCGTTTTAATGGGCGCTAAACACACCTAGCGCAGCCCGACGGTTGCTAGCGTAGTCACCCCAGTGAAAAGAGAGAGAGAATGAGGCACACACACACACACACACACACACACACACACACACACACACTGAGTTCGAAGTCGAAAATGCAACGTATGAATGGAATATTGTGGAGTTTTGACCTACAGCAGAGGTGTCAAACTCACTTGAGGTTGAGGGCCGTAAAAGACCCAATGCTAATTAGCAGGGGCCGGACAAACAAAACTCCACGATAATACACATGAAACTCTTACGATTCGTGCAGCTTAGTGGTTATTTGTAGGAACTACAAACATTTTGATTTGGAATAAAGTGAACAAATCAATCAGAAAGATGAATCCATCCATCCATCGAAACCATTTTATGAAATTGGCTCCCGGGCCGGATTGGATCAGCTGGCGGGCCGCATCGGGCCCCCGGGCCGCATGTTTGACACCCCTGACCTACAGGTTATCAACACATTCTCAGATCCAGTCCATTGTTGGAGTTTCTAAGTCCAGGATGCTGCTGCTCGGCTAATAACGGCCCGTAAACACCACACACACACACACACACACACACACACACACACACACACACACACACGTATGTGTCCATATCACGCGTAGCACCGAGCTCGTCTCCTCCTGCCAAGCGGCTTGGCTGCGCTACAAGGGAGCCAAGCAGATGTCCAGAATACAGCACGTCCACGCGCTACGCTTCCAGTGACACCTTAGCAATTGGCTGTCTAAAGTTACAGTCAAAGTAATGATGTCAGCCTCTGCAACTTGGCACCCACTACTGTGTGTGTGCGTGTGTGTGTGTGTGTGTGTGTGTGTGGCACATGGTGTGATCTTTTTTAATGAAGATCACTGCCTTTGCAATGAATGAGTATTTAGACAGTAGCAGTCATGATGCCATACTATGAAACTGTATGAAAGGTCAAAGGTGACGTCCCAAGGCGGGACAAAACAACGCGATACCACTATGAGATCAATGGCTGTGGTGTAAGCGAGCGGCGACGCGATGTCAATCTTGTCAATCAACGGCATTTGAATCCACTTTCAACGTGCACAAAGCACAAAGTATAAGGCTTCTTGGACAAATAACGTCTTGTTCTCTGTTTACGTTATGTTGTCATCGGGGTTTCTGAAATGCCGTGCGCAACAATGAGCACAAACACAGGTGCATCCGGAGAGAGAAAAAGAAAGAAAAAAAGAAAAAGGGCCTTGCGTCGACAAGAAAAACACATTTATATCCCTGGACTGGAACAACATCTCACTAGCGCCTGGCGCTCCCGCCGGAATGCGCTCAGAGGCGCAGGAGGGCCTGTCTATTTCAGGAGGCCGAAGATTGAAGCAGCGGCGGCCTGCCAAGGAGCTGTCAAAACAATGGTGTCTCACCGTAATGGCCTCTCTCCATGGAGGCAGAAGGCACCGGAAGAGAGAGAGAGAGAGAGAGAGAGAGAGAGAGAGAGAGAGAGAGAGAGAGAGAGAGAGAGAGAGAGCGAGAGAGGCCCGGCGATAGTGTACAGTATGGTAAACGGATGAGATGGATGTGCTGCTAAAAGTAGAGATACAGTACAGATGCAACGCAAAGAGGGTTGGTTGTCGTCATCGTCGTCGTCGTGGTACCGTGTGTCTGAGGGCCCTGAGAGTACAAAGGTGACACCTCCGCGACAGCATTTGCCACTTTCCTGTCGTTATGATCAGTCCGGAGGAAAAGGACAGCAAACGGTCACGTGACCCACTGTTTTTTTTCACACGGTATAATTTCATCACTCACACCAATCTGCACTCACTGCACTGATAACAGAGGGGCGGCGCGGGGTGGGGTGGGGGGGGCAGTGTTCAACATTTTTTGACATGCGTGACATGAAAAAGACCATTAAGCACCCTCAGGAATTGCAGATATCTCCCCCCCCCTCGCCCCCTATTATATTTTCACCTCCTGACATCCAAATTGCTCCGCCGTCTCCGTGAACCGCTGATGGCTGAGAGGCAACGAAACGCGCTCGCCACGTTGCCCGCGTCGTTATTATTCACATTCTTACGCACGTTACACGGCACGGACCCCCCCCCCTCGCCTCGTTCACGCCTCACACAGGTCAGTGAGTTGCCGTGGTGATGACAGGGGCGGAGATGAGGAGGAGATGCCTCTGCCCCCCCCCCGCCGATGACTAGCACCCGTCAAAACAAGCGGTGTGTTCACATGCTTGGTTTTCGGTGTGTTTATTTGATTTGTGCTTGTTGTTCTGTCCGAAGTGATGATGGAAGTGGTGTGCTGCGAGGTCCTGTGTGTCTTGTGACGTCAATCCATACATCTCCCCGTCTAGCTGCCAACCTTATCCATCCACCTACCCATCTATCCACCCGTCCATCCATCCATCCATCCATCCATCCAGTCTTCTGGCTTAATATCTACGCCATCTGGTCCATTTTCAGGTCAGGATCAGTTCCGATCGACCAAAAGGGTTGGCAAAGCTGGACTTAATTATTGTCCTCGTAAGCAACTGCTGCGCGCCGGGCGGCATGCCGATGGCCGCCGAGGAGTGAAAAAGTAGCCGGCGTTCAACATGCGCCGTCCTCTCCTCGATCTCCCCTCCTGGGTAGGGTGACCGAGGGCGAGCCACGAGCACGCCCCGGCTGGAAACCACCTGGCAGAGAACACTAGTCACCTTGATCCTGTCACATGATCCGCTGGTCCTCGAACCCGGAGCCCCCGGGGATCAAATGCCACCGTGTAGGCCAGCCAAAGCCAGCATGAGTTCAGTTCAGTATCACGCTTTTTTACTCCACAAACCCTTGACTCTTTTTGTTTTGAATCAAGTATGTATTCATGCACGTCTACCTACTACAGCTACTGGCTTGGTGCCTTTTAGAAAACTTGAGGTGGTGACCTTTAGGGACCATCTGCAAATATGTCCCTTCAGGGTAGGCAAGGCAGTATATGCACACATTTGCCTATTTCAAAGCTCTCGACTACATGCAAATATAGGCGCATGCGACTTTTGGCTGGCGGCTAAACGCTTTTCAAGGTTAAGATCAGTGGAATCGTAAAATATTTATTCAAACTGAAGACAAATCTCTCTGCCTATACTGTATATACAGTTCATAATATCCCCTGAATCCAGATTTGCAATGGTTTTTAAATGCTGTGATTGTTTTTAAGATATACACTCACATTTTTGAACACTTATGAAGTATTCACATTCTCTGGCCTCTTCATCTTAAAGTAAACAGAAAATAAACTCTTATGCTGTCTGGGAAACGGGCCAGAAAAGTATGGCCGTGAACCAAGGAATGCTCTGTCTGTCTGTCTGTCTCTCTGTCTGTCTGTCTGTCTGTCTGTCTGTCTCTCTCTGTGATGGCCCCTCCACTCTTGTGCTAGTGATTTAGCATCCACAGCCTGCTTCCTGTGTCCTCTGCTAGGAGCTAGAGAAAGAGAGAGAAAGAGAGAGAGAGAGAGAGAGAGAGAGAGAGAGAGAGAGAGAGGAGAGAGAGAGAGCGAGAGAGGCCTAGAGAGGGACATTGAGTGTGAGTGCTTGTCCACTAGGGGCCGGACTATTTGAAGTCTTGACAGTGGATGAAATGCTGCAGGATGTGTAGAGCCGGCCCACAGGTCTGCGCCGCAGACGGCTGACTGTATAGATTACAGTAGAGATACAAGCACACTGCCTGCACCCATTAACACACACACACACACACACACACACACACACATTTGCACACACACACACTCACACACACTTGCACACACACACACTCATTGCACACACACACACACACACACACACATCTCACACACACATCTCACACACACCTCATTTCATACACCAATGCACACACACACACAGTCTCTCACACACACACTCATGTGCACACATACACACACACACACGCACGCACACACACACACTCGCGCACACACACATATGCTCAAAAGGGCTCCAAAGTAATTGTACCGATAAGTCAAATCCTTGTGTTAAATTAAAGGAGTGTAATTGTCTAAAGCCCCTGGGATCGACGCTGCCACCTGAAAACTTTGCGTAGGAAGTGTTCTCCGGGTGAGGATTCATTCTAGAACATGCTACATCAAAGCACTGTGTGGGTGACTGTATGACTGTTACCGACTTGTGATGATCGCATTTGCTATGTTGATTATTGTCACTGTTGTAAGCTGCTAAATGACAAAATGTTATATTGGTGAAAATGACAATTGACCTTTCGGTGGTGGTCGGCGCGCATCCACAAACAAACACAAACCACTGTTAACGTGATGTTCTCGCTACTCGTAGCATCGAACCGTCTCTACAGTCGCTGTCTCAATGAGTGCTGCGCGTCATGTGGGATTTGAGGGGACGACCCTTCCTGTGTAACGGTCGTTCACAAGGACGTCTCAAGGACACTTTCAAAACACAGATCTCTTTTCAACACCCACTGAAGCTCTCTCTCTCTCTCTCTCTCTCTCTCTCTCTCTCTCTCTCTCTCTCTCCCTCTCTCACTCGTCTATGACCCCCATCTCTTCATTGAAGTTCTTATTTCCTCTCTCTCTTTATTTCTCCACTGTTGCTATGGGTTGTCTTACTTTGGACTTTTCTTAGTTTTTTGTCAAGCAGCAATCTGTATTCCGTCACATGTATTTATTGAATGCTCACCATTTCTCTGTTCATGCTGTTCCATTTCCCATGTCCATGATGCAATGCATTCAACATGTTTCATGTTTTCATAAATATTTAACGTGAAAGATATTGAATTTCCACATGCGGCTGTGTGTGCGTGCATGTGTGTGTGTGTGTTTGTGCCTTTGCATCGTGTGTGTGTGTGTGTGTGTGTGTGTGTGTGTGTGTGTGTGTGCATATGTGTGTGTGTGTGTGTGTGTGTGTGTGTGTTGTGTGTGTGTGTGTGTGTGTGTGTGTGTTGCACGTGTGTGTGTGTGTGTGTGTGTGTGTGTATGTGCGTGCCCGTGTGCGTGCCAGTGTGTGCACGTCTGTGTGCATGCGTGTGTGCATGTGCGTGCCTGTGCATACACGTGTGTGCATGCGTGTGCGCATGTATGTAGTGCGTGTGCCCGTGTGTGTGTGTGTGTGTGTGTGTGTGTGGCGGCCCACCTCTCCCTCTCCTGCTCCAGCAGGTTGGTGAAGTCATCACTCTTGGCCATGTAGTCGGTGTGCTTGCGCTTCTCCAGCTCCAGCTCCTGCACGGTGCGTCGGTGGCACTTCTCCGCCAACAGCAGCTGTCCCAGCATGCGGCGGTACGTCTCCCGGTGCTTCTCCTGCAGGCTCTCCAGCTGAAACAAGCCCCACCATCACCACCATTACCACCATTACCACCACCACCATCACCACCACCACCACCACCACCATTACCACCACCATCACCACCATTACCACCATTCCCACCACCACCATCACCGCCATCACCACCACCACCACCATTACCACCACCACCATCACAACCACCACCAACATTACCACCACCATCACCACCACCACCACCAATCACCACCACCATCACCACCATCCATCACCACCACCACCACCACCATCACCACCATCGCCACCACCACCATCACCACCACCACACCACCCACCACCATCCACCACACCACCACCACACACCATCACCACCATCACCACCACCACCACCAACCCACCACCACCACCACCACCACCACCACCAACCATCACCACCACCACCATTACCACCACCACCACCATCACCACCATCACCACCACCATCACACACACACACACACACACACACACACGCACACACACACACACCATTACCAACATTACCACCAACACCATCACCGCCATCACCACCACCACCATTATCACCACCAACATGACCACCATCATCAACACCACCACCGCCACCACCATCACCACCATCCACCACCACCACACCACCACCACCATTACCACCACCATCATCACCACCATTAACACCACCACCACCATCACCACCATCATCAACACCACCACCGCCACCATCACCACCACCACCGCCACCATCACCACCACCGCCACCATCACCACCATCGCCACCACCACCATCAACACCATCACCACCATCACCACACACACACACACACCCACACACACACACACACGCACTTACATGGACACACATATAGATTCACTTGTGCACAAATTCACACGTACACGGACGGACACACAAACACATACACATGCATGTAGATACACACATATTCATGAATGCATACAGAAATGACGGAGGCTGACAGTTACAGTAAGAGCACACACGCTTTCTCATAGATATTGACATTCTAGACACTGACCTCGGCCATGGGCTTGTGACAGGGCTCCTGGTGCGGAGGACTCGTTCCCCCGGAGATCAGGCTGTCCCTCTGCAGGGCCTGCAGCGCCGAGCCGGGCTCCGCCGAGCCATAGCGGGCCTCCGGAGCCCCTGGACCCCCCGGACCCCCCGGACCCTCGGGACGGACCGGCTTGGACTTCATGATGCGGATGACATGTTCTCTGGCCTGGGAAGAGCATGAGACACGTTGATTAGAGCACTAAGATAGGAACTCTGGGAGGCGAATGATAGAGACAACAGCAGTGTTGTGTTTAAGTGTCTCTAAAGCTGTATGAACAGAAATTGGTGTTCATCAAAATACTTACAAATGTGTGTATGGCATATTCTGTCTAACGTGCAATCTTACAGATTATATATATTTATTTATATTCTATCATTATTCCATCAATCTACTATATGCACCATAGACCGTAAAACACACCATCAAATTGAATTGATGATGACATCACCAGCCAGACACTTTTAATCTTCTATTTTCCCTGGAGTATGTCATTGCCGTGCACAACCACAAGGTAGTGCTATAGTGCAAATAAATGAAAGGCTGCCGTGAGCCAAGGCAAACAAAAGGTTTTTCTTTTCATACTCATACTCATACTCATACATAACATCACACCAACACGTCATGCCGGAGGACTTTCTCACTTCAATGCTGCAGTTGTTAGTACAGTTTATATCAGCTTGAAGGCGCACTGTGTGTGTTCAACAAATGTTGACCAGTTGAAATATCCTTTTTTTGTTTGCTGCGAAGTCATTCACCAGAAAGGTCCAACAGCCTTGGGTCAAGAAAGTCATACAGAAAGAATGTAATGAAGATAATAATGCGAAATAAACTCCTGGTCCACCAGGTCTTCTGTGTTTGCCAAAAAGTAAATCACGTAAGTGGTAACATAAGCCAATAGATTTGACTCAACAGTTGGCCTACTGGAGAGAGAAACAGGCTTGCGGGGATGGCAGCTTGTGAAATGTTTTAGTTCCCTCCTGACACAATGCAAGCCGTTCCCGGTGTAACATGAGCACAAACAAAAGCACAGAGTCCTTCAGAGCGTAAAGATGCGTTCACGGTGACCTCACCTGAACCTCTCCCTCCATGATGCCCAGCAGCTTGAGCAGGTCTCCCTTAGACAGACCCATCATCAGACCCACGCTCTGGTCCCCCACGTCATCCCTGCAATCCAGAGGGCTCTTCTTCTTTGTCTCCCCCTCCTTCTCCTCCTCCTCCTCCTCCCCCTTCTTCTCCTCTTCCTCTGTGATGGCGATGGTCGCTTTGTGGTGCGTCTCGTCGTCGGGTTGAAGGATCACCTGGTTGAGGCTCTTGACGGGCAGGGCGACCTCCTGCTGGGGCCGGATGTCGCGGTCTCCCTGGGGCACCCCGAGGACCCCCCCGTTGGCCGGCTTCTCCGCGCCGTGGCTCTTGGACCTCATGCTCGACCTGAGAGCAGAACCCGGAACAGAACCGCCCAGAGACATGTTAGATGAGAGGTAAACGTGTGATCATAAGAGACTGATTGAATGTGGTCTGTCGATGCAGTTCATCCATCATTACATTTTTCTTTTAATGTAATGATTTATGCGTGGAACCTTCCCATGGGACACATCTCACAAACTCAATGTTTCTCAGCTTGAAAATCGTCTTTCCATGTTTTATTTGGACTCATCAGTTACTATCAGTTAGAACACGATGGAGGTAGCAAGATAGAAATAGTAAAATACATATATGGCAGTAAGAAATATAAATATTAAGAACATTGTTGGAACATTACAAGTAAAGTATGTTTATTTGCTGGTTCACTTATTATTCTGCAGACTCAGACAAGTCTGAGTCTGACTTGAACTTGATGTTTACCTTGAACATTGACTGAAAACAGGGACCAAAAGGGACAGGGACACAACTAGGACTTAATGAGAGCAATGCATTGTGGGTGATATTGCTCTGGCTTATATCATATCATATCTTCACATCAAACTCAGCTGACCAGCAAATTACTTAACATGCCAGTTGGGTCATAGATATATGATGTGATATGATTAATTCCGAAGGAAATTCTTGTGCCAGGTTGCATATCAATACAATAAAACAATAGAGAAATAAACAGTAGAATAATAAAAATAAAAGAACAGATTTACAAATTTACAGTAGGTCTAAGTCCTAGGAGAAGCATAAAAATAGAAGCAAGATAAGATATCCAGTCCGCAAAAACAATTTGGCAATAATTGAAGTGTAATAAAAGGGTAATAATAAGAGGAAGTATTGCACATGATATGACGAATATTACACATGATGATGATATGATCATAGATAGATTGATACAACGTGTGTGTGTGTGTGTGTGTGTACATAGTGACATTCTGCTGGTGTGTGTGTTTCAGTCGCACCCTAGTTTGGCGGCCTGTCTCGTGTTGAAAGAGATGAATCTTTGATGGAAACGCTTGCTTTTTATATTGTCTCATACTCTTCTGTGAAGACCAACTAACTGTTGTCATTTCACGACAGGTTACAACCTTGTGACGTGTTGTCCATACTGATTTGATAACCGTCTTTAATCACTGACTAAACTGTGGAGGGATGGAGGACTCGGGGGTAAAGTTAGACTATCTCAGCTCGTAAAGTTTGAGTCATACCACATAATTATGAGCTAAACGCACCAAATATAGGTCGCTAGGGAGTGTGTGTGTGTGTGCGTGTGTGCGTGTGTGTGTGTGCGCGAGTGTGTGTGCGACTGCGACCTTGAACTGTGTTCAGTTTGACAGGCTTTGGAGGGAGGGGGTGGGGGGGGGAAGAACAACAGACTTTAATGACAAACAGATAGCATATTAAACCCCGCCCCCTAACCCCCCCCCCCCTTAACTCCCATCAGCAACACATCTCCACGCCGGTGATGTCATAGCAACCCTCGCCCCTTGATTCACGCTCTGAGACGTCTCGAGTGGGTTTGTCAAACTATGTCATGCATTCTCTGCTCAGCACACACCCCGACACACACACACACACACACACACACACACACCACACACACACACACATCCCCAACACACACACACACCCAACACACAGACACACAACACACACACACCCACACACAGACACACACCCCACACACACACACACACACACACACCCCAACACACACACACACCCAACACAGACACACATCCCCAACACACACACAACACACACAGCACACATCCAACACGACACACACCCCAACACACACCGACACACACACACACACACACCCACACAACACACACACACAGACACACACAACACCACACACACACACACACACACACACACACACACACACACACACGCACACACACCACAACACACACACACACACACACACACACACACACACACACACACACACACACACACACACACTGAAACACATACACACACCTGTTAAATCCCATCAGACACACACCGCCCTGTTGATCTCATCGTGGCCCCACTCCCTTGATTCACACCGGAGACATCTTGAGTGTACTCATCAAACTATTGCATGCAGTGTCTCACAGTCGCACACTCACACACACTCACACACACACACACACACACACACGACACCATACTAC
>PIJE02000210.1:521342-527093 GCA_002895965.2 Coryphaenoides rupestris | reverse complement strand
TTTGGAGCGCTGAAAAGTTTTCCTTTGTCTATGTTCAGACGAGAGAGATAGAGGTGTGTGTGTGTGTGTGTGTGTGTGTGTGTGTGTGTGTGTGTGTGTGTGTGTGTGAATTGTGTGGTATGAGTGTGTGTGTGTGGTAGGTGGTGGTGGGGGGGGGGGGTATTGGATTGTGGCCTTGTCTCTTCGCTGTCACTCGCAGTCGTTTCGTTCACATTCCTTCTCCTTAAATGATCCATGAACCACACCACCCCCTCCCCCCTCTCTCTCTCTCCCTCTCTCTCTCTCCTCTCTCTCTCTCTCTCTCTCTCTCTCTCTCTCTCTCTCTCCCCCTCTCTCTCTCTCTCTCTCTCTCTCTCTCTCTCTCTCTCTCTCTCTCTCTCTCTCTCTCTCTCTCTCTCTCTCTCTCTCTCTCTCTCTCTCTCTCCATCTCTCTCTCTCTCTCTCTCTCTCTCTCTTCTCTCGTGATGAAAGGGCCAGAGCAGATGAGTTGATACTACACAAGGCTCCTTGTGAAGTGTGTGTATGTGTCGTGAGTGTGTGTGTGTGTGTGTGTGTGTGTGTGTGTGTACACACACACACACACACACACACACCTCGATCTCTCTCGTCTGAACATAGACAAAGGAAAACTTTTCAGCGCTCCAAACGAGACGAGGGAAAAGAACCAAAAAGTTTGGGCGGTTGGGCAAGACAGAGGTAGGGAGAGACCGCCTGTCACCAGTGGTGTCCAAGAGATCACGTTTAGGATTATTCATCAGTGTGTGTGTTCCTGTGTGAACTGTGTGTACAATATGGAGCAACCACATGATGAAGTATAGTTAGGTTGCTATTGGTTATTGCCTTGGTTACTGGGTAGGACGCTCAATATGACTGCAGAAATGTACACACAATATTGAATTAATAAAAGTCATTACTGGTTATATATGTTATGTATGCATACTCAATGTACATTCTTGTTTATATATGCAAATCAGTATAAAGACATTTTATGTATTCATTGTTTTGTACACAGGCACATTTTTCTATATTTGTATTGTTTTGCCGTATTTTTGTGTTTCGTTTTTGTGTTTGATCTCTTTTCTGCCACGTTGAGCAGAACAATTGTAAAAGAAACAATTTCAAATCAAGAATATTTTTCCTCCTGGCACAGGAGAGGCATCAAAGAGAAAAGAAGAATGTATAATGAAATATAAATAACACACAACCCACAATCTCTCTACTCTCAGTTTATTGTTTAAACAATGAGAGAGAGAGAGAGCTGGAGAGACTATAGAGTCATGGAAGAAAATAAATAAATAAATAAATAAATGAATGAATAATGACAGTGTCCCACTTCCACTGCATATGACCTCACACAGTGGTACTGCCAGAGCTAGACCACATGACATCATGCTAGATCACATGACATCATCATACTATGTAGTGGTTCTCCCAGAGCTAGACCACATGACATCATGCTAGATCACATGACATCATCATACTATGTTGGTTCTCCCAGAGCTAGACCACATGACATCATGCTAGATCACATGACATCATCATACTATGATGGTTCTCCCAGAGCTAGACCACATGACATCATGCTAGATCACATGACATCATCATACTATGTTGGTTCTCCCAGAACTAGACCACATGACATCATGCTAGATCACATGACATCATCATACTATGTTGGTTCTCCCAGAACTAGACCACATGACATCATGCTAGATCACATGACATCATCATACTATGTTGGTTCTCCCAGATCATGTGATCTAGTTCTGGGAGAACCATCATAGTATGATGATGTCATGTGATCTAGCATGATGTCATGTGATCTAGTTCTGGGAGAACCATCATAGTATGATGATGTCATGTGATCTAGCATGATGTCATGTGGTCTAGCTCTGGGAGAACCAACATAGTATGATGATGTCATGTGATCTAGCATGATGTCATGTGGTCTAGTTCTGGGAGAACCAACATAGTATGATGATGTCATGTGATCTAGCATGATGTCATGTGGTCTAGTTCTGGGAGAACCAACATAGTATGATGATGTCATGTGATCTAGCATGATGTCATGTGGTCTAGCTCTGGGAGAACCATCATAGTATGATGATGTCATGTGATCTAGCATGATGTCATGTGGTCTAGTTCTGGGAGAACCAACATAGTATGATGATGTCATGTGATCTAGCATGATGTCATGTGGTCTAGCTCTGGGAGAACCATCATAGTATGATGATGTCATGTGATCTAGCATGATGTCATGTGGTCTAGCTCTGGGAGAACCAACATAGTATGATGATGTCATGTGATCTAGCATGACACACACACACACACACACAACACACACACACACACACACACACACACACAGATCCCTGTGTCCTCATAAGAATAGGAGTAGAGAGGAGGAGGAGGCGGGGGAGGAGGAGACAGGGATGTCTTAAAGCATCCATCTCCCAAAGTACAAGCAGTGGGGGGGCGGTGGGTTGTCTGGGAAATAAACCACCCAGAGGCTCTCTGGGCCACTTGCCGTCCTCAGCGGTTCTTCCACCTCAGGAGACAACTCCTGAGTTCAAGGCCAGGGGAGGGATGGAGGGTGGGGGTGGGCTATGTAATGTCCATGAAGTCATCTCTTGGTCATTGTTTCGTGCTTCGTCTTCTCTGCATTTATTTTTTTGGTTTCTCAATCTCAATCTGTCCTAGTGCCACTAGTTCACTAGCAGCAGCAGTCAACGGAGCGACTGGTAGCCTGGCTGCATCCGGCTAGCCAAAGCCAAACCAAAGCTGCAAATGAATGCACTTCATGTGAATCCGACGGTGGTTACACAGACACAGACGTTAGCTGAGACCCCGGTTGTCATCGTCAGACCCCGCCAGTACCCCCACCCCCCCCACCACCCCACCCCCCCGGGGGGGCTAACATGGGCCATGATTTCATTGCAGTGGATGAATTGCCATCTAATTGGAAGCTCTCATTCAAAACAGATCTGGGGCCTGCCAGTCACCATCGGCTTCACCGTCTCGGCCGTTTCCTGTTCATCTCTATTGATTTGTCTTGACTTCAACACCGTCGTCCATCTAGCGGTTGTGTGTGCTATAGCTACTTCCTATCTATTCGTATTGTGTGGTTTCTGTCGATACAACGCCTCCAGCTATGTTGAGATTGATCCTAATACACAAAAGCAGGAACAATCTACCTTGCATTTATCTATGTATGTGTTTGTGTTCGTGTGTGTGTGTGTGTATGTGTGCGCATTTTGTCTCACTGATGTTTCGTGATTCCAGTCGGGTAAAACATTTATCCAGGCATGAAATCTCACCCAACAGAACACACAACTGAGCCCAAAGCAAAACAGTGTCCGACTCTCTAGGCTCTAGGGAGCAATTAGCCGGTCTGATTGGTGATGAATACTATTCTCCTGTGGTCATGTGGTCTGGCATGATGTCATGTGGTCTAGCTCTTGTAGTACCACCACAGTATGAATGATGATGTCATGTGATCTAGCTCTGGTAGTAATATCACAGAATGATGTAATGTGGTCTAGCATGATGTCATGTGATCTAGTTCTGGGAGAACCATCATAGTATGATGATGTCATGTGATCTAGCATGATGTCATGTGGTCTAGTTCTGGGAGAACCATCATAGTATGATGATGTCATGTGATCTAGCATGATGTCATGTGGTCTAGCTCTGGGAGAACCAACATAGTATGATGATGTCATGTGATCTAGCATGATGTCATGTGGTCTAGTTCTGGGAGAACCAACATAGTATGATGATGTCATGTGATCTAGCATGATGTCATGTGGTCTAGCTCTGGGAGAACCAACATAGTATGATGATGTCATGTGATCTAGCATGATGTCATGTGGTCTAGCTCTGGGAGAACCATCATAGTATGATGATGTCATGTGATCTAGCATGATGTCATGTGGTCTAGCTCTGGGAGAACCATCATAGTATGATGATGTCATGTGATCTAGCATGATGTCATGTGGTCTAGTTCTGGGAGAACCAACATAGTATGATGATGTCATGTGATCTAGCATGATGTCATGTGGTCTAGCTCTGGGAGAACCAACATAGTATGATGATGTCATGTGATCTAGCATGATGTCATGTGGTCTAGTTCTGGGAGAACCAACATTACATCATTCTGTGATATTACTACCAGAGCTAGACCACATGATATCATGCTAGATCACATGACATCATCATACTATGATGGTTCTCCCAGAGCTAGACCACATGACATCATGCTAGATCACATGACATCATCATACTATGATGGTTCTCCCAGAACTAGATCACATGACATCATGCTAGACCACATGACATCATCATACTATGATGGTACTCCCAGAGCTAGACCACATGATATCATGCTAGACCACATGATATCATGCTAGACCACGACATCATTCTTTGTTAATACTACCAGAGCTAGATCAACATCGTAATTCATTCCATTTCATACTGTGCGTCATGGTACTACAAGAGCTAGACCCAATGACATCCAATGCCCAGACCACCAATGACCACAGGAGAATAGTATTCATCACCCAATGTCAGGACCGGCTAATTGCTCCCTAGAGCCTAGAGAAGTCCGGACACTGTTTTGCTTTGGGCTCAGTTGTGTGTTCTGTTGGGTGAGATTTCATGCCTGGATAAATGTTTTACCCGACTGGAATCACGAAACATCAGTGAGACAAAATGCGCACACATACACACACACACACACGAACACAAACACATACATAGATAAATGCAAGGTAGATTGTTCCTGCTTTTGTGTATTAGGATCAATCTCAACATAGCTGGAGGCGTTGTATCGACAGAAACCACACAATACGAATAGATAGGAAGTAGCTATAGCACACACAACCGCTAAGACTGGACGACGGTGTTGAAGTCAAGACAAATCAATAGAGATGAAACAGGAAACGGCCGAGACGGTGAAGCCGATGGTGACTGGCAGGCCCCAGATCTGTTTTTGAATGAGAGCTTTCCAATTAGATGGCAATTCATCCACTGCAATGAAATCATGGCCCATGTTAGCCCCCCGGGGGGGTGGGTGGTTGGAGGGGGGGGGGGGTACTGGCGGGGTCTAGACGATGACAACCGGGGTCTCAGCTAACGTCTGTGTCTGTGTAACCACCGTCGGATTCACATGAAGTGCATCATTTGCAGCTTTGGTTTGGCTTTGGCTAAGCCGGATGGCAGCCAGGCTACCAGTCGCTCCGTTGACTGCTGCTGCCTAGTGAACTAGTGGCACTAGGACAGATTGAGATTGAGAAACCAAAAAATAAATGCAGAGAAGACGAAGCACGAAACAATGACCAAGAGATGACTTCATGGACATTACATAGCCCACCCCCACCCTCCATCCCTCCCCTGGCCTTGAACTCAGGAGTTGTCTCCTGAGGTGGAAGAACCGCTGAGGACGGCAAGTGGCCCAGAGAGCCTCTGGGTGGTTTATTTCCCAGACAACCCACCGCCCCCCCACTGCTTGTACTTTGGGAGATGGATGCTTTAAGACATCCCTGTCTCCTCCTCCCCCGCCTCCTCCTCTCCTCTCTACTCCTATTCTTATGAGGACACAGGGATCTGTGTGTGGTGTGTGTGTGTGTGTGTGTGTGTATGTGTGTGTGTGTGTGTGTGTGTGTGTGTGTGTGTCTGTGCGTGTGTCTGTGCGTGTGTCTGTGTTTTCCGTTAGACACGCCACTCTGACGACATTGCGAGCGGCGTTCC
>PIJE02000210.1:491342-511342 GCA_002895965.2 Coryphaenoides rupestris | reverse complement strand
TTGGGACTAGTCATCGAAAGACTTCAGACTCGACTAGAACTCGAGATTCGGGACTCGTGAACAATTTTTATTACGTATTAACCTTCAGGAAAATGTCTGAGGAGATAAACGCCGTTCCCGCCTTTACTATCATGGGTAACCACAGGCTGAACTTATTGACACGGTCAGAAAGCCATGTGGCTCCGGCTCTGAAACAGTCCAAACTAAACACTGTGGTGCTCCGTGTTTACACACAGTCCAGTCATTTCTTAAAGGCACACAACACATTTCCATAGGCTCAACAAATTAATAATAACCTGCATATAACAGCACGTATATCACACAAACATCAAACAGTATCTCTTCTATGAAGATAGGAGAAGACATTTGCTCTTTGGCATCATATTACTATGGAAAGGAAAGGAACATAGTCCAGTTTATGTGGACAGGACATTTAACAAGGATGTTAAGACACAGGTCTTCTGAGAGGCATATTAAAGATGAATCTGCCCTCAGCCACACACACACACACACACACACACACACCACACACACACACACACACACACACACACACCACACACACACACACACACACACACACACACACACACACACACACACACACACACACACACACACCACACAAATACGAACAGAAGGAGGAAGCAATGGGAGATCTAAACTACAGGCCCCCTGCCAGAACAAATGAAGAGTTATTTACAGGACAGTCACAAACACGCACACACGTACACACGTACACACACACACGCACACACGTACGCACACACACACGCACACACACACGTACACACACACACACACGCGCACACACACACGCGGGCTGTATTCCTCAGACTCCACAACGACTCACGTGGTTTCCATTCTTAAAGCAACCATTGTATATTTGACCATGAATCACAGTTTGCTGCAATAGGATTCAATTTAGTAGCCTATGATTGATATGTTGTGATCCAACCACATATTGCAATAAAGTTTAAACGTCACAAATTAATACAAGCATAATGAGCTTGGGAGTGCGAATCTAATTATAAAAATTCCAATTAAGATTTAAATATATTTAAAAGATTTAAACATATTTAAGATAAGATGTACATAAAATATATATGATTTATGATAGAAATCGATATTTGTGCTTTGCATTGATTTTGTTGGATTGTCATCCTCAGAATCAATTAATTGATCCGGATCGATGGATCGTTTCACCCCTAATGCACGCACACACGCACGCACACACACACACACGCACACACACACACACACACACACACACGCACACACACACACAAACAAACAAGTCTTTCACTTTCTGTATGAAAAAAACAAGCATCACTATGTGGGTGCGTGTGTGTGCGCATGTATATGTATGTGTGTGTGTGTGTGTGTGTGTGTGTGTGTGTGTGTGTGTGTGTGTGTGTGTGTGTGTGTGTGTGTGTGTGTGTGCGTGCGTGTGTGCGTGAGAATGCACAACAAGATGCTCCCTGTGAATGCCCCTACATTACCCAGGACAGAGAGATGGGGGAGGGAGGGGTGATGGAGAGGTTAGCGGTTGGGGGGGTGGTGACTGTACTGTCACCAGACGGCCCTGAGACACCAAATCCTGTATTATGCTCCGTCACCACACACACACACACACACACACACACACACACACACACGCACACACACACACACACACGCACGCACGCACGCACACACACAGACACACACACACACACAATGAAAGGGCTGGAGGTGGTGGAGAATGTGTCAGGGATGGGGGAGGGGGGGGGGGGAGAGGGCTAGCGAGGACACAGACGGGAGGCTGAATGGGAACCAGAGTCGACGAGTTCAAACCAGGATACTTTCACTACTCGTTCAGGGGACACGAGGCTAATAATCCATTTTCTCCCGTTTTTTAAAAACCGAAAACAAAAGAAAGTGTTTGAAAGACTTATAATCGTAACTCTCTGTGGATTCCCATGTTGAGCCCCGTTCCCATGGCACACCGAGGTAGACGAATCAAGCGCTTCAGAGACTGCAAAAAAAAAAAAAGACAAATAACTCCATTTCCAAATGCTTGTCAGATCTTAGATGAGTTAACCTTCATCTTAAATGTGCTATGTGTTCCAGATTTACTGTACTAAATCATAAAATGTCCATGATATGTCATCAGAGATTAACTAAAAATACTGGCTTCTCCAACAACAATGCTGCAGCTGCCGGTATGCTCCCATTTGACATTTCCATGCCAGGCCGAAAGGTTCCTTTTTGTTTTGGTCTGTGATTCTCTGAGTACCCTGGGTTGCCAGATATTCAACAAATTGGCACACAAACACAGCGTCCTGCAGCCATGGAACCAAGCAAATGAACTGGATCAACTGAGCGTGTCATACATTTTACCCAATCAAAAAATATGCATATACACTGTATATGTATATAGTTACTCGCTAAACATACCACTAACGTTGTATATATATCTGTGATATTGCCAACCAGCCAGCCATGCATCTTACATTGACAATAAATACATTGGAAACATCTATATCAGATGAACTTCCAGTGTGGGACTTGTCGTGGCTCATCTTAGGTTTGTGTTCCTTCAGTGTCCTCAACCTGGCAACACGTGCAAGCTTAGAGTCTTGGGAGGGGGGAGGAGGGGCCGGCGGAGACTACTCTCCCCAATATGGTGAATTTGGACTGCAGTGGACCCATTTTCAACACTCGGTGTCATTGTTACCTTGAATAAAACCACCATAGAAGCAGAGAAAGGCAAACGATGATACAATACAGTGCATCTCAGAATAATGGGTGGGGGGCGTATGACTAATAACATATCAAAGTGAGGGTTATGCCACATGCACACTGTGCCATCCTTTACCTCACACGCACACGCACACACACACACACACACACACATACATTCCGGGCCCCCCGATGAGGTCGTACCACGACTTGTCTTTTGATCCACCGGGCAATTCAATTTAACTCGAGAGAAATTCAATTACCCAGCAGACATCTGGTCGGGAAGCCACTGACCTCACCCTTCAAGGCACCCACACGCCTCCCCCCCCCGGCCCCGTCTTAGTGTGTGTGAGTGTGAGTGTGAGTGTGTGTGTGTGTGTGTGTGTGTGTGTGTATAAAGATCTGTGCTGCCCTGTGGGAACTTGAGCGAGCAGGTGCACCGGACCTGCGGTTCTGCTCCTTGGTCACCCTTAAAACGCTCGCTGGTTCAACAAGATAATATATCTGATGAATGAGGAGGAGAAATATGACCAGCCCAGTGCAGATCAGCACTGCAGACAATGGAGGAGAGGAAAGGAGGTGAGGAGAGGAGAGGTGAGGAGAGGAGAGGAAAGGAGAGTGGAGAAAAGAGGAGAGGCAAGGTCGAGAGGAGGGACTGAAGTAATTATCAACCAATCACATTAATTCAGCCACGTCAGCTATGAGACACAAATGACAGACAAACCACAGAAGTATTAAAGTAAAGAGTGTTTCCTGTGTATAAGAGAAAACTCATGAGAGGAAGAGTCTGTGTGACTGTGTAGTTAGTGTGTCCCTTGCATACATGTGATATGTGTATACACACGGAGCACTGCTGAATATATTATGGTGATGGGGGAGACATACAGTCTTTAACAGTAACGTTAGGACCTCTAATTCGTCTCATTTAGTGGTGACGTGGCCACTTTTAAACCTCAGGTGGTAGAGATAAAGCTCTTAGCACTCAACCAACCAACATGCACCTCATTATACTCTCCATGTGGAACATCACACTTCAATGTTTGCGTTTAAGCTGACAAATAAAAAAAGGACAACGCTGACAGAAAAATGTTTCGCAACGCCAATGAAACAAAAGAAAAGCCCCTACAATTACAGAAGGCCCGACGATCATAACTCATGTGAGCACGTCATAAGTAAGAGGCGAAGACCACCGAGTCACGGATATTGAAAAGTTCATCACATGCCCGGAGGCAGGGAAGTTCTGTAATCCCATTAAAGGTTGCGCGGGAGCCAATGCTATTCAGAAGCGAATTGCTAACTTCCAACACCCCACCCTCCCCCGTCTGGAAGCGTCTCTACTGGTGAGACTGAGAGGCGGTACATCTTGGAGCCTCGAACCCTCAGACAACCTCCGGGATATCTCTTCACATTGTCTCCCCGCTGTTTGCCTGCGCCTCCCTGCCATCCCGTATTATATATAGAGACTCTCAGAGAGACATATCTCACCAGAGTAGAGATAATGATATGTCTACCACCATGATGCCTCTTGGCACTGCCTGATATCTTTGCTGAGCACAATGTGGGGAAAAAAACCCAGCATTAGTTTGAACAATTTGTGTGAATTTTTGTCCGTTGTGAGCCATCCTCACTTGAAAGAATTAAGACATTGTCAGAAGAAACTCGTATCTTTGGTGGGTTTCTGCTCCACACCAGTAACTATGAAGTCTGCTCAGCTTCCACTGCTACTTTTCACTAACAAAGATGTATGTTGGTGTCTACAATGTCTTGATTCATTCATAAACGCTGAATAAAAAAGCCCAATCAATACCAAATATCAACATATGTCATCAACAATAGGGCCTAGCAGTAAAAGCGGTTCAGCAAATTAAGAACTGTGGAGTGTGTGTGGTTGGTGGTTGGTTTAAGCAGCCTCACCTGACCCCTGACTCAGGCTGATTGGAGTCTGGGTGAGGCTGCACACTTGTGGTGCATTGGCTAATCAACTAATCAATGCACCACAGATTAAACCAGCCATCACCACACACACACACACACACACAAAAAAACCAAAATGGCGGCCAATTCCAACATGGGTACTCACAGGGGTAGGAGATGTTTCTCCTCCAGCCCAGGCAGTCCAGTCCGATGGGGGTGCTCTGGGAGAAGCAGTGAGACCTCAGGGGAATCCCCCGAAACCCATCCAGGGACCCCAAGGTGACTCCCGCTCTGGCCTGAAGGGAGAGGAGGGGGGTGGGGGGCTTAGTTGAAATCGAGTCTGGTGTCTCAGCAAAGGCCTTCCAGAAGTTACATTGCATTACATTGTCGTGGATGTGGTGGATGTTGTCATCTGTAAATGACTAACCGTGCTCATAGAAGTGACATGCGACCCAACACACACACGCACACACACACACACACACACACGCAGCAGACAGTAACATGTCAGTCTATGACGGTGTGCAGAAGTGGTATCATGCGATATAAGAGGAGGCGGCGGTGCATGCGTGGTCTAAAAGGGCGGACTGAAAGAGAAAGAGACAGGCAGCATCAGGCGGAAGAAATGGAACCGAGAGACCCGAACTCTTTGACGAGTTTATATTCCTGGATGATCCTGTCTCCATGGCAACGACAGATGCCCGGCTGGGGCGGACTAAGAGGAGGTGACGGGTGAACAGAGAGCGGAGAGCGGACGCAGAACAAGAAGAAGAACGAGGAGAAGAAGAACGAGGAGAAGAAGACAGGAGAAGAGAAGAGCTATTTGGAGAGACAGACTCCGTGTCTCGGTGCTTCGGTCTTAGCTGTGCGTCTTCATCATCATCAACATCATCATCATCAGGGCCTTACTCTCTCCAGGCCCGGCGGCGACAGCACGTCGTCCAGCCGGCCCAGGCTCCCCCTCGCCGCCCGGGCCAGCTTGCGCTTGTATCGCTTCTCCTCCTCCATCCAGAGGTCGTCGGAGCAGCAGCGGCGGCGCCGTGGGCCGGAACCTGCCCCGGACCCAACCCCGTCTGGGTCTGGGGGGTCCGGCTCACGGCGCCTGGTCCCGAGCACACCGGGGGCGACCACGGCGACGGCCTCCGCTTGTTCCCGGGCCTCCGGCAGCCTCCGTGCCCGGGCCTGGATGGTGGGGCGGCTGCAGCTTTGGGGTTCCTTTCATGCGTGCACAGTTAATCGGTTAGTCAGACGGAGCAAACATGTCGGGTTTTAAAAACAAACTTGGCACTTCAAAGCTGTCGGGTGGATGGGACACGGCTGGTATCCTAATGCAGTATCCAGTGGAGTTATTCTGGTGTGTTTGGCTTTAAATGCCTGGCGACAACGCAAATGTCTCTCTTTAAAATCCACAGGAGGTTGGAATTGATTACTAAACACGTCACGGCGCTCGCTACTACGCACATCAAATACCCTGCAGATTAAGCCCTGTCTCCACAACCCTGAGGGTTCCTCAGAGTAGCCACTAGGTGGGGCCAGCTGGCCAGTCTGGCCACTACAAGGAGAACGGTGACGGGCATGACGAGGAGATAGGCTTAGGGACACTTGAGGAGCGACATGATAGAGACACTACAGGGGGACCTGGCCACGGGGGGGGGGTGGCGGAGGAAGACTTGACCGAGCAGTTTCCCGGTTGCATCGTCCTCATTATCATTTCACCCACAGAGTCGGGCCGAGAATGAGAGGCTTGTTCTCTGCCCTCACGCGGACACGTCTGGATTATACTGCCGGCCTTGAACACATGCCCACGCCCGCACGCACACGGCACGCACACGCGCGCACACACACACACACACACACACACACACACACACACACACACACACACACACACACACACACACACACACACACACACACACACACACACACACACACACACACAGACACACACACACATGCACATTAATGGCCATGCACACACCTGCACACAGAGCGGGCTTGTTGTTACACACGCAAGCTAACACACACACACCCAGACATATACCATGCACACATACACCCACACCCACACCCACACTAACACACACACACACACACAGCCAAGGCAGATAGGGTAGACTAGAGGGACAGCTGGCCATTGTTTTTTGGTTTGGAAGCAGGCCTAAATGGGAGCGTAAACCACACATTTAGCAGCACGCTGGCACCCCATCGGTCTCCTGGTTGAGCACTTTAACAAGATTTATGATGTCACTACAAAGGCAAAAAGACAGCCGGCGCATTCTATCACAGGGCGCCTTAAACACAGAGAGCTGTAAAGGTAATGGTGACAGAGAGCAAGCACTCTGCCTTCGGTCAACCAATCACATGACTTCATGCAGGCTGCAGCTTTCTATTCTTTGTTGTTTCCATTACTTTACCATTAATATTGTGGATTATTTTTACTTGTGCGTAATCCAAGCAAAGCTTTTAAAAACAACAAAATATACTGCAAGGCGTGTTATAATACAATATAAATTGCTAATTAGTTCTGAAATTGCATTGAATGGGGAGTACATTTTTCTTACCTCCAATTCATGGATGGAGCCTATGGTATGGAGGCTGGTGTGGGACTGATTGTCTATACTGCTCTCGGGTCCCTCCAGAGGGCTGAGGGAGAGGCCCAGGGGGCTGGCCGTTGGCTTCAGGGTCTTGGGCCTCTCTGGAGGGTCCGTGAGGCCCTCGACGCTGACCGACTGGCCCAGACGAACGGAGGAAAGGACACTGGCTCTCACCGAGTGAGGGTAGCGGAACACCCTCCGCTGGGCCGCGGGTCGGGGGCTGTTGGGCTTCGGGCTCATGGGTCGCAGAGGGCCCTCGATCAGGACGTCCCCAGTCAGGGGTGGCGATGGAACTCCAGTAGGAGAGTGCGGGTGGTACAGGCTGGCCAATGAAGATGGGCTGATGGGTGATTGCGGTTCATTGATCGGCAGGGCTTCCGAGTCATCAGAGGATGAGGGCGCTGTGATCGGTAAACCGTTGCCTGAGCATTTCCTCCTCTGGCCCTCCGACTTGCACCCATGGGGAATGTCGGTGGCGTCACCCTGTGGGAAACCCCTCTTGGAGAGGGGATCGGTGTGGCGAAGTGCCCTGAGTGAGGCGGGTGAACCGGAGATACTCATGCCGTCCTGAACAGATGAAACGATAGAGTCTTCCAGGTTCTCCCCAGTCCCGGTCCTGCTGGTGTCCCCTTCAGGTACTGAGAGGGCCCTTCTCAGCAGCTCTGCCTCTTTGGCCCTTTTCAGCCTCCTCCAGGACTGTTTGGCTCTACTCAAATCCCCCTCATTAGCTGAGCTGAGGTGCTCTTCGTTCTCCTTATCCATCGAGCGAGACTCAAACAGGCTGGAGAGGGACTTGTGGGCCTGGGCGAAACGCATGCGGATGTTGTTGTTGAGGCTGTCGTTGCTTTTGCTGCGCTTGTAAGCCTGCCCGTTGGCTGACTGCACCTGCCGGAGGTGGAGGCCGTCTGGATCGAGGGCTCCGTTGGCCTCACCTGGACCCATGTGGCCCAAGAGTTGCTGGACATGGCGTGTTCTGGGTGTCGGGGGAAAGAAGCCATAGCTCTCTTCTTCTTCCTCATCGTGGCTTGAAGAAAATGCTTGCTGCACTGCCTGATTGAGAATGTCACTTCCCTTGACGAAGACCTCGTCGTCCGAGTTGTCTTCGTGGACACTCGGCTCAGACTCAGAGGGAACAGACTCTTCTCCTCTTTCTGTGGACTCTCTGGAAGGCTCTTCTGCCTTGGAGCCTTTTACATTCTTGGCTTTTCTGAATGAGGGCATCTTGGCAAAGACTGAAAACTTTGAGGCCTTATTGGCCGTCTGGCTGCCTTTAGTTTTGCCCTTCTTACTAGTTTTATCCTCCTCATTGTTACCGCTGTTGGCACCGCAGGGCGTAGTGTCACAGGACATGGTAATGGGCCTGCATCGTTTCTCCCCACCATGCCTCAGAAGAGGAGAGGCTGTGAGGTCATTCACCTCAGCCACTGGGGTGTGAAACTGGGTCTTCATGTCAGTGGCAGTCGAGGTGTCTTCTTCAAGCTCATGCTGGCAGCATGAACTCTTGGGACTGGGTGTTGTTAGATTCCCAGATGAGACACTCTCATCTTCTACTGGCCCCATGTCCTCCACTTTTTGTGCTTTTACTTGCGAGTCATCCTCAGGTACCACTGAGCTGTCTTGCCCACGGTCGGCCTCCAGAATGGGCTCTAAGCTTCTGATCGGAGGAAGGTTCAGGCTTATATCAGGGTATGCCTCTTTGAAAATGTTTACCCCCTGCTTTGCACCTCGGGAACTGCCCTCCTGCAGCTCCCTGTACTCCTCTGCCAGAAAATAATCCTCAAAGGACTCTTTGTAGTCAGGTGGCCTTCTACTGCAATTATTCAGTTCCTCGTTGCAGTCTTTGTCCAGTAGCCACCCGGGGTCTAACTGTGGCACTAAAGGTTCAAGGTCGTTGCCACTCTGTGTGACTGAGCCTAAGTGTTCCTCAACGTTCCTGCATCCACTGTCTATCTGATTAGAGGTGTAATCGAGTCTCTTCTCCTCATTCTTATGTTCTTCATCTAGATCCTCTACCTGAGTCAGGCTGAACGGACTGAAATCACCCAAACCAGACACAGCTGAGTCCTCGCTGCTCCAGTAGCGATCGCAGCACACTGGGGAGGGAAACACGTCAGAAACCTCTTGGGCCTTTTTTGCGTACTCTGAAAGGTCAGATGTCAGCGTTGTTGTTGAAGCCTCTAGCGTATTGCAAGCTGTTTTCTCAGCAGTGTTGGAGCTACTCTGTGCTCTGTTCGAGGACCAGACTGTGCTCTCCGTTTCCTCTGCTCCACCCGCTCTGCTGGCCTTTGTGTTGTTGTTGGAGTCAGAAACTGCAGAGAGAGAAGCCGACTCGTTCCAGGGGGTTATGGGACTGTTTGGGCTCTCTGGCTGTTTTATGCCCAGCTCATTTAAACTGCAAATGGTTTCAATGTTGGACAAGGGAACAGGACCTCGACCCAGACCTGGCTGTTCTATGCACGGATAGGACTTTAAGACGAGGGGTTCTGCAGGACTTTCCTCTCCCTCACTAAGTAGACACACAGTAGAGTGAGCATCTAGGTGACTGACACATTCTCTGGAGTTGACTTCAACACTGATGCACTCACACACGTCTGCAGTGTCAGTATTGGACACTGAGGGGTTTTCTGGTGGAAGAATGGCTCCCGGGTCAAAGCAAACATAACTCCCTGCAGTCTCTGTGTTCTGCTCCTCAACCTCATCACCGTTGTGTTTTAAAGAAAGACAGCAGGGTGACCGTGCCTTCCTCCCCTCCCCTATGGATCTCTCTGATTGTAGGTGGCAGGAATCACTGTCTAAGGAAACCAACAAGTTATCTATGAGTGGTGGCAGCACTTCCCCATCTGCTACTCCTCTGTCAGGCAGTGTCTGAGTGGAACCAGGCTCCGGGAGTGCAGCGCATTCCTGGACTTTCTCAAACGGATCCAGGGAGTCAGGCTTATCTCTCCCAGTAGCCTCAAGCTCCGAGCTCTGGGGAATCGAACACTGGGTTTGACCTGAAAATTGCCAGGGCTGCGCTTTAGAGACGCGAATTCGCCGGCGTCGGCGCCCCGGACGCTTGTCCCGGCGTTGCCTGGTGTCGTGACCTCGTGGCGAGGAACCAGGAACAGCTTGCTGGAGAACCTGAAGAACAGACCTGGTGAGGTCTGGAGCACAACTGGCAAAAGAGAAAGGGGCCTCAGCCTCAGCTGAGAAGGTAATGGAGGAGCCTATTTCGTTGACCGTCCCAGATGACCTTTTGACCTCCGTTACCGGGTCAACACAGCTGTCAGTAGAGTCCTTACAAAGAGACAACTCGGGGGGTGTATCCAATAGAACACACGGCCTCTCATCTGTTCGGTGAAACAAACAACCATCCAAGTTGTCTGATGATGAAACAATGTGTGCTGGTGTGTCTTCAATTCCTGTGTTTGTATTTTGTGGTGCCGGATTTTCTGTTGTACCCTGTTGTGCTTTTATAACCTCTGTAGTAGTGGTGGTGGTACCAGACCAGCTTTTATGTTTCGTTTCATCAAGTGTGTGGTGATAGCCGTGTGCCCCTGTGGATTTCAGGAGGCCAGTAATATGTTCATCGGTTAAATTACCTGTACAATGACCTTCTCTTTCGTGATTCGTTACATTCTCTGTCCCAATACTTTCACGCAAATTGTGTTGTTCAAACACTTCTATGGTATTTATGTCAGCACTGCTTTCATGTTTTGCAACCACACAGTCTATACCACCCTCCTGTTTATACTGGCTATCTGCACACTCGCTGTTGCCTATGTGTGGATCGGTAAAGTAATCTACATGATTAGAACGAACTGGTTCAACGCTTCCTTGTTCAACATCCTTCTGCTTACAAAGGTCCTGTGTCTCTATGTCTGTGCTCTCATGTGGTGGTAACCCAGCGCTCTGTAACGTCTCCCTGACCCCGTCCTCTGTATCGTTTATCTGTATTGTGCAGGTATCTGGGCGCCCTGCATACTCTGTCGTGGTGCGATGTGTGCTTTCCCTCCACTGGCTTGGCCAGGGGGGCTCAGCGTCCAGATCGGATGGCGCGGCATTTACCTCCTCTGTGCCAGAGTCGTTGTCTATGCAATCCGGGCTATGTCCGTGTGAGCCGCCCGCCTCTGTGCCACGGAGCTGGCTCTGTGTTACTGTGCAAGGGCTTTGTGACACGGATCCTGGGCGGAAGCCCAAGTGTTTCTGTGTTGGAGCGGTGCTACATTCTCTCAGGCCACATGGTGCCGGCTGCTGCTGCCATTGTCTGGAAAGGTCCACAGACTTGATCTCTGGGCTTTTCCTCCTGCAGCAGGAGGAGGAAGGGGGACGTGGTGGGTGGGGCCCAGTGCTCTCCCGCTGGTCCTCCTTGGCGGCGTTGACCGACTCCCGCCGGCGGGCTCTGCTATGTCCGACGTGGGAGCAGCGGTCCTCCGCTCTGAGCAGCAGTGCACCCAGCACGTCCTCCTCGTCCAGGCTCCGCTCCGAAGGCCCCTCGTGGGTTCGCCATGAGGTGGCCGAGTCGGGGTGGTCGGTGCTCCCTTCGCGCCCTCCCAGAGGGTCAGCGGCGGCAGGACCCCCTTCTCCTCCTGGGCCCAGGCCCTCTACGTCGTGGCGGGAGTCTTCAAGGGCTTCCTGAGTCTGTGTATGAAGGACAGAGGAAGAGGAGGGTGGGGTCAAATAGGGACAAGAGTAAGACAAAGGTTAATCAAAGGACATCAGGAGTGTGTGTGTGTGTGTGTGTGTGTGTGTGTGTGTGTGTGTGTGTGTGTGTGTGTGTGTGTGTGTGTGTGTGTGTGTGGTGTGTGTGTGTGTGTGTGTGTGTGTGCGTGTGTGTGTGTGTGCGTGTGTGTGCATGTGTGTGTTAAGGGGATTAGCCTAATGCTGATCAAGTGTGATCAAGGTGATCCCATGCAAAGTCAAGTTTCATGACTTGGAGAATTATACTAATTAACACAGAAACACTGTGTTGTGAGACAGAGCCAGGACTACAGTCACTATGACTTCTATTTTGAGAAGCACATGTTTTACAGGAGGCTGTGAAAATGGACCTTATATCAAACAGCACCATTTACTGATACGAATAATCCAAAAACAATAGGTTAGGAACTTTATCAAATAACATTAGGAAGGCACACACACACACACGCACACACACACACACTTTGTGGTCAAGATGTATCTAGCCGAAGACAAAACAGCAAGAACTTGACCATGGATGACGATATGGTCAACGGACAGACGCTTCTAGAAAAGCCCTACTTACACTCCAGAGTCTCAGCACATGAGTCGCATCCGACGCCAGCCCACAGACATGAGCAGCGACCCAACTCAACACTGCTCCCATGATAGCATACACACCACACACGCCTCCTCCCTGTCTTACTACGGCTGTATTCTGCCATGACGCTACATAGCCGCCATGAAACCCCCCCCCCCCCCCCCCCACCCCCTAACTTATTCTGCCTGGGGGACGCGATCCTTCACTCGTCCTCTTCCGTTCAGACTCCATGATTCTTCTCGGTGGCGGACGGGGGGGCTAATCCGGGGAGACCCGCATTAGTGTCCTATGATTACCAGGTCGGAAGCCACCTCTGCTCTTTCTGTTGACACAGGACCTCTGAGAAAGACAAACGTTTTCCCACTGAGAGAGAGAGGAATCAGTACCCTTCTGGCCTGGTCTTAATGAGACAGGTACACACTGATCTCTCTCTCTCTCTCTCTCGCTCTCTCTGAGACGTTAAGAAGCCCTGCTATAAATAAGGAGCTGTGATTTCTGCAGGCTGTGTGAGTACGACAACAGGGCCTCCTGCGAGCAAACCAAGCAGCACGTCGCTTCAGAGACAAGCACGTCTATTCATGACACATGCATCTAAACTCAACTGGTGTCTGGCAAACACCAAGAATTTGCAAACAAACAAACAAACAACTTGTGACCCATGTTTCGGAGCTATGTAGTTGTGTAGTTGCGTGTATTCTTGTCTTGTTTGGTGCTCCAATAACATTTTGGATCTTACAAAAAAAACCCGTGGTAGCCTAATTGATCTAAATGACTGTGCGGCTGATGGCAAACATGAATGTTGTTGCCAAAAGGGTTCATTCTCCTGAGCTAATGATTATGTAAGCACTGTGATCTTGGATTGGTAGAACACACACACATACACGCCTGCACGCGCACACAAAAACACAAACACGCACAAACACAAACACGCACACACACAAATACGCACACACACACACACAAACACTCAAATGCCGCACAGTGAGCCCAGATGAGCCTCATTTTCATTCCACAAGTTCCTTAGAAAGAACAGATGCAAAGGAGTTCATCCTCTTCTCATAAAAGACATGGCATGGATCATCTGGTACCTCCTCTCTCTTGGGTAAATGCTATTTTTCCCCATGCAAGCAGACCTAAAGACCTAAAAATTATTTGTCCCCAACCAAACCACACCACACCACAGGAAGCCATTAAGATTGGATTGCAATAGTTTGTGTGTTTGTGCTGCCTGGGACCCAGAGAAGGGTCCTGATGCGTTATCTTCTAGCTAGCCCAGTGAGGTTGAGTGCCTTAAGTAACTGGCTGAGCTTAAAGGCTTAGCAGCACCGTCGTGCTGGTGGTACAGCAGCAGGGTCCCCTCACGGAGCAGGACAGATGGGCTGTACTGCTGCTGTCTGTCTGTGAAGTTTTTTAATGGAATGGATTTTTGTTAAAAGAGAGCTGATACCCTCCTCCCTTCACACCGTCGTGGATACATCCTCCATCTGGATGCTGGCCACCCACACCCTCGGTGGGTCTGCCTCAGGAATGCTGTGCTGTTGTAGCTTGGCAGGGATGTACCCAACGCTGCACTTATGTTGCTGATATGAACCAACATGATATTGTAATTGATATTATATTATATATTTATAGATATTATATTATAACATTATATTGCGGTTCTTGTATTTTCTTATTGCCCCTGCAATATGGGCTTGTAAAGTAGAATAAAAAACCCAATAAATTAATAAAATCACATTTTAAAAAATGAGAGTATGAGTGGAATTATTTTTTATTATAATTGATGTGTTATTAAATGTCATAAGTAAATAATCCAGGCAGGAAGGTATGAAGACATTAATTGGTAGACTCTAAGACAATAGTATTCATTGACCCTCCAACCCTGCCTTAAGGGAATGTTGCCAGCGCCCCCTGTAGGTTATAGAGTGCAACTGACAGATGCTCCAGTCAGAGACATGACTCATTCCAATAACCCACAGAATTCCCATTTTTGGGGCATACTGTGGCACGCTCTCATGCAAAGCAGACCGTTTGTTTGCCTCCTAAGTGCCCTGATGTATAATTACATGTAATTAAACAGACAAATGGAATGGGATCGCCGAGTATTGATTAATTCTTTGTTATAGTTTTGGTGTCCTGGAGAAAAAGAATACTACCAAATAAGGTGAACACGACGTGAACACACAGCATCATTTATAGGCTGCTTGACAGTTACACGGGTATAAATAGATTTCACAGTAGTACTTTACTAAATCTACCAGCAAAGCAGTTGAAAGTTCAAACGTATTCTAGTTATAACAAAAGCGTTTACACATGACTAAATCAAAACAGGTCACACCACACAAACTAGTTCTTACGTAGCGTTTAGTAGTACTACCCCTAAGCAGGTACAAAAGATATCAATGGTGGTATGGTTGGTGGTTGGTGACAAATACAAAATTAACATAATGATGGGGGAGGTTGGCGAGGGCCGCGGTGCACACTGTGCAGAACCCAGTAGTGGCAGCCTGCTCCTACACAGGATACTGCGCCGGTTGAACTTTATAACTTGGCACTTTTTAAACCGTACAGGTGCGTTCACTTTAGGCGCGACCAACTCCGACCACTCAGCACTCGACGCCGCGGAGGGGACTCACTTGGAAGTTATTTCAACTTTGACCGGGCGCGCCACATGGGCCTACCAAACCATGCCAACCAATAGATTTGCAGCTGGCCTACAGTCCAAAAAGAATATTTTGTGCGTTTTAAATGTAATCGAGAACACGTGAGAACACAACGTCATGCATAGCTGGCGCAACGCAGTCCAGCTTTTCAACCACATTGTTAAAGACAAATATTGATAAATTGACCAACAACGTGCTGTTAATTTAATGGACTTGTCTAACTAGTGGCCACTCTTCTTCACTTATTGCCTCATATTCACCCATTCATACACCCATTCATGCACATTCAGGAGGAAGTGTCAACCATCAACCAACACCAGCTCGTAGGGAGCAATCAGTGCTAGGTGTTGCTCAGGGGCACCCCGACACTTGGCTAGGAGGAATCGGGCATCGAACCAGCAATCTCCCGGTGGCCGGACAACCCACTCCGGCTTCACTCTCGATGCCAATGCCGCCGCCTGAACTAACTTTGGCACAGGACTAGTTGGACATCGTCACCAATAGCGGTCAACTCAACAACTGCTACTCTCTGTTGTGCAGCGCCACCATGTGTATGGAGTACTACATTACAGGGGAGGTAGTAGACGTGCAAGACCACATCAAGACAGCTGAGAATCATGATCCTCAGGGTGCCCTGTTCTCGGGTTCAAGTCTGCTCTCGTATTACACAGGTGGCTTGTAATACTGTGTCTTTTGCTTTATCCCATCCGCATGCATTCGGAAAACACCGGAACGTTGTGAGGACGGCGCGTGTGATATGCCGCCGTGGTAAAAATAGCGCCACAATGCATCACTTGCTCCACTCCTCCTGCTGGGTCGCTATAGCAACACCATCAATACGAGGACTCACATCTCGTCTCCGTGTAACCACCACCCAAGTTAGCCAGCTTCCCTCCCACTGTCAGCATGTAACCGCCCAGTTAACGCGCTGCCCACGTTCAGGCTGCATCCCAAAACGGCGTGCCACGGACTTCAGTGTGTGCCGATTCCAAAAACATGCACCCAAAAAGTGTGCATGTTTTTGGCTACGACACACTGCATACCCACTAATCTGTTTCCACTCAAACAGTGCGATACCTTTATGCAGGCCTATATGATTGCGATAAAAATAGTACGAATAAAAACATATACGTATTATAGACATGCTTTGAATGACTATTTGTGAGTTGTCATTGGGGTCGCTGGTCCGGGGTCGGAGAGGTTATTAATAACGTTCTCCTGTCGAAATGCATTGTGGGTAATCCAAGAGACGAAGTTCGCCTAAAATAGTCCGTACCGGGGGAACTTTTAGTCTCCTGTTTTTTTGTGTGGAAATGTGATTTGGGACACACTACATACTACTCTGGCCTACTAGGCAGTAGAGTATGCTAGTGTGGACATGCGGACGGAGCCTCAGTACGGCATAATTCTGCTCATGCATGTTGTTATATAATCATTATATTCATTATACAATGCATCATATACCCGGTATACAACTGGGAGGAGACCCCGGGGCAGACCCAGAACCCGCTGGAGGGATTATATATCTTGTCTTGCAATATGTTCAAAACTCAGCTGCCCGGTTGCTCACCCACTCCCGCTCCAGAGAACACATCACACCCATCCTCCAACACCTTCACTGGCTTCCAATACAGCACCGAATCCATTTCAAGATCCTCTTCATCACTTACAAAGCTCTCAATACTCTCGCCCCTTCATACCTGACAGATCTCCTCCATCGCCACTCCGCCACTCGCCACCAACCTTCTCACCCCCATCACCAAGACCAAGTACCGCACCTTGGGGGACAGAGCCTTTGCCGTCGCTGCCCCAAACCTCTGGAATTCCCTGCCTCCTAACATCTGAAACTCTGACACACTCACTTCTTTTAAAAACCAACTCAAAACCCACCTTTTCAACAAAGCCTACAATATCTGACTTCCACCTCCACCATTCTCTTTCAATCTGTAACCTCTATATTTGTGTTTCTGTATCTGTGTACGTTTGTGTTATATTGTTATATGTTTATTTGTGTACTGTGATGCGTCTTTGAGTATCTTGAAAAACGCTATATAAGTCCTATGTATTATTATTATTATTATTGTCTGGCCTGGGAACGCCTCGGATCCCCCAGGAGGAACTGGAGAGTGTGGCTGGGGAGAAGGAAGCCTGGGGGGCCCCGCTTAGCCGGCTGCCACTGCGACCCGGCCCCGGATAAGCGGACGAGAATGGATCAATGGATGGATGGATGGATCATGAGCTCTTTGCAGTGTGATATAATGCAATGTAATGTGATATAATGCAATGTAATGTGATATAATGCGTTGCCTGGATGTGTGTTAGCCGTGTGTGCAAATCACACAGCTAACGCCAACATACGCATACAAGACGCATTATAGAACGCATGAGAAGTCATGAAAAGACAACCTCTCCTGTCAAACTGGTTGGGAAACGGAGGGATTAGCCATGGGCCTTAAATTATGCAACAGGTAACATTACAGGTATAGGAGGCGCCGAGAGGTTAAAGGTTGTCACGGTGACAAGGTGTGTGGCATCCGCACTTAATAATTATAATTCCAGTATTACTGACAGACAACATTAGTCTAGACACACACACACACACACACACGCACACATGCACATGCACAGACACAAACACAAACACACAGACACACGTGCGCACACACACACACACCTCACCTCTAGGAGTAGCTGACACTTGGCTTGGCGGTGGAAGTGGTGGGCGAGCCAGGTTAATGTGGGCAGCCCTTCTTTATCTCTCTCTTTCTACCTCTTCCTGTCTCTCTATCTCTGTCTCTGTCTCTCTCTCTCTCTCTCTCTCTGGGGCTATCCCTAACTTGATTCTTAGACCCAATGAGGGGAGGGAGTGTGTGTGTGTGTGTGTGTGTGTGTGTGTGTGTGTGTGTGTGTGTGTGTGCGTGTGTGTGTGTGTGTGTGTGTGTGTGTGTGTGTGTGTGTGTGTGTGTGTGTGTGTGTGTGTGTGTGTGTGTGTGTGTGTGTGTGTGTGTGTGTGTGTGTGTGTGTGTGTGTGTGTGTGTGTGTGTGTGTGTGTGTGTGTGTGTGTGTGTGTGTGTGTGTGTGTGTGTGTGTGTGTGTGTGTGTGTGTGTGTGTGTGTGTGTGTGTGTGTGTGTGTGTGTGTGTGTGTGTCTCTCTGTGTGTGTGTGTGTGTGTGTGTGTGTGTGTGTGTCTGTGTGTGTGTGTGAAGCTTGGTGGGCGGAGTCACTTGATTTGTCATTCATTGTTTTCTTGTGATTTGTTTTTTATTGAGTCGATTACACACAGGAAGTGGTGTGTGTGTGTGGGGGGGGGGGGGGGGGGGGGCAGCTAGGGTTACAGTAGCCGGCTGCCTTTACTTTACACTCAATTATTCATAAGGCCTGCGCTCGCACACATGGCAGCAGCAGACTGGGCCTGGTTGGTGGCATGTGGTGCTGCTGGGCAATAGGCAATGGAGTGTGTCTGTGTATGTGCGTGTGCGTTTGTGTGCAACACACACACACACACACACACACACACACACACACACACACACACACACACACACACACACACACACACACACACACACACACACACACACACACACACACACAACACACACACACACACACACACAATTGTTAGACTATTTAATCTGCAGCCTCACCTGGCCCAGTTAGAGTCTGGGGGGGGGGTGGGCTGCAGTCTCACCTGGCCCAGTTAGAGTCTGGGGTGGGGGGGTGGGGCTGCACACCTGTGGTGCATTGGCTAATCAGTGCACCACAAGTTAAGTCAGCCATCAACACACACACTCAGGACAGCGCTAGCATGCTAGCTTGTACTACCTGCTCATGTGTCGACCATATTTATCAAACCTTTTGCAATAAACCAGACTTTTCATCACCACCCTGCCTGTGTCCTTGGAGGAGCCCTGAACTAAGCCACATTACGTGGCATTGTGGTAAGAAGCCCTGCTACACTGCCACACTTCCATAGAGCCAATTTATAAAAATAACATAAAATTAATTAAAAATAGAATACAACCCTCTGCAGGAACCAGCTATGTGAGGCATTTCAACATTACTAAGCTGCTCACTGAACACAGTCATGCTGAAATTAAATATGAAAAGGCCTGTAAAAGACAAAAGGTGAAATGGTGAACAACACAATAACCAAAAGTAAGGTCATGGAAAATACACAGAGCCAAGCACTCTTTCAACTCCTGCTAGAACTTTGATCTTCCACACACACCTGCTGGTCTGATGCCTGCCGGACAAACTGGCAACAATGGAAACAATACTGTGACAGATCTATCTAGCCCTTCTCTGCCTCGCCATGTTTTATCCTTAATGTGAATGTGGTTTCTTGGGACTGGCCAATGAAGGCCAAGGCTTTGTCCTGCTATATATCCTTCCTCCCAACATAGACTGGTGTGGCCTGGCTATGGCTTCAGGGATCGCAACAGATTTTCTGGTGACAAAGAGAGTCTGCACGCATCAGGCACGACTGATTAAAGGAATGGAAAACCGAGCTTGACCCGTATGCTGTGTTTGTATAGTTAGCGTTGCAGCATTGTGACAAAAAGAAGATGACACATGGCACATTCAAAATTAAACCCTGAGATTATGGGGAAAGCATTGACTCATGGAACTTTTCAACTCGGAATCGTTTACAGGAAGCACAGGAGCCTAAATTAAGGTGGATTGATGCTGCGGTGACTGCCAAACCATCGGCTGCTTCATAATGGACATGCAACAACAGTTGGCTGGCGGTCTCAACTTTTCCGCCGACGAGAGACAATGAGGGTCTTTCTTGTGGTCTGCTGCGGGGGCGACTGTGATGTCAACATGACGATGAGAGCA
>PIJE02000210.1:175546-489466 GCA_002895965.2 Coryphaenoides rupestris | reverse complement strand
TGGAGTCATTGAGGTATGTTGTGGTGTAACTTGCTTGCTTGGTTGTTTTCCTCCAGATCCCTCAGGTTCTCCTCAAGCTCAAAAGTCCTCAGAGCGACAGAGGACAGGTACGCTGAAGCCCTCATTCCTCGTTTATCCATAAATCACACACACACACACACACACACACCACACACACACACACACACACACACACACACACACACACACCACACACACACCACACACACACATCCCACACACAGACACACACACACACACACACACAACACAATTGAGATTCTGTCTATTTAACAAAAATATTGAGTGCCTAACCTGGCCCAGTTAGAGTCTGGGGGGGGGGGGGGCTACAGCCTCACCTGGCCCAGTTAGAGTCTGGGACCTTCACTGGCTTCCAATACAGCACCGAATCCATTTCAAGATCCTCTTCATCACTTACAAAGCTCTCAACTCTCGCCCCTTCATACCTGACAGTGGGGGGGTGGGGCTGCACACCTGTGGTGCATTGGCTAATCAGTGCACCACAAGTTAAGTCAGCCATCAACACACACACTCAGGACAGCGCTAGCATGCTTAGCTTGTACTACCTGCTCCATGTGTCGACCATATTTATCAAACCTTTGCAATAAACCAGACTTTTCATCACCACCCTGCCTGTGTCCTTGGAGGAGCCCTGAACTAAGCCACATTACGTGGCATTGTGGTAAGAAGCCCTGCTACACTGCCACACTTCCATAGAGCCAATTTATAAAAATAACATAAAATTAATTAAAAATAGAATACAACCCTCTGCAGGAACCAGCTATGTGAGGCATTTCAACATTACTAAGCTGCTTCACTGAACACAGTCATGCTGAAATTAAATATGAAAAGGCCTGTAAAAGACAAAAGGTGAAATGGTGAACAACACAATAACCAAAAGTAAGGTCATGGAAAATACACAGAGCCAAGCACTCTTTCAAACTCCTGCTAGAACTTTGATCTTCCACACACACCTGCTGGTCTGATGCCTGCCGGACAAACTGGCAACAATGGAAACAATACTGTGACAGATCTATCTAGCCCTTCTCTGCCTCGCCATGTTTTATCCTTAATGTGAATGTGGTTTCTTGGGACTGGCCAATGAAGGCAAGGCTTTGTCCTGCTATATTATCCTTCCTCCCAACATAGACTGGTGTGGCCTGGCTATGGCTTCAGGGATCGCAACAGATTTTCTGGTGACAAAGAGAGTCTGCACGCATCAGGCACGACTGATTAAAGGAATGGAAAACCGAGCTTGACCCGTATGCTGTGTTTGTATAGTTAGCGTTGCAGCATTGTGACAAAAAGAAGATGACACATGGCACATTCAAAATTAAACCCTGAGATTATGGGGAAAGCATTGACTCATGGAACTTTTCAACTCGGAATCGTTTACAGGAAGCACAGGAGCCTAAATTAAGGTGGATTGATGCTGCGGTGACTGCCAAACCATCGGCTGCTTCATAATGGACATGCAACAACAGTTGGCTGGCGGTCTCAACTTTTCCGCCGACGAGAGACAATGAGGGTCTTTTCTTGTGGTCTGCTGCGGGGGCGACTGTGATGTCAACATGACGATGAAAAGCAGCCGATTTCATGAAAAGGTCAACATTTGCCGCTGTATTTGTCCGAGTTCATTCCCTGTGCTAACTGTCCACAGAGCTCCCTGCTCTCCAACAAAGACGTCCACTCATTCGCCGGTCACAATGCTGAAGGGCCAAATTTGTTTAAATTGTCCTCGGGGGAACCGCGTAATAATAAAGAAAACAATAGCCTGAAAGTGCCCTGTCAAATTCAAGAACAATTTTGCCCAAATGATGAGGAAGTCACTCAGAACATCATTACAGTATGAAAGGGTTGGTTCAGACTCCCTTTATCAGGCACAGTGCGGCGCAAGATCCCAGGGTTTGGATTTCTGGGCCCTTTGTGTCCCAAACAATCGTTTGCCCAGTTCGACGGGCAACTCTGGATCGCCAGATAGCGAGCGACAGCGACAACCATCGCTCAGCTGGGGCTCCGCAATCACAGTAGCTCTGCTAATTTCCCATGGTGGGGCTACTCCCAGTCACTTCTCTCCCAGGGGTTGGCGAGACAACCAAAGGAGATAACCAAATCTGCGAGAGACATAACTACTTGGCGTTATCAAAATATACAATTTCTCCAAATTAACTGGTCCCCAGAATGTGAACAGAGCATAACAACAGCCCATTCCCTAAATAACCCCGATCACAGTGACTTTGTTTATGCCAGTAACCTGTATGTGCTCTTATGCTGCTGGTACCAAGGTCTGTGGTCGCACCACATTTTATTTTTTATTTTTTTTATTTAACCTTTATTTATCCAGGCAAGCAACTAAGAACAAATTCTTATATACAGAAGCAGCCTGACCAAAAAGCAAAGGCCTTTTCTACCATATAGCTAGAATCCAGGTACTAGCGATCAGAGATATGAGGAGGAGTGGTGCTTGCGGTGCGACTGAGCCACTGTGTGCATCGCCTCACGACAACAACCGGGCTAGTCTTCCCTCTGAGGGGGACTGCCATGGTAACGCAGCACAAAGGAGGAGGGAAGTGTGAAAGGAAGCCCAAGAGATATGGGGCTGGAATACTAATGGCAAGACGTTATGTGGGAAAAAGGCAAAATCTGTGAGTTCGATTCCCCACAGAATTGTGTTATCTTGGCCGGCATTTCCTGTTGGCCATGCCTCCTCACGCACCAAAGATACACAATGTTGGTATTACTAAACAAGAAACACATCTTCAACATGTTTTTTGGCTTTACTTCTCAAGTCCAAAGCAAAGAGCAGCCCAATGGGGGCAGATTTGTACAGACGACCATGAGAAATAAACAATCACACCACATGGGCCTATCTTCAGCTTTTAAATAGTATTTTGATCCGGAAATCTCTTTTTTTCCCCACCCTGCTCCATAATCAAAGAGAAGATCGCCTCTCCTGTCCACATCCCTGACCAAGATGTGGACGTAAAACCTGGAGCTGTTGGTCCCCGGGCGCCGTCAAGATGGCTGCCCACTGCTCCTGGCTGCCCCTGGAGGGGTAGCAGGATGGGTCAAATGCAGAGGACACATTTCCACGGGCCACCCTCCCTGCGTGTGTGTGTGTGTGTGTTTGGCGGCCGCCACTTCCCGCTGTGTGTGTTGTGTGTCCACTATGTGTGTGTGGACTAATAAAGAAAAAAAATAATAATCCATCAGCTACCTTTACACCACAGATAGTCAGCAGTGAAGCTGATGTGATACAAATGGGGTATTTTTAATGTATGCTGAAATGTTTCACAGTATGTTGGCCAAAAAAACACCTGCTTAATTAGACTGGTAAAATGGTTAGTCTGGTACAGTAATCTCTAATCCCATCCAGACGACGAGGTTGCATGGGAGATTAAAATGGTTTAGTAAAACAGTTGCTTTCATACCCCTCAACCAAATGCTATAAATGAATGGGGGTGTAAATCAACACAACATCACAATAAGTCAAGAACTGATGATCCATCGTGTAGGCCTATTGATTTGTCAAATGTCATTCAGTGTGCCTGTCACTAAGTAACTGACCTAATTTAGCGTAGCCCGGTTACCTTAGTGGCCATGTAAACGCGACAGCATGTTCCTCCGTCAACTGGATAATGACCACAATGTGCTTATTCTGCGTGTAAACACACTGTGGGAGTGTGTGTTTGGTGGCTGGCTTAATTGGCCTCACCTGGCCAATTAGAGTCTGGGGGAGTGGGGCTACACTGGCTAATCAGTGCACCACAGGCTAAGCCAGCCATCAGCACACACACTCAGGGTGCTCAGTGCTAGCATGTTAGTTGTGAAACATCTGCTCCATGTCATTTTAATAAACATCTGCAATAAACCGGATTTTCAACACCACTACGGCCTGTGTCCTTGGAGGAGCCCCGAACTAAGCCACATTGTGGCAAGGATCGTTTGCTACACATACCGAATGATATTCAGATGGTGGACAATACTGCATGCATTTACACAGGATCTCTGGCAAAGGAACACTGGCTGTTAACCAAGCAAAACATTCTTGGTCAAATAAGCCTTTTGAACCAGAAAAAGATGTCTATCTCACTGATCTGAGGCCAGGGAAACCAGCATGCTCATCCATCACGTACAACAGGTGATAAAACCCAACCAGGGGTCTAAGAGCCCAAACGTCTATCTAACCAGAACCATTTAGGCTGTGCCAGGACCCATCAGACGTTCTGGAGCCCACATAGATGTTTTAATTAATCCCTCCCTGCTGAACAATAGGGGCCGTGTGAGCCCCAGGGGCCACGGACGGTTCCATTACCGTCGGCCCCACAACCTGGGCCACGCAGGAAACACTTAATTACTCCATGGTGTGAGCAGCCATATCGTTGCAGCTCCACTTGGCATGGCAGCCTGACTGTCAGCCTGCCTGCGTGTGTCTGAGAGAGCCCTGCTCTCCTGACCCCTTCCTCACCGCCAAGTCGTATTTTATAATCCCCCAGAAGACAGCAAGTGTGCAAGTGAGTGACCAAAAGAAACAGCGAGGTTTCCCCTTTGCTGTAGGACCTGATCCATCATGGTGACACTCACACAGTGGGGCCAGATAGATTTGCTCACATATAAATCATTGTGTCAATCTTGGTGGTATATAAATAATAATAACTTTATTCAGATAGCAACTTCAAAAACAGAGCTTATAAAGTGCTTTGACAAAGCAAAAACAGGTTACTCAGTAGACAATATAACAGAAAGCAGACCAGAAAGGCCAAACAAAAGATAAACCAAGATAAAGTTGGAACAAGAAGATAATAAAAAACAATAAAAACATCAAAATAAATAAATACATAAAATAAAATAAAAATAGATTACAAAATAAATGAATGAAGAAGACGACATCACATGAAAGCAAGTCTGTAAAAATGGGTTTTAAGAAGAGATTTAAAAGAAGTCAAATTCTGCCTGCCTTATCTCCTCAGGCAGGTCGTTCCAAAGCCGAGGGGTCCTGATGGCAAAAGCACGGTCACCTTTAGATTTCAGCCTCGACTTTGCCGCGGCCAGAAGGTTCCCACCAGAGGATCTAAGGCTGCTCGGGAGCTGGCTCATATGGGGTCAACATTTCTGCAATGTAGCTTGTGGCCAAGACCCAGACGTGCTTTAAAAGTGAAATCTTAAAATCAATTCTAAAACCAACGGGGAGCCAATGAAGAGAAGCCAGGATTGGGGTTATTGGGGTCTGTTAAAACCAGTAAGAAGCCTAGCTGCTGAGTTCTGAACTAGTTGGAGGCGAGAAAGTGATTTTTTTGGTTATGCCAGAAAGGAGGGAGTTACAGTAGTCGGGTCGAGAGAAAATTAGGCATAAAATACTTTTTCCAGGTTGGCGTGTGAGAGCATTGGTTTGATCTCAGAGTTTGATGCCGATTCGAAATGGGATGCTGCTTTTTTGAGAACCGCTCACTCAAACAACTTCACAACACTGCACTTCCTTGGGTCCTCGGCAATACACCAGCCAGTACAGTGCCTGTTCAGAAGGGGCTGGTTGCGTGCAGCTTTCTCGAGAACCATTCATCCAAACAACTTCACACGAGACATTACACTTCCTTCGGTCCTCGGCAATAAACCTGCCAAGTGTGAAGTCGAACGGTTGTCAAGAAAATCGAATTACACGCACACGCACGAGCAGTGTACGATTACTGACCCACCAGTGTGGAGCAGCAACTACTATAGGCCTACACACTGAACTGTGAACTGAACTGAATTGTACAACAGCTCTGGTTATGTGTACAATAAGTTATGTTCATTATTCATTTCCTTTGAGAGGGGGTTGAGATAAACCCAGTATGGAAAAAGGACCACTTGACCTTTCCTGAGAATTGGGGGCCAGACGAATGTGTTCTGTCCATTAAACACCTCGGTGTGTGTCTGAGTTAGGACTACTCTAGGACTAATCAATATACAGTTTTTATATTTCATCACTGCAGCAGACAACAAAGGCTTCCAGGATTCACTGTATACTCAAAGACAGGCGTTACATAGGAGTTCATAAAGGTGCAATAAGTCATAGAGAAGTGAAGAAATAAACACATGTACACGCAGAAATAAATATGGTTTGTCCAAGTAGCCTACTGTTTGAAGATGTTAACTCACACAGTGCCGATGGGTCAGACAGCTGAGTTTGTTTTACAGAAAGCAATTTAAAAAGAGGAGCCAGTGAGACCGCAAGAACAGGCGTTGGGGGTGCATTGGGAATGATAGAGGCCATACTCCCTATTACAAGTCATTGTGATGGAGATTTTTACATTAAAGCTACATAATTATGCTACTTTAATGCACCTTAAACTGATTTTGTAGTAGCCTATATATTTGCCTATATACAGTATATAACCCTGAAACACCAATTACAACATTTCTCTGAACTACAACATTTTATATTTGTCATTTGGGTCAATATGATGCCAAGAAATCAATCCATCGCTCTATCTAGAAAGGACCGATGGAAATCACTTCCCTTCCAGATTGATTGAAGCATCAACGAGGTATTTGGTAACCAGGGAAACTCGTACAGCCCCGCCCTCGCAAAGAAAACCACTCTGGTTGTAGCGTGCCCCAGGAGCGAGGAATTTAAGCTAACCATGGGCGAGCTGTGAAGTGACCGACACAGCAGAACTGTGGCTAAGCCGGGCAAGCCACAAGGTGTGCCGGGGTGTGTGTGTACAATATTGTAAAGCGCTGTAACGTTTAATAAATGTCACAGACGGCGGTTAAGACAAAAAAAACGAACTATGGGCACAGACGGCTCCTTGGCGCCACCTCAAAATAAATTGCATATTTAACATATTTTCCACCTCGAAGAGGAAGAAAATATCCAAATAAAGGTTTCCAACCATCATTTAAATTGGAAAATAATACTCCTGCATGTAGATTAGAAAAACACGTTATGCAGAGGGAGCAGTTCCTCAGGCCTAGAATAACTGAATGAAGGCATTTACAAAACAGACTGCACACCAAGGGGCTTCTGCAGAGAGAGAGAGAGAGAGAGAGAGAGAGAGAGAGAGAGAGAGAGAGAGAGAGAGAGAGAGAGAGAGAGAGAGAGAGAGAGAGAGAGAGAGAGAGAGAGAGAGAGAGAGAGAGAGAGAGAGAGAGAGCGAGAGAGCTGCACTATGGTTGGACTCCCTGTAGACGCGGCTGAGGGGTGGAGAACACATGCTGAATTCCAGCGCTTGGCTCAGCTCGGCTCAGCCCACATACCTCGGCCCTGAATCATGTTCAACATCAGACCCAGATCTCGGCCGCGCGCTCCAGTGCTGAAGACTTAGCTGCGTGCCTGGTGCATGCCACACGCTGTAAATCAGCCCTAATTGCTCCAAGGCTCCATCAGGGATGTGCAAGGATCCGTTAATCCGTCTATCCATCCATCCATCCATCCATCCATCCATCCATCCATCCGTAAATCCCTCCCCCTCCCAACCATCGGTCCATGTAACGTGGTGTTGGGCAACAGGTGAGGAGGCAACTCTTTGCTGCTGCTGATGTGGTCGCTGCTCTTGTAAATCTCTCCAATGCACCTCAGATTCACCATAATAACAAACAACAACAACAAAAACAACAACAAAATCAAGCATGCTACCCAACTAGCATCTTGCTGCCCTCGACAGCACAGGAGCTCGGGCTCAAACTTCTGCGGTCATTCAGTGACTGCAGAATTAATGAGATTCGACCCCATGGGCCTCATGGTCGGAGGCAGCCAGTCCTGTCTTGTATTTTAAAAGCATCCAAGCGTTGCCCCACTTGGCTTCCACAAAGAGACACCCCCTCTGGGAGACAAGAGGGCCAAGTAAAGAAAGGATATCTCTATTCAAATCTTCAGAGCTGGGGGAATTAATAGAGCATCCCGCTGAATGAGCTCAGACTTGTCAGAGTCACTGACAGCTGGAAAATCCCACGTCCAGAGTTCGGTGCGAGTACACCGCATACAAATACATGCATACAAATCTGTAAGACAGCAGGAAGAATCCACAACAAGTGAGCGCTCCCAAGTTTTTACATTCAGCCCAAAAAAGTCCCAATCTGATTTGGTCGGATTGGAAGTGAAGGAGCAGAGAGATATCAAAAAGAGAGACTGAGGAAGTGGGGGGGGGGGGGGGGGGGGAACAGGACAGGAAGACCGAGTGCACGGAGGAAGAAAGGAAAACATTCCCCGGACAAACAAGTCTTACCTTGAAGATAGCATGGAGCCAATACAAAACACTTAGCATGTCTGGAGAATTTGATGGGAGACGGCCAAGGCAGAGGAGACCAAGAGAGAGAGCGAGAGGGGGAGAGAGAGATCCGCTTTCCCTCCTCCACCTCTCCACTCCCCCCCCCCCCCCCCCCCCCTCCCTGCCTCCCCCCACTCGCTCTCTCCTCTCTCTGTTGTGGTTTGTTTTGGCCCGGCGCTACTACTTGTGGAACCCTAGCGGTCTGCAGCGGCAAACGCTCTCCATCGTGGACTCTCAATCCAACCTGTTGCTGTGTTGGACAGATTCAGCGTCGTTGTGAGCAGGAACAGAGAGGACGAGGCAAGTGGGGGGGTCGGAAGGAACAGATAGTATGAAGGGAGGGGGGGGGGGGGGGTGCTGCTGCTGCTGCTGCTGCCAGAAGCTAATGCCGGAGAGTTGCGCCACCGGGAGAAGCCGTAGCAGGGCAGCTAGTATTGTAGTGTTTTGAATGCTAGGTCACGCTTTACACCGTAACGGGTGCATGTCTTTGGACTCTGCAAGATGGGGTTTTGTTTGTCAAAAAATGCAAAAATGGACAATGAAACGAGTCTGCTCTGTAAGATATGAAGTCATAAAATAAGAAAGAAAGAAGAAATAAGAAAGAAAAGTAAACATTATTATCGAGTCAACGTGACATACACAAGTGTATGCAGTGAGAGAGAGAGAGAGAGAGAGAGAGAGAGAGAGAGAGAGAGAGAGAGAGAGAGAGAGAGAGAGAGAGAGGAGAGAGAGAGAGAGAGAGAGAGAGAGAGAGAGAGAGAGAGAGAGAGTCAATGCAGCCATGGACGGCGGAGTCCACATGAATGGCCGGAGATCTGCCAACACGTCCCCAGCTGTGCACACCACTTTAAAGCTTTACCAACACAGCAGTGGCAGCGATACACAAGACATCAACATGTCATCGGCAGGCAGGATGGCAACCAACGGGTGGAAATAAATGCACAGCAAAACAAATCATGGAGAGGGTGTGTGTGTGTGTGTGTGTGTGTGTGTGTGTGTGTGTGTGTGTGTGTGTGTGTGTGTGCATGTATGTGTGTTGGTGTGTGTGTGTGTGTGTGTGTGCATGTATGTGTGTGTGTTGGTGTGTGTGTGTGTGTGTGTGTGCGTGTGGTGGGCTGGGTGTGTTCACCGTGCCACTGACCACTCTCGGAATATCTTGGAGCAACACCATATAACTGCATGTTTTGCATCACAATGGAATGGAAATATGCATCCACCACATGGCAGAGAGATCTAGAGCGAGAGAGGGGGGTGGGGAGCAGTTAGCGCCCCCTACTGTCCGGGACAGAGCATTGGTCACGGTCTTCTAAATGAGGAAAGCAGACATGTTTGACGGAACACAGTAGGACAACTGTTCATATCATTGACATCCTGCAGTCTGAAGTGCTGAGAAGAATAGCCGACCTACATCATTCCTTAACATGACAATAACATGGTTCACACAACTTCACACAGACTTACTTAACATGGAAATAACTTCACACATAATTCCTTAGCATGCTAATAACTTAACATAATAATAACAACATAGTAACTGCATACATAGGCTAATTAGTTAAAATGGGACTAAATTAATTTATAATTACTCAAATGGTATTAACTTAATACTAGGGCCGGGACTTTAACGCGTTAATTACGATTAAAATAACGCGTTAAAACTAATTAACGCATTTTAATCGCACTTTATTTTTGCAATCCAAACACCACGGAACGTTCCTCAGTGGACGAATTGTAGGCTCAAATATGGACGCACCGGAAGAGATCGCGTTTGACTGGGAAGATCGCGTTTGACCGTTTTTTTGTTGTTGTTACCATTTTAGATGGTAGAGATGGTAGAGATGGCACTTTATGTTAAACTGTTGGTCTGTGGAGCTAAAATAAACAGGATTTTGCTGCTTAAACGTATGTATATGTACTGTATATGTATATGTCTATTCATTGATTCACTCGTATACCAAAAGCCATTTGAATTGAAAAATGTTGCTTCTCGTGTCAAATATTGATATGCGATTAAAATGTGATTAATTGCGATGAGTTAATTACAAAGCCTCTAATTAATTAGATTAATTTTTTTAATCGAGTCCCACCACTACTTAATACATGATTACTTAAAATGGAAATTAGAATAGAATAGAATAGAACTTTATTAATCCCGAAGGAAATTCTTGTGCCAGGTTGCGATACAGTACAAAAGCCACAGATTGATAAAATAACTAACATATATGCAAATTGCAGTTAAATATACAAATATGCGGGCAAGATAAGATATTCCGACGGCTATTTGGCATAAATGAAGTGAAATATTATTGGACATTACATTAAGAATTAAGAATATGCCAGTGACTGTTCACAGCAGGGGTCCCCTCAATGATATGCAGATGAGGGCAAGTTGCCTGTAAATGACCAATATGGCATTTTTCCACCACACTCCCTCATTGATTATTCAATAATCACACAATCAATCAATTGTTATACCTTATATAGTGTAACTCAGGAGTCGGTTACTCTGACCACATAGTGGTTCTTATCAGAGACTGAGTCCTTCGTTACTGGGTACGACTTGATGTGTGTGTGTGTGCAAATGACCTGGTCAGATTCCATTTTGCAAGCTGCATATTCATTTAGTCAATTAATGAACATAACTCATTTCTCAGAGGAAACTGTTTAGGCGCATGTGTGCTGTCAAATATATTGCCTTCCAAACAAACAAATCTGTGATAGTTGTTCAAACTAAATGTAATTGCATTGCCATGACTCACATCTGCTGAGCCATTTGCTTTGAACTGAAAACGATACTTTTCAAGATGTCTTCACTTGTGTGTGTGTGTATGTATGTGTGCGTGTGTGTGTATGTGTGTGTGTATGTGTGCGTGTGTGCATGTGTGTGTGTATCCGTGTGTGTCCGTGCGTGCGTGTGTATATGTGCATGTGTGTGTGCATGTGTGTGTGTGTATGTGTGTGTGCGTCTGTGTGCATGTGTGTGTGTATGTGTGCGTGTGTGTGTGCGTGTGTGTGTGCATGTGTGTGTGCATGTGTGTGTGTATGTGTGTGTGCGTCTGTGTGCATGTGTGTGTGTATGTGTGCGTGTGTGTGTGCGTCTGTGTGCGTGTGTGTGTGTGTGTGTGCGTGGTGTGTGTGTGTGTGCGTGTGCGTGTCTGCACCTCCACACAGCGCTGCCAATGAGCATGAGCTATGACTCAGGCTATTCTCGGGTCTGTTCCCAGAAGGCCTGAAATAAAAGGCTAGCAGGCTACTGTGTGCTGTGGTCCTGTCTGGATCGCACAGCGCAGCAGGGACCGGCGCGGGGAACCATCTCCACACGGGGAATGTTGTCCACCAGTAGGGCCAGTGGCGAGAACGGGAATACCGAGTCCAGTGATCATAATGCCGCCGTGTGTGGACTGGAAATAGCCCGGGCGCGTACCCGTTGACCTGCCACACGCACAATGGTGTCCTTGAGTTACCTCCAGGTTTTCATGGACTTATTTTGAGACATCGAAACAGAGGTGAGGGGGTTACTGTAATTTGAACCCGTTTCCACCCCACTGCAGTTCTATTAGCCTTATCAGACTTTTGTTCTACAGACCTGGGCAGTCACATGGGCAGTCATGTGGTCACTACGAGAGGCCCGGAGTTTCCGGAAGCATTTTGCAGATGAAATGTGCACGGGGTGGGGGGGACAAACAATATCTTCCCTTGTCAACGACTAGAACCTATGTGATACGATTTGGCCGTAATTACTGACAGAAGGATTTTCAAATGGGATTTAACATGGGGGGGAAATCGAGGTGGAACCACAATGGCCATGTCTATAAGCTACACTCTGATCTCATAATTATACATTATAGATAGACTTTGGTTATTATGGCGGAATTCTTGGCAAACACGGCCCTTCAAAATAAAAGCCTTACTAAAAAGGAAATGGGAAGGAGTGTGACGTCTGCATATGCAACAGGCCTAAGCGCTTCCATTCAGTCCTGTTCCTGTGACTCACAGGAGCACCTATTCATTTCAATCAAAGGCTTAAGAGGAAAAAAAGGCTTACAGCCCCGGCCTCGGTCACAAGAGAGATTCCCGCCTTGTGCCAAAGACTGCAAACTGATTAGGACTCTATTGTGAAGCAAACAGCTTGTGCTGCACCGGCGTGTTCAGACAATATATCCTCCTTGTTAATGTTTTCTGCTTTGTCTTTGTCTGTGGGAAAGAAAAAAAAAATACGGAAAGGTCGGAAGTTGGCTTCTTCCTCGTCTTGGAATGTGGACGAGTTACCTGGTGAAACGGATTCATCCGATCAGACACCCCACCGTCTGATCGGATGAATGGGTCCATTATGTTGCAGCTGCAGTCTGCAGTGCCCTTCCTCATATAGCGGAATGATCGATTGCATGAATCAATGAATGAATTCATGAATGAATTAATAAATACGTGAGTGATTGACCAATAGTTGATGTCAATAAAAAAACATAGGGGGTAGGATGAGAATGGGGGGGCCTCATCAGTGAGGTCCTGTGTGTAACGTAGTCTGGGCGAGGGGTCGAAGGTCACATGCCCCAGCACAAAGCTTGACATATGGTAAACATGTGACATTGCCGTAGCCTGCACCCCCACCGCCCCCCCTCCATAAAGGCCCATGGAGCAGCCATTATGTCCAGCCTTTCATAACCAACACAGCCCTCGCTGCAGATTTCAATTGGTTAAGTGTGTTTCACCACTTTCTGGCTACCATGCAAGATGGTGAACTCCTCTCTCACCATCGGTTACCATTCCTACATTCCTTCAAGTGTTACCATTCACTGGTTACATAATACATTGCCATATTTATGCAATCATATTAACTCATTCGATCATTTGTCAATATATCCATATTATATCAATATTGCGATATGAGTGATATCTTTGATTTTGGATATTGTGATAATGGTAATGTTGTGATATGGCATTCATGTTGTCTTGTCCTGGTTTTAAAGGCTGCATTACAGAAATCTGATGTCATTTTCTGAACTTACCAGACAGTTCTAGCTGTTCTATTATTTGCACAACAGTTCTTAATAACATGAGAAAATACGTAGTATTTAATTCACACAGGAGTATACATGTACCATGAATACCACCTACTTTTTGCCATGTGGGTATTATATATATATCAATATACAGTATATATATATCATTGAATAACCACAAAACATGCTATATCGTGATTGTTATTGAGATATTCTATTCCAGTAGATTTTGTCCATATTAATAATAACCAAGTGAAAAAATAGGGCTAAAACTAGCTCACTCATTACCTCACTCCCTCAATCACTCAGTCCTTCCACGCTCACAAGATACGAGATGCTGATATATTTTCTGCGTTACCCACGACGACGGGGCCAAATCATTGTGCATCCGCTGCTTGATTTGCATGACAAGTGCGGGACCGGGGGCCCCCCGAGGGGCCAACCCACCCTACGAGTCCTCAAAGAGGACAGGCCCTTATGTAAGGACCACCCCACCACCACCACCACCACCACCACCAATACACCCGCCCTCTCCATCCTTTCTGGAGCCAACTCCTTTCCGCTTTCTCTGCAGCCACTTAAAACCACGTACTTTGTTTGTGTCGCTTGAATCACTAATTGAAGGGCATGCAAATCCGAGCTGGCCCACAGCCGTCCGTGTGTTTGATAAGATTTGTGGGGTGGTGGTGGTGGTGGTGCTCCTGGTCCCAGGGCCCCTGTCCCCCCGTTCCAACACCACCCGCACCCTATTGGAGCACAACGGCCCACTGTGAGACACAGGGCTTCCAGGAGTCGCCGGGCCGCAAAAAAATGCAGGAAGAAGAAGAGACAATTAGCGGGGGACACACAAACACTTTTGTGCTACTTTAGCGAGCGGCCCGACGTCGGTGTGGCCCGACGTCTGTGTGGTCCTGGCCATCCCACGTCCTAATGAGCGCCTCTCTCTCTCTCTCTCTCTCTCTCTCTCTCTCTCTCTCTCCTCTCTCTCTCTCTCTCTCTCTCTCTCTCTCTCTCTCTCTCTCTCTCTCTCTCTCTCTCTCTCTCTCTCTCTCTCTCTCTCCTCTCTCTCTCTCTCTCTCTCTCTCTCTCTCTCTCTCTCTCTCTCTCTCTCTCTCTCTCTCTCTCTCTGACCCCATGTTTGTAGTCAGCGGAGCAAAGCTCATTACAACGAGTCGCCATGCTCTGCCAAAACAATGCAGAATCACTGTTCTTTTTCTCCTGTTCTCTTCTCTGTAGAGCCGGCGGGCGACGCAGTCGTCCGGAGGAAGACAAAAAAAAAGACTTAATTCTCACTCCGCAAAACACAAACAAAAGAATCATCCAATCATCCATCAATCTCCATCCGTCCATTCGTTCCCAATCACATGTATGTGCAAACAATCACACACACACACACACACACACGCACGCGCACACACACACACACGCAGAGAGTTGTGTTAGGCCCATGAAGCCAGAGGGACGATAATGAGCAGGGAGAGAAAACACCGCAGGAACCCAGAAAAAGAAGAAGAAAAAAAAATGATGGAGCCAGCCAACCAGTCACTCCTCAGTCCCTCCGTCTATTCTCTCTCTCAGGGCCGCTGCTCCTTTGTCTGGGATCATTTCCATGGCGCTTCCACTGTCATCCCTGCACGGCAACTGAGCCATCAACTGTCTATCTGTCTGCTCTCGTTTGGTTGTTCTGTGGTGAAATGTTGGTTGTATAACAATATCAAAAAAGGGGATGGCGCGGTTCGACGAGGGTCCTTATTTAACCCATTCACCTGGGAGACCTGATGGGGGGGGGGGGGGGTGTCTATGCCTCCGAAAGCTGAAATTCTACCTTTTTGATTTTGCAGCCAACCTACAAACAAAAACCGCGATTGCTTGTTTAGTAATAATGTGTTTGACCTGAAATAGTCCCCTCCTTGTGGCTTGTTGGTAAGTGGTGAATTCTCTTGATGTTTATGTTCAACTTCCATGATTCTTAGATGAACTTGATGACTTTTAACTATAATGCAAAACATGGGACTTCCCCAATAAAATTGTTTTATGACTTGTACAATGTGAGAACATCACAATACTCAAACGTCCAACAAGCTATAGCCGAACAATGGATTTGAATCTGGGCCTAATTAACGCATGACAAATCTCAAAATCATATTCCCAAAATCAAAACAAAGTCCATCTACCCGAGCCGTACAGAGCGTCAACAACAGAATCGCCAAAAGCCAACAAACACAGACGAAGCAACAACAAGAAGTGTGCGGAAATCAGGTCATCCGGAGCACCTTGGCCGCGGTGCAATGATGACACCGCGTCCACACCGGTGAGACTGTGGGATCAGATTTAAGCAGCAGCTTCTACTGCACAAACAGGTTCTACAGTAACCTCCTTCAGTCCTCAATGGACTGAACAGAGGAGCTGCAGGGGCATATCAAAGAGCCATGTGCCTGCCCATACTTATTATGGCAGGATGTGTTACTGCAGCCAGGTGAAGACTAGGTCAGAGTCTACACCTGTAGACTGTGTCGGCACGGTCATTATCTGCGGGGAGCACAGGCACAAAGACGCCAATATGTCATGAATTGCCATGGTCTTGACCAACGGTTTTGTTTTGTTTCTTTGTCTTTCTTTGTGTTTCTTTGTCTTGACAATGAGATTCCATGTCATAGGTAGCATGAAATCGTGGAAGTAGAGAGGACGCTACTATTGCGCAAGATGTATTAGATGCATAGTTGTTTGCTTTGTCATATTTTAATAAAAAATAGTAGACAATGCAAACTGGTTATTAAGAATGAACGAGGGACAGTCAGTGACACCAAGCAATGTATTTGTCACGTGAGGACATATCCTGAAAACAATATGTGTTTACGCTATTACACCTGGTATTATAGCCACCTGAGGCTAGCTGATGTTTGGCCAACTGGGCTCTTGGAAATCCACTTTCTGAGCCAGCCAGTCACACGGCAGGTTGGCCTGGGGTTCAACACTGGAAAGCGACACCCCCCCCCCCACAACAGACAAATGAAACCGAAGTGTGTGTGTGTGTGTGTGTGTGTGTGTGTGCGCCAAGCAAAGTGTGCATGAACTTTGTGAGAGAAATGCTGACGTTTCCAAAAAAACTAGATCCGACAAAAAACCCCAAAAAAACCTCTAACTAGTAGAAACATAAACAGTCGGGTCCTGTGGTTCCGGCTACAGGGTCGGAGCTAAGCGTGGTCCCCCCGTCTGGCCCGACCTGTTGGGCCCAGGGACCGAGGTCTCTAATCCTGGCCGGATCCAGGAGGGAGCTCCTCCCAAATTAGTGGTAAGGAAATGGGAAGTAGAGGAGGCCAGACGATGTTTGTGTTCGCGACCCAGGAAGTCCAGTCCCAGTCTGGATGACCGGGTGCATGACACACACACACACACACACACACACACACGCATACACACAGACACAGACAAACACACACACATCTTTAACCGGTTAGAGACACACAATGAAACTAAATGATTCGAGGCCTGTAGGATAAACAGTTGACACGTGAAGTAATTGAGAGTGTGGATTCAAGATCTTGTATTTGTTTGGGTCATAGCAGAGTTAAAACGTAAAGCCTACTTTAGCTTTTCACTGTGTGTGTGTGTGTGTGTGTGTGTGTGTGTGTGTGTGTGTGTGTGTGTGTGTGCACTGCAAGTGCCGGCGTGAATCAAAAATGATGCAATAATGACGCCTCGCTGGCCCCGGTGTAACCCAATGAATGATGAGAGTTATATGAGTTATGACAGGGATATGGGTGTGAGCTGGGGTTGTGGTTGGCATGGAGCCAGCAGGGTGCACTGATCACATCCTGCAAGAGCTCCTCCAGCTCCGATTAGGAGTGACCTCGCGATACGATATTATTATCACTATACTTGGGCTACCATACGATTAGTGTGTGACATTATCACAATACTTGGACTATGATGCGATATTGTCACGATTAGGGATGTAACGGTTACCTGTTTAATCATAAACCGCGGTAGAATTCCAGACGGTTAGAACCGTGTCAAATGTGAATGATCATTATTAATTATCACCGTGGTTGATTACGGCGCTAAAACTGACCTAAATACTGCCCAGCATCAAGCAAAGTAAGCGAACGTCTCCCAGACGCAGGCGCTGCATGCAACGTGGCTTTGTTTACAATGTTAGACAACATGGCGGAAGGCGATGACAGCACTCTGGATATTTTTAATCCATCTCAGAGGAATAAATCTGAAGTGTGGATGCATTTTGGGTATTTCAAGGGTGCTGACGGAAAGTTGATTGAAGATGGTTACCCTGTCTGCAGAACATGCAGAAAAAAATGACCACCCGTTACTTTACAGACAAGGCAAGTTAAGTTAAGTTTTAGCTCAATGCATGATGGTGAACTACTAGTGCGCTCAGTAAAAGTTACAACACTATCGACGTCACGGCGTGTACCATACAACAACAACATGCATGGAACACAGTTTCTTAACTTAGTCGAATGACGAATTCGAATTGTCAAATTCAAGACATCAGTGGCTGTTCAGTGATGTCAAATGAATAAATTAACCTTTCCTGCAGCTTTAGAGAAAACACTATGGGAGAGAAGCCAGGGCCGGCGCCACGGGGGGGTTTAGTTTGAGTTACCCTAGAAAAATAGCAAAAGCAATTAAAATATTGGTCATGTTGGTAATGTTGGTCACGATAATCGTGATATGAAACATTCATATCACATCCCTAATCACGATACTTGGGCTACCAAGTGATAGTATACTTATTAGTACGAAATGATAGTATACTTGGAATAAGTATACTATCATATCATATTAATTTACTTGGTATAAGTAAAATAAGATCTAAAATGACCAGAATTGGAACTTATACCCCTACAACTGAGCAATCAACATACTAACAACACACTAACAAACCCTACAGAAGACAAATGCATCATTACAAGTGAAATGATGAGGTTTATGCCTCATAGAATGGATATCATTTGGATTGTTAGTTATTGAATTTTGAAAACTCTGAGGTGGCACCAACAGAAGCTCTACCCCATGTCACACAAAGTCAATCATAGAGAGACCCACGCGAAGGCACGAGGAAGTCAATGAAGTTATTGAACTATATCCATCATGCAGAATGAAAAAACCCAGATTTTCAATTTGGGACAATGGTTCTCAAGACTGGGACAGTTGGAAGTAGAATTCAGAACATTTGCGGGACACTGAGGGGGAAAAATGTGGTTTCGAGCCGTGCATACAGTCCTCTCAGGATCTCAACCCAAGCACCTCGGAGTAAAAGATAGATGAGGGCAGCCGATCGCGTGTCAGCAGCAGCAGCAGCAGCAGCAGCAGCTCGTCTCATAAACAGATCTCGTGTCCGCGGTGACCACAGGGCCTGAGGAAGGATAGCCTCGCCTCGCCCCCCAACCAGTGTAACTAACACTCCAGCTCAAACTACCTCTGTCTCAATAATACCACACCTATGTCTCCATGGGACAGCCAACAGAGAGCTCGAGGATGGACAAAAACAAATGTGCACAACACAAGTCAATAAGTGTGTAATTGAATCCTGCCACAGGTGAAAATATGCTAAATAGTGACTTTGAAAAAACAAAAAATTTTAGAAGGTATATATGTCTTGGGAATGCTAATGTGATTTTCGTTTGGTTTTTTTGCCATTTCAAAACTGTTCAGTGGCTTCATCATAACCAATTTCAAGTCTATATTCAAATGAAACCTTTATGAAACTATTATGACCGTGTCATGATAGTCTGGATGAACGTGTATGTGGTTAGCAACACATGGCTTTATCCCAGCGATCTGAACACACACTCTGCATCACAAGCAGCGCTAGGGGCCAGGAGCCTTGCATGGTAGCTAGCTACAGCGGCACTAACGTGGTCCATCTGGTCCCATCCGCCACCCCATCAGGCCGGAGCTTCAGCACGGGGAGGCATTGGCACGGCATCCGGAATGATCTCTGAACCGCACCGGTGGGCCCTGCACAAACCGTGACCTTTCGTGGGGTCAGATGTCAAGGGGTTGACCTCTTCCGACTAGTTTTGGCATGTTGCTGCCGGTGTTCCCCTTTCCAGAAGCACAAAGCAACACTTTTCGTGTATCAAAAGGGCCCCTTTTCTACCACCAGGTGAGAGCGTGTTTAGCCATTGTTTCAAAATTGTCATGTGACTGAAATCGTCGATTGCGACATCACAAGTGGGAGTGTCCACCCAGATGTATTATGTGTAGATATGGGTAGTCACTCCCACTTGTGCCATAATGACAATTCACATGACAATTTTGAAACAACACAAAGTGAATGAGACAGTGTCAGGAGCTCTGATACAGAGGTTTTGATTGTGTTAGCTCGCTACAGACAGAGACGCACGCACACACGCACGCACGCACGCACTAAGCAAAACACATTAGGTTGTTATAACTGTGGGAGAAGAGAGAACACCTGGTTTCTTGACCTTCAAAAGCAGCCATAATGTTACAGATAACCTAAAAGGACAGGCTGAGAGAGAGAGAGAGAGAGAGAGAGAGAGAGAGAGAGAGAGAGAGAGAGAGAGAGAGAGAGAGAGAGAGAGAGCACACACACAAGAGAGAAAGAGCGAACGAGAGACAGAGAAACAGAGCGACAGACACAGGGACAGAGAGGATGAGAGAGAGAGAGAGAGAGAGAGAGAGAGAGAGAGAGAGAGAGAGAGAGAGAGAGAGAGAGAGAGAGAGAGAGAGAGAGCGAGAGCGCACACGAGAGAGAGAGAGAGAGAGAGAGAGAGAGAGAGAGAGAGAGAGACATGTCTAGACAGAGCTAGACAACACTATCAGGCAAATAGGAGAAGCTCCCGTTTTTCTCGCACCCACAGTCACGAGAGGAGCAGGGGAGCATGGGAAACAGGGGACAGGGAGCTCCAACATGATGCAAACCCCCTGCCACGCACACACACACAAAGACACACACACACACACACACACACACACTCTCTCAAAGAGACACACACACACACACTCTCTCAAAGAGACACACACACACACACTCTCTCTCAAAGACACACACACACACTCTCTCTCTCAAAGACACACACACACACACACTCTCTCTCTCAAAGACACACACACTCTGTCAAAGACACACGCACAAACACACACACACACACACACACACACACACACTCACTCTCAAAGAGACACACACACACACACACACACACACACACACACACACACACACACACACACACACACACACACACACACACACACACACACACACACACACACACACACACACACACACACACACACACACACACACACACACTCTCAAAGAGACACACGCACATACACACACAATTCTTTTGGCTTGGCTGGACGTGGAATGGGAGACAAATTCCTGACCATCTCTTTCTCTCTTGTGTCAACTATGTGTTAAAAGTCTGGACGAGAGCCCATTAGCGCATCCACACGTACACACACGCCCACACACACGGACACACACACACACACACACAAATGCAGTGAGCAGATATAACGGGGGGAGGAAGACCCACATAGCAACCATCCCGCTACCAAACCCAACCTACTGAACTAAAGATCAATATATTTGTTATTAGCAGTCAAACTTTGTATGTACGTCGTCATTATATTCATAGTTTTGCAAGAACAACACAGAGTGCAGGAGTGAATGGGGACTAAGCATTCCATTGAATTTGTTACATATGGCAATTAAGAAATCTTTCAAGAATCTCTTGAATCTCTACAGCAAGTGTTTCTGAGGAAACAAACATTGTCGAAAACAATGTCTCACACACACACACACACACACACACACACACACACACACACACACACACACACACACACACACACACACACACACACACACACACACACACACACACACACACACACACACACACACACACACACACACACACGTATAGAACGGTGGCTTTAGTTTGCAGCCTTCCGGCTAAACTCTCTCCTCCTCCGGCCCGGTCGGAGAAAGACAACGTGACACAAATCCAGTGCGGAAGAACAATTAGCCGCCGGCGCCAGGCCGCGCTTACGTAACCCCGCAGCTCCGGCCGCCGGTGGGCCACACAGTAGGGGAGCAATAGCAGCTCGACTTTCCTTCCTTTCGACCAACAAACCGACGAGCAACGCCCCGTTAACTAGCAGCTGTAGTTCACCGGCTCACCTGTGCCATGGCACCACGCAGAGCATCCTGCTCACCAACGGGTCCCGTGGGTGGGCAGGACAAGCCGGCCAGCCTCTAGAGAGACCTCCAAAAAAGTCTCCAGTCTCCAAAGTCGCCGACTCCAAAGTCCTCTGACCGTTTCCTCCGCTCGCCTTCTCTCTCACCGTAGCCTGGGGGTCCCCCACCAACACCACCACCACACATCACCCCCTCCACCCCGCACCCACCCCTAACCCACACCCGCTGGACCAGACTCACGAAAGAAAACAAATGAGCAAAGGGAATGAGAGGGAGTGTGAAGGGGGGGGGGGGAGAGAGTGTGTGTGTGTGTGTGTGTGTGTGTGTGTGTGTGTGTGTGTGTGTGTGTGTGTGTGTGTGTGTGTGTGTGTGTGTGTGTGTGTGTGTGTGTGTGTGTGTGGGGGGGGGCACTGTGGAGAGAGAGACACACACACACACACACACACACACACACACACACACACACACACACACACACACACACACACAGGGAGAGATAGAGAAAATAACGGGCCAGCCTAGTGAGAGATACTAGAGCTCTATTTCGTGTGCGTGCGATTCTGCCATCCCAGATGTTTCGGCCACTGAGCCTAAAATCTCTTGACTTTCAAATCTGAAGCATGCAAACGACAACGATGAGACGGTTTCTTTGGCGCCTAACAACTCGACCGACCAGAATGTCCTCGCATTCATTCTTCCAACAGGTCTGCTCTCTGCGGGGAACACCCTGCGCTCTCTGGTATGGAAATTCAACCTGACCTCGACTCCCACAGTGAGAACAAGTAAAACCAAGTCTGGCGTCGACGGCACCAGACTTGTCTATAGACACGGCAGTGATGTGGACTGGACCCAGACGGACCCGACTGGCAGGCAAGGCCACGCTTTGGTAGCCCAAAACACTGCCCGCGGGGAAAGAAAAGACAAAAATCCTGCGGCGCAATAGAAAACATCCAGGCGGAGAGGGAGACGGCGTTTGGCAGGCGTCGCCACGGTTTGTCCTCCTGGCAACCGTCGAATGGCTGAGGCCTCCCTTTTCTTTAAGATGCCATCCAAACTGGGGGCCCGGCGGCCGGGGCCTGGCAGGGCCTTGCGGGGCCACTACCGGCCAGTTGGAAGACGCTGGTAGAAAAGTCCCGTGGAAAGGCTTAGTGGCGGGCGGTCACCAGGGGACTGGGTCAGCTGCCAACTCACAGTTTGGGGGGGGTTGTCTTTTTTTTATATCAAGGATTTTCCAGAAGAAAAAAAAACCCCATAAATGTCTAAGTAAATACAAATATTTCACATTTTGATTAAATGCAATTTAAAAAAAGTCACCATATGAAAAATATCTATATATCAAACCACAAACCAACCCAAACTACCATCTCTGCACAGGAGTGAATTTTGAATCGGCCTTGAAAATGTCAGACAGACAGACAATCAGTCAGACAGAGAGTCAGACATTCAGAGAGTCATAGAGTCAAACATTCAGAGAGTCAGAGAGTCAGAGTCAGACATTCAGAGAGTCAGAGAGTCAGAGTCAGACATTCAGAGAGTCAGAGAGTCAGACAGTCAGACAGTCAGAGAGTCAGTCACAAGCGGCCCACAGTTTCTGCAGACAGCAGTTTCTGCATGTCTCTCATCAGGGCTGTGTGCTGTGGTTTCTGAACTCCACAGGCCTCAAATGGACTCAACGTTTTGTTCTCACTGTAAATTACAGAGGAGCAGAGGCACATTGCATTTCACTCAATGTGCGTGTGCGTGCCCGTGTGTGTGCACGTGCGTGTGTGTGTGTGTTGTGCCTGTGCATGTGTGCGTGTGCGTGCCCAAGTGTGTGCACGTGTGTGTGTGTGTGTGTGTGTGCCTGTGCCTGTGTCTGTGCATGTGTGCGTGTGTGTGCCCATGTGTGTGCACGTGTGTGTGTGTGTGTGTGTGTGTGTGTGCCTGTGTCTGTGCATGTGTGCGTGTGATCAGTGTTCCGGTGGCACTGGGACAGTGGAGTTCACGCAGGGTTCACGGTGCTGGAAGCGATTTTGCACTGTGTCGGGTGGGGGGGGACCTGCCTACACAACAAGAGAAAGGGGGTCGGGGGGGAGTGAGGGGGTAATCTGCCAGACATGGGGAGCCTATTGGATGAGGACCAGGTTGTCTCAAAAACAAAAAGATACTTTTAGTAGTAACAACCTAACTTATATATATATAGACACATATAAGTATACTACCATACCAAACACATGGTTTCCTCTTTTTAAGTACTGCATCATGCCAGGGCAATACCCACCGGAGAGTGTGTGTGAGCGGTGTGTGGAGGGCTTTTTTTATGCCCCCCCCCCCCCCCAAAGCACCCCAAAGCAGCATGTCCTTTTTTTTTACTATTCTACGGCTACCTGAAGTCACATGACCTCTTTGAAGCCGGAAAGACGATGCACGGAGCGCATTAGCGATGATCCGGAATACATTAAAGCAAGTGGGGAGTTGGAACGCACCCCGCAATAAAGGCTGCAGTCCAATAAAGACTCTCTTAACACGCGGGGTGATTCCCTTTGACATCTGCTGCCAATGTGTGCTAAGTCCTCACGCCCCGAGAACGTACGAGACAGGTTAATAGGCGTACGTTCAAAAGGAAAATACCGTTGAAGTAACAACAAACGTTTAGTTCAATTTAAGTGGAGAGCCCAATTCATCTTAAATGTGAGAAAAGTGTTTTAAATCATTTGTCAACCAAGAGTTAACCTATTAGGCATTTCAACCACTTTTCAACTTCACTTTTCCCTCAGAACCACAAATTGTTCAAAGGAACCTTGTGCTCGTTTAAAGCATACTTTCACTTTTGATTATTATGTGGACACAACCTGATAAATGTTATGATATATGTATAGCTGCTGGACACCTTATATTTTAAGATGCTATGGATGAACCCTTCTCAAAGTTCCACTTGAATTTGTTAATTTCGTGCAATACAAAAATATCAATCTGTTATTTATGATACAAAGCCGATGAAGTGGACTTCCAGACAGCGATGAACCTGATACAGAAGCCGTTGATCTAAACATATTGCACAGCCACAATCCACATTCAAGTTGTCTTAACTCGTAACTTGTGTCCTTTTACAAAAGAGTGGACGAGGTTATGTTTTATGCCAATATCTTGATAGACTCAAAGCTATTGAAATGTCCTCAGAAGTAGAGTGTCCTCAGAATGATCCCGGTTTACGCCAGTTTTGTATCGGTTTACTGAGACAATGATACTATTTAGTCATTTAATAGACGCTTTTACCCAAAGTGAAGTACAATGAATACAGAGAAAGGCCAACGAGGGGGTATCCGTCTAGAGTTACGGTTGACGTGTGGCAGCTCAACCGTAACAACAGCTCCCACTATCTCAACTCCAGAGAAATAATCATGTGCTGTGCCTTTTAGTGTTTCCGAATGTTTTACCATTTGAACTCACTGTTTTACAAAGCCTTTTAGTGTTTCTGAATGCTTTGCTGTTTGAACTCACTATTTTATAAAGCCTTCTAGTGTTCTGAATGTTTTGGTGTTTTTGAACTCTCGTATTTTGCGATCGAGAGCAAGGTGTCTGCCATCAACTTACCTGTATGGAGACAGAATGGCACCGGAGTTTCTGTAGAAGGAAGAGAAAGGAAATCATTTTACAAAGCATTAACCGATTGGCTCGACTACAATGTTATCAGTGCAAAATGTAAGTGTGAGAGTAAATATGTTCAGGACCGTGTGTGACTATAGCACACAAAGCTTTTCGGAAGTCAAAGAAAAATGTTGGTGTCCTGGTTGACCTAATGAACTCCAGGCCAAGTCGTGCCGTAATGTAGCCTCATTAAAAAAAAAAAATAATAATAATAATAATTACACAAACAACACTTTTATTGGTGTCTCACAAAGTCTACCCCAGCCATCTGACTCCATCTGGTGGAAAGGGCAACTGTGGTGTGTGTGTGTGTGTGTGTGGATCTGGTTCTTTGATGCAAACAGAGAGTTGTGCACCACCACATGAAGGCTCTGGGTTAGGGGTTACCACCACGCTGTGCAATGCACTGACACATACACTCTGACGAATTGTGTGTTAACCTAAATGTGGTCTAAATATCTGAGGTGGTCCCATGCTTTCACTGTGATTTGTGTTCTTGGTGTTCCGCACACGGACACACACACACACACACAAACACACACACACACACAAACACACACACACACACACACACCAGCTGCTTTAGTCCAGTGCCTTCGGCGTCTGCGGTATGCGCCATAAAGGCGGGACGACAGCAACGGAGAGAGTTGAAAAAGTGACTCAAAGAGAGTGGGCTATAAAACACTGCTGTGTTCTTGTCTCCCGATGGCCAATGAAATCTAGAAATAGATAAAAACATGCAAATAAATGACGCTCTCAAGGCTATAACCTCAGTAAAAGTGTCACATGTTTACACGGCTAAAGCTTGAAAGCTAAGCGACAATGGGCGTCTAATGCCTAGGTGGTCAGGAGTTACCACCCACCAGCACTTCTCAAATACCCCCACGAGCGCCATGCCGTTGTCAGAAGCATCTGTGATTGACAGGCACAATGAGATCGGTAGTTGCTGGATGAAGACTTAAGCGTCCATTTTGAGCCCTGTCCATCGACTGGCTTGTTAAACCCAAGACCCCACGATCCAGCCCCATCCTCTGCTCCCCTCTTTGGACTTTATAATGACACTAATATACTTATTTCTTGACCGCTATAAACAAAAGTTAAAAACTTCATTTAAGCCACAGCATGGGCACCTTGTGACTAACGGTAAGATAGTAACGTCACTCAGACCCATTTCCGAAGATGTAGACTTGAAAGCCCAATGTGGCATTACCCAATAACCATTGATTAAAAAACGTTATAAAAAAAAAAGATACATAAAACCATTTTCCGTTTTTTACCGATTTAGGATTGCTAGAATTGAAATTGTGAAAGTGTGTGTGTGCATGGACTGCATTCATCAATGCTCACAAATTTACATTCAACACATTCCATGGCGAAAGAAAAGAACAAACGGAAATGAGTCTTAAGAGTGTTACTGGAAGACTACAAACCATACGTTGTTACTCCAAACTTTAATCCTATTTCTAACTGGCACCGGATATTCTGGGTTCCCTCCACTTTCAGGGGCCCTTCGCAAACATTGAAAATAACTAGAAAAAAAAACGGGCTACAGATCGGGGAGGACTAATCCTTAGTCAAACCCCGGAATAAAAAAGCTTTTAACAAAGCACATTGTGAGGAACTACAACAATCTTTTTCCTTGTAAAAGTATGCTTCAAACAATGCACTTTAAACATATTATTTAGCTATATGTTCTGACTTTAACAGAGAAAAAGTGAATTTATTGTAAATAAATGTGTCTCATGTTTTCATTTCTATGCATTAAACTCTGCTATGTGTGTATGTGTGTGTGTATCTGTGTGTATGTGTGTCTTTGTTTGAGGACGTCTGTGTTAAAGACTCACAATACACGCATGCCATGATTGAAAACCTGCGACATGCTGTCAATGTTCATTGACAGCACTTCATGTGCTGTCAGTGTGTGTTTTGTTAAACAGCACACCCAATAAGTGAAACCGCTGCGGGTAAAGTGATATAGGCCTAATGGGAGAGGTGTGTGTGGAAACAAACGTGAGTGTTAATGGTCTAAAAGCGGAGCTGAGTCAGAGGAAACAGCCACTACAAGTCATCACTCGTCGTCTGTCAGCAGGTATGAGGCACTGTTCGTCTGGAGGGAGCGGTGGGGGGGGGGGGCGGGGTTTACATGCTCAGTCACCCATGTGGACAAGTCCACAAGGAAAGGAAACCCTTTGGGAAGGCTCCTTCTCCACAAAAAAAAACTGTTAGGGCCGGGGAGTGCTTTGTTGCTTTCGCTAACTCATGTCAACTGTGACACGTGGAGGCGGCTTCCCCACCATGTCGAGGACAATCGCTGCTTCGTGTAGCCCACTGGTAGCGGCTCCCCACCCACACCATCCCAGAGGGCAAGTGTTGCATGGAAAACAAACCAAAATAAAATAGGCCTTGTTGTCGTTGTTGTTCCCTTTAACGTGTTGACGAACAACTCCTCAAAGTTTCATTCACGTCCATCGTCCCTGTGCCATCACAAAACATCCGTACACTCGTGATGACCTCGTCGCTTGTTGTCATGAAACGCTGGCAGGTTAAAGACGGAGCGGTGAAAACCCCTCCGTAATGATCCAGACACAACAACAACAACAACAACAACAACACACAGGCATGGGGATTCTGCACGGCCCAGGCCTGCAGCGTAAGCAGCAGCACCACCACAACACACGCCTCCTTGCCTGGCGTCTGGAGCCCAGGCAGGCCGGGGAGGAGGGAAGGAGGAAGGAGGAAGGAGGGAGAAGGGAGAAAGGAGAAAAGGGAGGGAGAAAGGGAGAGAGGAGGTGCACCGCAGGCAAACTCAAGACATGACCTTGCTTGTCCCGCTGCAAATCGGCGGCGGGCGGCAGGCACGAAAAGTCGGACCAAGGTCCACTGCAGAGACTCCCCCGCACAACCACCCCCCCTACCCTCCACCGCCTCCACCGCCACCCAGGGGTGATGGGGTGTGAGTGGGGGGTGTTAAAAGCTGTGGATTGTTAAAGCCGGGGTTGTTGCCCCAACCCTCCCCTACCTCACCCCGCCCCTCTCCATACCATGGCTTCTACCTTTCCCTCCTACTTCAACCCTCCCGCCCCGAATAGGCCGGCTAATGGTTGTGTCAACTTTTGGCACGCAATGAGGTCTGCGTGGCAACCACCCAGCAGCCATTCTTTAACGCCGCGAGGCTGAGCAAACACCGCAGAAGAAGGAGAGAGCAGGCCGAGATTCATGTTACATCATGGTAGCTGATCGTTGATTACAGGAACCCAGTCTGTGATCCAAGAGCTGGGAGGCATCGTCTTAATGTTTTTACATGCCTCGCCTCCATTTAGGAAGTGTTTACACTTGGAGGAGCAAACAAGCACCCATGCTATCATCAACATGACCCATCAACATGACCCCCCCCCACCCCACACACACACACACACACACACACACACACACACACACACGAGCAGTAGGATGTCATTTGTCAACAATGTGGTAAATGTGTTGGTAAATCAATCAAATGACAAATGACAACTGTTGATTCATGGAAAAATGCTGGCCACTAAACCAACCGGCCCCCACCCTAAAAAAAAGTATACATACATAAATAAATGAATAAATAAAACAAGATGAGATAAATCAGTCGGTCTATAACTCAGGACATGCTCCAATGTCCATGTGTAAATCTAATTTAGATAAGATTTAGATAATCCCTTGTGACACTCACTTGCCAAAACTATATATATTCAATATCGTTAGCATTTGGTCTGATAATTAGATTTTATTTTATTATTAATCAGCAAATGGAGATTTATTATTCAGCAAACAATGCACACACTACAACTAAAAAACACTTGACTTTTGTGCATTTGTGTCCAAAGTTGTCAACATAACTACTCTGACACTAACAGACCAGATCCAGGAGACAGGCGAGTTGACTCTCTGATCTTACCTGGTGCCACCTGAGCAGCGCCCAGCACAGCAGGTAGGCTGCCAGGGAGAGCCCGGCCGTGCGGTACTCCTCCGGCACACAGGTAGGACGCCCGGGCCGCTCCTCCTCCCGCTCCTCCTCCTCCTCCTCCTGCGTCCGGAGCGCCTCTCTGTCCGAGGAGCCGCCACTCGCAACGTTATGATCACCACCACCACCACCACCACCACATCCTCCTCCTCCTCCTCCAGCACCAGCAGCATCATCATCATCATCCATCTTCTCCAAAGTACGCTGAAGCTCCCCTCTCTCTCTAATAGTCACGCACAGTATTTGTATCCAAGCCGCGCACACGTCCCCGCGCCGAGCACGCACGGACAACTTTAAAAAGTTTTACATTCTTAAAAGGTGACACTTTTTCCGCCAGGCAAGTGTTGCAAAAGAAAAAAAAAAAAAACCCCGAGCGCAGAATAACCCGCAGTGGTGTATTTATCCCCAAGGTGCGCAGAGTGTTGTGCTCTCAGCGGCGCACAACACGCAACTTCGGCACGACGCGTCAAAAGCGCACAGAAACAGCGCGTCGACGCTCGTTTCAAAGTAAGAGTTCCCGTCTTTTTTTCGTCACACGCCAATTAATGTGCATTACAGTGCACACGGACGCGGGATGAAAACATCCAGTGCACATTTAGAACTGCACTAAACCGAACACTATAATTGTGTCACACACATTTCCCATTGCACCGTGTGACTGACACTTTTACTTTGAATGGACTTTGTAACACTGATGTCTGTGCACACGTAGATCACTTGGGAACGACTGACTTTAAAAATGTAGTTATAACATACAATAAACGTACGTATGTATTATATAGCGATGAGAATAATTGTAACATGAAACGAACGTCTTTTATTGTTATAATTATTATTATCTTTGAAGACAAGGACTAATTAAAAGTGGCCCATGTCTGATCAAGATACTCTGGCGCCACCTACCGTTAGAGGGTCAAACCAACAATATCAAAGCTCTATTAATGTCATCTTTGCATTTAGATAATGTTCTGCAATGTCCTTTGCACTGTAATGATTCATCTTTTTTATTTCCCAGCATCCGGTCTTTTTGTGGTCGTATGCAACCTTAATGAACTCTGTTGTGTTCTGCCCTCTTGCTGCTATGTGTTATAAAGTAGTGGAATATCAATCACATATCGAAAACACAAATAACACATGGATTCTACCACTTCCAGAACAATGTAATGCAAAAAAACCTGACAGGCATTGTTTCAATTACGAGGTGCAGAAACAAAGTCAAAACCAAAAACACATCTAGCCTTTGCACAAATACCTCTGTGCTTTAACCAGGGAACGGTCCAAAACGTGAAACAACATGTACTTTAACTGAGGTCAATGTTGTGCAGATCCTCCATGGTTACATACACCACCTGGAGACACACACACAGATAAACATCACCAATAAGCAGGATTCAAATCCTACCTCTCAACAGAATAATGCATAATAATGATAATAATAATAATAATAATAATAATAATAATAATAATTAACATGGACCTGTTCAATCTTACTGGTATTTTTCTTATTTGGAAATAAAATCTGAAACATTGTAATCACGAAAATGAGGTGATGATAATGAATCCAGGTCAGGCGCTCAAGGAGGTTTGCAATTAAAAAGCTGTTAATGAGTGTGCTGTTAAATTAAAGCATTTGTACAACAATGCATATCAGCATTGTGCCTTCCTCTCGGTGCCTTCCTCTGCCTCTTTGAGTAATTAAATTCTAATAATTCTATATACGAAAATCTGTTTACCTACTCTTGAACTCTTGAACAACAACTTTTTATAGATAATATTCTGCCATCATTATTGGAAGAATTAGCCAAAAATGTGCAAGCCCTCATTCTCGGGCTTCTAAAAAGTTATGATTTCTATTGAACTCAAATCCCCAAATGCACTGCATGATGAAGCACGGGTTCACCACCTCCACTGTAGCTTGTACGTAGCTCTGAGTCAGATACCATCACCACCACCTCCATAGTCACCTTTGATATTGATACTTCTCGTAAATCTTTGATAGGCAGACCAATACCCAACAGAATGATCGTGTCTATGCTTTGATATCTGTTGTTGTACTTGAGAGTCCATTATTCAACTCCTAAATCAGACATACTGGTCTACAAGTATTATAACACATTTCTCACTTTCATCTTTGTTTGTAACTATTTGTGCATTCAGTAATTCACTTCACTATTCAACCAAACTTCCAATGCTGCTCCATCCCCGTTTCCCGGCTGACAGACCTGGGAGCCAGTGAGATGAGAGGCAGAGTGTGGCGGCGGCAGTGGCGGTGCTGACCTGTGGGTGGCAGGGGTCGGGGTAGTTGCACACGCCTTCTGGGAACACAGAGCGCAGCAACATCTTCACCTGCTCAGGGTACACGTAGGTCGGGTGGCACTCCCCTTCCTCCTTCACACCCACGTGGTGAAAGACCTCCGGACATAACACACACACACAAGGACAAACAACCTTGTTTATTTGATTTGTAGTTTTACAAGATGGCATGCCATGATTTCCTCCTCTGCCACATAGCTTTCCTCCTTATAATTACTTGTAAACCAAATCAGTGATCCGTTTGTGTGATAACAACTGTGGATTCATAAATGATATATTACAACTCAGTCACAGAGACATGGGTAGGGGGAATTGAATATGAATGTACACATCATTGTTATATATTCTATGTTCTATAATAACCCAGTGTGGAGTGTGTGTGTGGTTGGTTTAAGCAGCCTCGTGTGGCCCGAGTTAAGAGTCTGGGTTGGGTGGGGCTGCACACCTGTAAGGTGCACAGGTTAAACCAGCCACCACAACACACACTCAGGGAGTGCTAGCATCTACAAACAACTACAAACTCTGCAATAAACTGGTTCATTTAACATCTACTTGTGTCCTGTTCATCTGAGGTGCCCCAGAAAAGTGTGGCTACTGAACCATCCTGGGTGTATTAGGATTGAACAATGATCCTCTTCCATGCAAATTCATGTTTCCATTTGTATTTATATTCAAAGACTCTTTTCCAATGTCACATACATGCATGTGACATAAAATACCACCATAACATGCTATTACTCACACATTCATACATCAACAGTGGTATCAACCATGCAAGGCAACCACTGTCTCGTCTGGAGCATTTGGGGTTAGTTGTCTTGCTCAGGGACACTTCAACACTAGGCAAGGCAGAGTCCGGGAATCAAACAAGCACTCTTCCACCTGCCAGACAACCGTTCTACCTCCTGAGCCACCGCTGCAACCGCCATGTTAAACCCTGGACAAGCAGTCCAACAAGTGGCAGCCCTTGTGTTGCTAGGCGACATGATGGGGGGGTCTGAGGAGCGAGTAAGGAATCAGCACTGATCACATGGAGGCCAGTCATCTCTCCGTACGATGGAATGAGCTTGTTCAGCTGCCCACTGTTTGATATTACTAATTATTATCTTATTGTCATGTATGCTACACATGAAAAAAAATACCCATCTCTGCAGGTTTGCTCCTGCTAGATCCATACAACACTCCCACCTCCTAATGTATGAGTGCCCCGGGATTGACTCATGAATGTGAATGAATGAATGAGCTGAACAGAAAGAAGTGCAAATGGAAGTGCTGATGTAGGTCTTGTAATGTCAAGGGACAGAGCGGTAGGAAATGGGTTTGTGTACCAAGACAATGTTTCGCATTGTATCTCAGAGGCATGACCTCTGCACAGGTCATCTCGGTCTCTGGTGTGAATAGTTTCTAAAACACGCAACACAAAGGCATTTCAACATGAAACCAGGACTTGGGCTGATGGGAATAGCCTCAATGCTGGTGGCTCTGGGTGTACACAAAAAGAGTAGGTGGGTGGTTGGTTGGTTGGTTGGTTGGTGGGGGTGTGAAAAGTGTATTGTTTGCATCTGGTCCCAACCAGTTTGCGCTGCATGAGTCTGTAGACCTTCCTCCGGCGGGCACGGTCGCTCCTCAGGCGGCCTGCAGCGTGGATCAGAGGGGACATCCAAGCAGGCAATCTGGCCAAGACAAGGGCTATGACGCACAGCTTATGGTCAAATAATGGTGATTTTTGTTGTTGTTCATATACTTACCCAAATGAATGACAAATTTCAACAAAGGCATCCATCATAACGCATGGAAGGTGCGCACATGCACAACAGGAACAGACAGAACGACAGAGATGGATGCCAAAATGCACTTTAGGAAAAATATGAAGGTTGTTTCTCAAGTTAACCATCTACTGGTTCGACTCGTCGTGTGCATGCACATTAGTCCATCCTCGGTTTACAAGAATATATCATATGAGTAGAATCAGAAGAGGATCAATCATTAGTTTACTATTTTTCTCTTTTTTTTACTAACGACACTTGCAACAAATGGACGCCAGGGGGCGCAGTTTAGCAAGAGTTGGACTAGAAGTAAGACAACCTATTGTATAAGCAGACCTGATTAAATTATAATCAGGAATATTGACTATCAATTGTTAAACACTGACAATGAGGTTTACATTTCCATTTACTAATTTAGGGACTTACGACTTCAATAGACAATCAACTTCAAATATTTGTTGGAATATTAATTATATTACATTATTCATGTTAGTCACCTGTAAAGTAGTGTATCGCAAGAAAGCTTGTTCTAAATACAACAAATGCAATAACAAAGAAATGTACTTCAGGGGGCAGATTGCACATGGGGTCCATCGTCCATGAGTTATGTGAGTGGGTGCAGATCCAGTGCAGTGAGATGTACAGTGGCGTGACGTGAGGTTGGTTGAACCCCAGGTGTGTGGCCTTGCATTCTGGATCAGGCATAGGGTTATGCAGCTGTGGGGTGACTGAAGAGACCTTGGACCAAGAACAGAGACAAGAGTTTGTCAGGAACTGGGCCTGGTCCATCTGACGTTGAACAAAGTTAATCTGCAAGATTGGAAGACGAATGCAACTTTGATTAAAAATAATGTCTTGTAAGGCACTTTGTGGTAAAGTATTTGATTTAATGTAGCGTTATCATTGAAAGACAATTAACTTAACCTCTCTCAGCCATGGTGAGAGTTCATTTGCAATTGAAATGGCTGCATTATCTTCTTGTCTACAATGGTGCTACACATGCTATAACACATTTAATTGGAGAAGAAAGGAGCTATACCTTTAGGGACAATAATTTGTGATATCATGACTTTTTCCAAAACATAGTCAGCTGATCATCAATCACATGTTTAAATGAATCATATCGAGGAGATATGCAGATTTGTTTAAATATTTTGTAGGCTACATAGAGCAAGAATCATAGCTAGCTAGAACCAACGGATACAAACACTCGGGTGTGTGGAGAACCCAATAGCAGCACAACCACAGGAAACAGTCTTACATGTTCTTTAATTAAATCCTTTTCTGAGGGACAGGGAATTGAATACACAAGGGAATGACTTAGTCCAATAATGAGGGAAATGGGGACACAGGGCTTGGGGAATACATGGGACTCAAATAGGGGACGAAAAGAAGGGGGTCCAGAACCGGGTGGGCAGTCAGCGGGACAGAAGTACCCGTGAAGGAGCAGGCAGATGGATGGTCGGGGTCGGTTGATAAGGTCGCCGGGATGCGACATCATATAAGGGAAACAGCAAGCAGCCACAGGGATGGGCTGATGGGAACCAGGAATGAATCCTGCAGAGGCAGGATTCGTGGTTGGGTACAGAAGTTTGAGGCGATCTCCGGGTATTTGACGAGGCAGGAAGGTCGGGGACAGGCAGGGTCGGTAACGGGTAATCAGACGGAGGAATGGTGGAGAGTCTTGCATGGGTAAGCGAACATACAATCTGGCAGTTGAGCAAGTGGAAAGGTGAAGCTTAAGTAGGCAGGGTTAATTGACACGGGGACAGGTGGAGGTGATGTGGCTGATGAGATGAGATTGAATGATTGATGGTGAGAGTGGAAACTTACAGAGTGAAGAGCGGATCATGACAGAACCCCCCCCCCCCCCCCCACCCAAGGGACAGCTCCTGACATCCTAAGAGACAGCAGAGAAAATAAAACAAAAAAACACAAACAGGGCCAGGTGGGAAAACTCCTGGGAACCCAACCAGGTCCTCTCTTCAACCGGGTGGGTGGGTGGAGGGGGTCTGGGGGAGGGAATCCTCGGAATAAGAGGACGACTCCTCTTTGTCCGGGGTGTTAGGTGGGGGGGCAGGGAGAGGACTCTGGCGGATGTTCCCGGGGGCCGCAGAGGTTCTAGAGGGCTGGTCAGGGTGCAGCCGATGGAATGTGGTGATGAGACTAGGGCCCAGGATGTGGAGAGCGGGGACCCAGGACCTCTCTTCTGGACTGTATCCCTCCCAGTCCACCAGTCACTGTATGCCCCTTCCATGGTGGCAGGATCGCAGCAGGTGTCAAACATGTGCCATCTGTGCCATCTGTTTTGCTGAGGGGAGTTTGTGTAGGGGCACAAAGTGGGCCATCTTACAAAACAAATCTACTACTGTGAGGATGACCGTGTTGCCATCAGATGGGGGGAGACCCGTGACAAAGTTCAGGGAGATGTGGGACCAGGGGCGATGAGGCACTAACAGCCTCCGGAAACTCCAGTATGTCCAAAACAGCGCTGCTAGGATCCTGATGAAGGTGCGCAAATATGATCACATCACCCCCATCCTCAAATCACTTCACTGGCTCCCCGTCTCACTTAGGATTGAGTTCAAGGTCTCCCTCCTCACCCACCAGTGCATACACGGAAATGCCCCCCGCTACCTCAAGGAACTCCTTACCCCTCAGACCTCCTCACGTACCCTCCGCTCTGCAACCACCAACCTCCTCAAACCCCCCAGGACCAAGCTCCGCACCATGGGGGATCGGGCATTCTGCTCGGCCTCTCCCAGCCTGTGGAATGCTCTCCCCGACTACCTGAGGGCACCACAGACTGTGGATGCTTTTAAACGAGGCCTGAAAACCTACCTTTTTTCCAGAGCCTTCTGCTAGATTTTTATACTTAGTTTTTAGCACTTTCATGCTTTTTAATCTGTAGCACTTTGAGTTTTTCTTAAATGTAAAGTGCAATACAAATAAAATTTATTATTATTATTATTATTATTACAGGGAGAGGCTGAAGGAGACCGGCAAGGGCCTGATGAGAAGGCTTGTGCTGACTGCAGGTGGGACAGGCGTTCACAGACTCCCGGTGTCCTCCTCCAGGGTGGTCCACCAGAACTGCTGCAGAAGGACGTCCCGGGTCCTCTGGATCCCTGGATGGCAGGTCAACCTGGAGGCGTGGGCCCACAAAAGAATGTCGGATCTGAGGTCTGGGGGAACGAACAGGCGATCAGGAGGGCAGGTGCTGTGGCCGGGTTGGTTCTCGGTGGCGGACCGTACTCTCCTCGATCTCCCAGGTGAGGGTGGCGACCCTGCAGGGAGCTGGGAGGATGGGCTCAGACCCTGTGGCCGAGTCCTCCCCCTCCAGGAACTGGCGTGACAGGGCGTCGGGCTTAACGTTGCCCAACCCAGGTCAGTGGGAGAGGGAGAAGTTAAATCGGGTGAAAAAGGGCCTGTGTTTAGTCTTTTCGCTGTACATACAGTACATACTCCAAGTTCTTGTGGTCTATCCAGACCAAGAAAGGTATCTTAGTCCCCTCCAGCCAGTGCCACCACTCCTCCAGCGCTACCTTGACAGCCAGCAGCTCCTGGTTGCCGATGTCAAAGTTCCTCTCAGCCAGGGTCGGTTGCTGAGAGAAGAAGGCACAAGGATGGAGCTTCTGGTCCACGGCCGCCCACTGGGAAAGACACCCCTCACTCCCAGGTCGGATGCATCCACCTCTACAACTAACTGGCAGTCAGGATCAGGAACCTGGAAGACGGAGGCTGAGGTGAACCGGGCCTTGAGAGTCTGGAAAGCCCACTCAGCGGATGGAGTCCAGTTGAAGGCCAACTTGGAGGACATGAGGGCTGTGAGAGGTTCACAAATCCCAGGAACAGTTGCAGTTGCTTGTGAGAGTCAGGAACGGCCCAGGAGGGCAGGAGGTAACTGCTGGCCCTTTGGGGACAAATAAAGTTCTACTTGATTTGACTTGATGGCTATGGTCTGTAGTTGGGTTGTATGATGGCTGTGTTTTAGGCAGTGTGGTTCCTGAGCCTACCTGATGATATGTGTGAGACTCACAAGGGGGATGTTTGTAGAGTAAGGATGTTAGTGGTGGGCAGACTGGGCAGGGGGGCAGAGAAAGGGGTGGAGTAAATGGAAAGAGCCAAGGAGGAGGAGGAGGAGGGTTCAGGAGCATGGTGGTGAAGGTAGCACTGATTGTTCATGATCATGATAAACTTTTGGAGAAGATAAAGTCGGAGAGAAAGATGAGATTTGAGGATGGAAGACAGACTTGTTCCAAGTAGCCCTGAGCCCAGAGGAGTGGATAACCAGAGGACAGAGAGTGCTGCTTGTGCCGGTCTGGAGAGAGGACAGGAGGGCTCACGAGCCATTTATCCATTGACATTAATACTCATATATTATGAGCCAACATCAGTCATTTTGACAAGCCTCTTCAGATAGATTTACTGAGTCCTGATCCTTATTCCACAACTCAACTGAATAATTTCTTCAAAGACTTTTGATAAATAATTTACAATTACATTAAGCATGAAACATGCAGTGATTCATATGACTGCCCAGAGAGGACTTTTGAAAAATGTCTCAAGGCTCAATTTATATTTTGTTATTCAAAATGAGTGATGCATTAGTCACAGTATCTCATGTTTTTGTTTTCTTAGTGAAAACCTGTGGATAGTTCAGTGAATTATTTAATTTCCGTTCGAAAATGTATGTATAGGCCTTATGGATGGACAGTGTATATTGCAGTGCTAACCAGCAAACCCTGCTAAATAAGTACCGACAGCAGACAGTACCTACACAGCTATCCATCAGGGAGTATCTCCTATCTGTGTGCAAAGGCAGTGCAGGCATCCTCCCAGAGATGATATTCCATTTGAATTGTAACATCCAGCCACCAGGTGAGAGTGTGATTAGCTATTCTCAGCCTAGAAGTAGGCTGACTGGATCAGTTTAACAGCATACATCTAGATGGACACTCCCACATGTCACAATGGCAATTATAATCTCATGACAATTTTTAATGGCTTGTAATGGCTAATCACACACAAAAATAAAATCCTTTAAACATTTTTGGTTTCTTTGTCCCCAGGTCTGGTCCATGAAATCTGTGATTTCTGATTGAAAAGGAAACACAGAACCATTCTGATGTGCAGAGGACATGCTGCTGGTTTTAGTCATGACTCAAGTGCATTATGTCTCACATTGAGTCTAAACTGGCCACTGATAATATCTCTATTGAACCAACCTCTGTGGGTTCAAGAGACATTTTCTGCTGGAGGGAGTGCGCTACTCCAGGCTTATAGCGTTGTGAGTGGGCCGGGTTCAGGACAAACATCTGGGCTACAACCATGGCTCCAGGACCGGAAATAACACGACCACTGAAGACGTTGGAAAATTAATGTTTGGATGAAATTTTTTATTTTATTTTGATTTTGTAACGTAACAGCTTTTGGATCCTGCAGTAAGAATTGAGCAAAGGCAAGTTACTACAGTTGTTAGATCATAAAACACATCTAGGACATGTGTTACACTTTATTCATTCCACTTCAATTCATTGCACACAACAAAAAGTTTCAATCACTCTTCAGTACTGTTTTACATAATATTTTGTATTCATTTATAACAACCCCCCCCCCCCACACACACACACACACACATTGGCGTGACTTGGTGACTTCTGATTTCCCGTTGTAGCAACAGCTTCATCAGAACATGCCCCCTCATCTTCCCGCACCACCGGGTAGTGTGTGAGAATACATCCTGGACTCTGTAGTGCATTCTCTGGACAGGTCCAAAGTAGAGCTAACCGAGTCAGTCCATCCGGGAAGGTCCTCCCATTGGCTTGGCCGAGACCCAAAGGGGGCAGGCCTGTGTGTCACTCGGTCAGAGCCGGAGCCACCGAGCAGCACGTACGCTTCAGTAAGGCTTGCCACCGATGGCAGCTAGCATCTCCCGCCTCTCCTCTGCAGTGGGCATATGTGGCTTCACCCCCTCTCTCCTCCTCTGGATCACAATGTCATGCTTTCAGGAAACAGAGGGGCAATAAAAGCGTCAATTAAATGAATGTACTTTGTACCTGACAAGTGTTTATTGAGTTTGTCAGACGATCAGTTGATGAATGTAATATAAATGTGCACGTCGAGCGGAAACACAGCTCCTATTGTTTAGAAAGCAATGCCGCTGCCTGACGCGTATGTTACACACATCATATCATATCACACACATATCGTTCCACGTCAATCACAATAACAGCAAGCATTTCCTCATTGGACTACACTGCAAATAACTGATCCGTCTTCATGTGTTGATGACGTCTTTGAGCCAGTGTTGCAGTAGCACATAGCCTTCTGTGGTTGGAACAAGTGTATTGCATTCACTGCAGGTACGCTATTAAGTTACCACAAAATGACATCCCCAAGTGGCTGTGGAACACGTTTTCCCAAGAATATATGCATCAGTAGCAACGTGGCCCTGCTTTGATCCTGCCTAAATAAAAGGACCTCAACAGAATCACAGGCCAGCTTCTTGTCGATATGTGATAGAGACACCGAAGACGCATGGACACACTGTTCCCCACTAGTGGAAGTGTCATTAAGGTTGACTGTGAGCAGTATCTCACGGACCCTCTATGACTGTACCAGTGTGTGTTTCTTCCATTTCCATCAACCAATACTCACCCAATACTTCCTACAGCTCCTGTATGCCATGAAATAGGCTGTACACATGGACTTGTCATAGTTGTTGTCATCCAAACACCTTTGGGACCCGTTACTTTCCTGGAGGGGAAAAAAAGAATTTTTCAGGAGCATGTTAAGATGAAAAGTATAGACTCTAATAGCAGCTTTTGAACATCAATGTATTCTGTAGAAGCTCACTCAACTGACATCGAGGCATGGGTTAATGTCCTCGCTATGAAGTTTACGTGCGTTCTTTTGATCCATTTGGACCTGTAAGGAGAATCGTAACTTAATTCAGTTATGCCTGGTATTGCATTTTCATTCCATGTAAATAAATACATTTGTAGCCAGCCACGTCATTTAAGCAGATTTATTAAAATAATTTCTATAAAGCAAATTGTTGTTATTTCACGAATATTTCTAAAGGTTTCCTTTCTTCATGGAATAGGTATCCAAGCGACCAAACAACATTTCATAACAGGATAACCCAATCACAGAAATAAAACATCTCTAGCACTCACTTTGCAATCTTGCAAAGCTGTGTTTGTGTTTTTTGTGGAACTTCGTGAAAATATTCAGGATTATCTCACAGGGTTGTTTATGTAACCATGTACCGTGCAACCCCCACCTACAGCTCAATCAACCCGGAGATTTCTCTCAACAGAATCTGTGAATAAGGAAGGAAAAAACAAAAACAACAGCACGCTTTATAGGACAGGCAAACAGGTCCACCTGGTGGACATTCGGGACAAGGCATTGCACTATGTAACATATACAGCAGAAACCTAAATAATAATGTCATGTACTGTGGTCGACATGCACGGCTGCCCTGGTTCTGCAGCTTTAACAGAAGCACAAACTTTAGCACAAACTTAACGTTGCTCAAACATAAAGGACAATAAAAGTACATTAAACAATGCAATGCACATACATGCCGTTTTAAAATCATTGCCTCAGGCACCCTTGACGTCTACTATACTGTAGTGTACTGCACTGCCATTTACGTGCAGACAAAAGCAATCAAATAACTCCCAAAGAAGTGTATATATGCATGCAGCACTGAGACACTTCCCTGCGTTGACCTTCGTGCAAGTGAAGCCAAACCCAAGCAAACACACGTAGCAGGCATGGCTACACGGAGACAGAAACACAGCTACGGTACCACTACAGAGACATTGATGCGTGTGTGTGTGTGTGTGCGTCTCTTACCTTGGCAGTGTGTGACCCTCTCGCCCGCACAACACAGTAAGGAAACGCAGCCTTAGCTCAAAGGTTACACCACCACCACCACAATACGCAGAGAAGGAGACGACACCGTCACACATACACATCGAGATCTAGAAGTGTGTGTAGAGACTAACTCCTACATGCAGTCTTGCTGGTGTGCTGCCGGTGCTGCTGCTGCTGTACGACACGTGAGGAGCCTCGCTGCTGCAGCTCGCCGCTATCTGCTGTTGCTGCTGCCGCCGCTGCCGCTGCACTCACTGACCCGCGCCGCCAGCACCAACCGCGCACCAGGAAGCCCAGCCGCGCGGTCACCGAGACGGACAGCGCCGGGCGGCCAATGGCGACGAGGAGCCACGCAGAGTGACACGACGACGAGCCAACGGGATGACTCGGCCGCGATGCGAGCCGACCCATTGTCGTCGGCGAAAGCAAAGCGACCGCGTAAAAACGAGTGACAAGCGTCGCCGGCGAGGCCAAACATTGAATTGTGTTAAAAGGGACCGTAAGTGACATCGAAGCGAACGCGACGGCAGCTGACGCGAGTCCAAAATAAGAAAGGGCGGGACTATCGAGGGGGCGTGGCTACATGGGAGTTCGGTTGCATCGCAGCGCATACACAATGGCTGCTGGAAAGAGGGGAAAGCAAACAATTTTCAGGCCCGCCGCGTCTAGCAAAAAATATGAGAAAAAAATTATTAAAAATTCGGAAAATAGTTGAAAGTCAAGAAAAACCCAACAGAAAGGATGTTAAGGCATCCGGGGTAAGTTTGGTGTGAAATAAGTAAATTGTTACTCAGTTCTTGAATTAAAATATCGGGGTTATTTAAATTATGGGAGAGGGGTGAGCTGGGGAAAAAGTTGGTGTTAATCAGTACCCAGTCTGGGAGCACAGAGAAAACCCGCGGACGGCTCTGGTCGGACTGGGAAAAATTGAAATAAATGATTGTCATTCCTTCTAGTGTTGTCACGTTGTGTGTCCGTGAGCGTTAACAGCCACAGGAGCCAACACAATGAAGAAAAGTGACAAAACTTTATCCCAGTGAGTTACTTTAGTGATTTTTTGAATGTAATAACAACGGCACCGACGGGAACACACGCGCACTTGGATTCCTGATACTAGTGTTAATAATAATAATAATAATATTAATATTAATACTAATACTAATCATGATAATAATAATAATAATATATGCACCCCGGATTCAGCCTCACGTGTAGTATACGCTTCATTATAAGCAGTGTAAACACAACCTTATCTCATGATGAACAAGACTCATCTCACTTTGCACACACAGAGCAGCACGCATGGCATCGGATCAGCCTCTCATCACACACTCATCACACACTCATCACACTCATCACACACTCATCATCCATAGCAAGTATTGATCACCACTGGGTCTCTTAAAGCCCCCCCCCCACAACCCCTGAATCCAGAAACAAAACACGGGAGACACGTTGTTTGTCAACAAAGTGACAAAATGGAGGGAGGAGTAATTTGTTTATATTGAACATATTATTGTTTGGCCATTCTTTTGGTCTTTCCGACGGTTCACCTGGCAAATCCCTATTGAGTTGTGTGCTTATAGTGGCAGGTTGCACATAAGCTGCAGTGATTAGTGAGTAACCTGAAGTAAGACTAGTGTGTGTGTGTGTGTGTGTGTATGTGTCTGTCGGTTCAATTAATGATCCAAAGAGACAATGCTAAGAAATGGACAGAAAGCTGTGAGGGTAGAGAACGTGCAAAAATGCAAGGTCCTTATGTTGTATAGTGGAGATGGCAATATGCTGCATGAGAGAGTTGATGCTTCTTTATGCAAGACTGTGCTGTTGGATGGCTGGAAGCTGGTGATGGCTTTACTGAACACAATGCCAGTGAACATGTCTTCAAAGTAGACAAAATGCTTTGTTGGTCATGTTTATTTCAACCCAATACATTCATGTTGATTTCAACCCAATACATTCATGTTGATTTCAATCCTCAGTGCTGATTTCAATATTTTCTCATTGGTTTTTCATGATAGGATTATCACAAACTATTTGGTTCATGTGTTCGTCATGTATTGTTTCATCTTGTCAGTTTGGTTATTTTATTGATCTATTTATTGCTTCTATGCTATACATACTCTTGTGTGATTGTGTGAAAGTGTTGACTGGTTGTGAAGCTCTGTTGCCGAACAGAAAATAATTGTTGTGAATTTGAGTCATAGGGATCATGATAAGACACAAATGCCTTGTGCTTTGTCATTTTTTTTTGTTTTGTTTACGTTGTTTACACAGGATAAATTAGATGAGTTTTTAGATATTATCATGGGGTTACATATTTAGAGGGAGCTTTTTCTTTATCTTTGTTTTGCAATCAAAATCTAGCATTAAGTTAACTATATCATGCAAAAAGGTATTTGTAGACACTATAAACAGCTTTGAAAAGTGTTTCTGAAAAGCTAGTTAAGCATTAGTTAAATAATGGCTTTTATTGCATCATTTTACTATTTTATTATTATTAATATTATTATTCTTTAGTATGGCAGACTCTTGAGATCTTGAATGTTCACTGTGATCATTTCAAAATGATGATCCAGTTGCCATGCTAATTCTACTTCATTACATTACATATTTGTGTAACTCCTATTACCTCCTATTACGTAGTAGGCTAGTTGCAGTAGTAGTAGTCTATTACTAAAAGTAGTAGTTGTAGTAAGTAGCAGTAGTAGTAGTAGTAGTAGTAGTAGTAGTTTGCAGTAGACATTGTAAGAGTTACAAACAAATCAAAGGTTTGAAATCAACCCTGTTTTAGTGTTGTGTATAAAATGAAGAGACCTCAGGTCTTTGACTGATAATTGACCCCCATATCCCATAGCTTCTGTTTTACGTAAATCAGAGGATGCACCAATTATTTCTGTTTAATAATCTGGTTTCATGTAGCGCTCTGTTGTTTCACTTTCATCTGTAATTGTTCTCTCTTCACTGTCTGTTGTCGTTTCAATTGTGTTGAATGTTAAGATAGTACTGGAAGCAAGCATTGAGATCCATATAAATTATGTATTGTTTTACATGAAATTATCCTTTTAGGATAAACAATGCAATTTTGAATAACTTATGCCTCTTGCCTGCATCTATTGATAGCTTTGTGCTTTTCTGAGTTGAGATGATTTAAAAGTTAAGATCCTACTAGAATGAGTTGAGAGACAAAATGAGAGCTCTGTGAAAACATAACGATATTACTCATGCTTCGAGACAACAAAGACTGTATTAGAAACATCTCTTTTAATTATGTCAGTTTTCTAGGTTTTATATAACGTATATCTATAAACACGAAAGATTTAACTACTTATTCGAATAGGGATTGCCATGGCATTTATTCATTAGGTATTGTGCTAAAATGATTTAAAATGAAAACTACAATCTTAAAATTAGTAGATGTATTTGCTGAACATGTAATTATAATTAAACTGTAAGAACTAGAAATAGTTTTTGTTGTATATTTATATAGTGCTCAAAAGCTATGTAGCAGGCATAATGTGTCTGCACATAATGAAAAGAAGAACAGTGCCAAATTAAATATAAGACCAAAAGTAGAAGATTAGGACAACGATTATCTTTGTCCCATTATGAAAAAAACCCTGATGTTTCTGTTTACTTTAGATGTTTAACCCTATCCATATGGATGGATTCAGGAAATCATCTTTTTCATCCATAGAAAATTGTTTCAAGCAGGCTTTTTATATAGCTATGAATAACTAGCCAAACTAGTTATCAATTAATAATTTTAAATGTTATTTTTTAAACTTGGTTTAAGCAACAGTTTCAAATGTTGCTACTTCTTTATTGGGTGGGAGGGAGGGGGGAAACTAACAGCAATGTCCAACTTTGAATCCAATGTTATCATGTCAGTTGTTCTGTGAGGACCTGACAGTGCTGAATTAAAATAGATTGTATTATTTAACATGCTCAGAGATCGCGCAATTGGCCAAGTGCCAATTTTGAAAGGGCTTTTGGATGATAAATTGTGAGTCATAAAATGATGTGCTTTTGTCTAAAGCACATCATTGTGGAAGTATAATGAAGTAGTTTCACTTTATAAATGTAATAATCAGCATTAAAAATATTACCCAGAAATCCCATACTGTTATTATAGTATTATCTTCATCAAATTACATATTGGTGCAGTATTGGCTTTGGCTATACAGTATTTTTGTAGAACAAATGGCTTGCTTTTAAAACATTTTGGTCAGTAGAATTTGAAGAGAAAATAAATCATGAACAAAATGACATTTGTGTCGTGGGTGATATTGAATCCAAGTGTCTTGCATCAAAGTCCAGAGAAACAAGCCATCCCAACGTTCTTTTTATCTGCTTGTTTTTGTTTTTTTATGAATTAACATGGCTCTGTTCTCCCAGGCCCTTGTGTCCCGGGGGTGTTGAGCACATAGCGCCGGACAGAGAGCCTGAATCACCAGAGCGCGTCGGGCCCCGTGCCTCGGTCCCCATAGCCGCTCTGCCTTAGGGGTACCATGGCAACGGGACCCCAGGACCCCCGCCGACACGTCCTGGAGAAAGCCAAACTCATGCCCGCCACCGGGAGGCGCAAGAGAGCCGAGGGGAAGGCCAAGAAGAACTTCCCCTGCCAGGTGTGCCAGAAGGCCTTCAACAGCGTGGAGAAGCTGAAGGTGCACTCATACTCGCACACGGGCGAGCGGCCGTACAGATGCTCCCACCCCGACTGCACCAAGGCCTTTGTCTCCAAATACAAGCTGCTACGGTACGGACACGCCTCCTGCCCCGCCTCCCTCCCTCCCTCCCTCCCTCCCCGCTTCCCCCTCACATGCTTACACTTACCGCCTTCTTTACCAACATGCTAACGCTGTCGTGTGTTATGAATAGCATGCCTTCTACATGGAAACACTTGTGAGTTGCGATTTGCTGAAATGTGTGTGTGTGCGTGTGCGTACGCGTGTGTGTGCCTGCCTGACCGTGTCTGTATGTCTGTGTTTAAAGGCATATGGCAACTCACTCCCCCGAGAAAAACCACAAGTGTTCGTACTGTGAGAAAATGTTCCACCGGAAGGACCACTTGAAGAACCACCTTCACACACACGACCCGTACAAGGAGGCGTTCGCCTGTCAAGAATGCGGCAAGAGCTACAACACCAAGCTTGGCTTCAAGCGGCATCTGGCGCTGCACGCGGCCCACAGTGGAGACCTCACCTGCCGGGTGTGCCTGCAGCCCTTCGCCAGCACCGCCGTGCTCCTGGAGCACCTCAAGACACACGCCGGCAAGTCGTCGAGCGGCGCCAAGGAGAAGAAGCACCGGTGTGAGCACTGCGAGCGGCGCTTCTACACCCGCAAGGACGTGCGCCGCCACATGGTGGTGCACACGGGCCGCAAGGACTTCCTGTGCCAGTACTGCGCCCAGCGCTTCGGCCGCAAGGACCACCTGACGCGGCATGTGAAGAAGAGCCACGCACGCGAGCTGCTGCGGGTCAAGACGGAGCCGGCGGACTCCCTGGAGCCCTTCGTCTGCGGGCTGCCGCCTCAGGGGGGTGGGGCCGGCGTCAAGGGCGAGCTCCTCCCCTCGGCCCCGCCCCCCAGGCAGTTGCAGCTCAACATGTACGCCGCGGCGCCCGTCCTGGACGGTGAGCCCTTCCCCGGCCCCATGCACCCGTTCTCGCTGAAGTACCCGCTGGGACAATCCAACTTTACCTCATACAGTCCTGTGTTGGCGCAGGAGCGCGAGCACAGCCTGAAGGGGGAGCTAGAGACCTACCTGATGGAGCTGCAGAGTGCCATGCCCTCCTCCTCCTCTTCCTCCTCCGCCACCGCCGCCGCCTCCTCCTCCTCTGCCCAGCTCTCCGTCTCCAAGCTGGAGCTGGGGCAACAGGTGTTGGGAGAGGAGACCAGTGAGGCCTCCTCCCTGTCCAAGATGCCCGGGTCGGGGCCGGCGGCAGCAGCGGGGCCGGCGGCGGAGGGGGGCATGTCGGGCGACGCGCTGGCCTCCTCTTCCTCTCTGCTGGACTTCTCGCAGCTCTTCAACTTCCTGCCCCCCAACGGCCCACCGTACAACAGTGTGGGGGCGGCGGGCACCGCCGGGACACTGGGCACCCCGTACCCGCCCGCCCACGAGGCCACATCCTTGGTGCGGTCCCCGGAGGGGCCGGAGGACCCAGAGGCCGGTGAGGCAGCGCTGCAGGGGCTGCCTGCTGCCTTCATATCCAACCTGAGCACACCCACCACACTGCCCCGCTTCCACCAGGCCTTCCAGTAACACCCACACACTGCTACGGGCATGCACAGGCTCTCAGACCCAGACAAACACTCTGTTTCCTCTCTTTCTCTTTTTTCTCTCTCTCTCTCTCTCTCTCTCTCTCTCTCTCTCTCTCTCTCTCTCTCTCTTTCTCTCTTCCCCCCCCTTCACACATCTCTTCAGCCACACCAGTAAAGGAAGTGAGATGCAGCCCACCACCCCGTGTGGTAGGATGCGTCACCCCCTCCCCCACGCTCCCCCCTCCACCCAGGCTACTCTGGACACATAACGATGCCAGTAACATATTTTGTATTTTTGTTGATATGATATCACGAGCACTTCTGTCCAGTGAATATGATGACATGTGTAGACACTAACACCAGCAGGGGCAGATGTACGTTCTGTTGGCTCACACTACACACTAACTTCGATTGGGATTTGACTAGAGATGAATTGACCTAGAAATAAGTTATATTTTCAATCTCTAAGCCCCCGCCCCCCTCCCATTTGCTTTGTAATAGATTGAGCTTAGTGTGCAAATTGGTGCATTTAACATTTCTTCATGATCTTCATATAGCACTTTGAACTTCTGTGATGTGGAACGTCATCACAAATGAGTTATGTTATATGTTTTTGTTCTCCTGTATTTGTCATAGAATCGTAGTCAGCCAGACCGACAGACAGCAGAAAGAAGTCATTGTTATATATCCTTGTTATAGTACTCAACAACAACTACTGGGCAACAGTGTTATTTCACCATATTACTTCACTTCACATTATTTCACTGCAATAATGTTCTCGTTATTGCAGTGAAATTTTTTGTAACTGACAAAAGCCAACAAGAACAGAAGTGAGTAGAGACATTTCTCTGTCATGTTCTTTGGTGAAATTTAATTTACACCACACTTTTCCTCAGAGAAGGAGCAAAACATGGGCACAGTTTTAGAACCGGCACACCACCACAATGTATCTGACTTTTCCCTACAAAAACAAATGCACCGGGCAACAGAGGATTGAAGTAGCACTTTGTGAACAGAAGAAGCAGTAGTGTTCATGGGAAATGGAGTCTTTAAATCCTACTGCTTTTCTTGAAACTCCACAAAGGGGCTTTAATTATTCTTCGGTTCTTTCTAATCAACCACAAACCAAAGTCTACCAAATGCAAACTTGGCTGCTAGTTTTTTGATTTTATTTTCTTTACGATGCACAAGGTTATCGAGACACGTGAAAAGAGATAGTTTCTTGGCTAGTCTATAGGTCAGCGTGTTTCCGCTAAGGTTTCAGCGACATCCAGTAATATCATGTTTCAGTATTTTACCGTTTAAACTCTATACTGCCCACCTCTCAGCACCGTGTCAGAGCATCACTATGAGGGACATGGAGACACACATTAATCATTTCTGATGGTTTTCAACATGGCTACTGAGTTGCTATTGATTCTACATGTGTGTAGAATCATTAAAAAGAAAAAAATCTTATGGACAGTCACACAATTAGCAAATGTATTGTTCATAACCTAAAACTATCTACAGTATATAGATTTCAAATGTTCAATTTTGGAACTCCCTATATGGTCCCTTAAAAAGCCTTGCAAAAGCAATAATGTAATGTAATATTACATTGAACTTAACGAGAACACTTGCAAATTATTATTTTGTAAGGATGTATGTTTTTAATGCATTTAAAATATTTTTTTAATGTAGAACCTCAAGAGCAGCCTATGGTTGTCAGTGGAGGCTATGGGAAGAGTTTAGCTTTGTTGTCAAATTGCTATTTAATGTGTAGGCCTGTGTGCTCACAGTTGGTCTACTTCCTTCCATATGATTGCAGTGAGCTGAGAATTCAAATTTATGGAACATTTCAAATATAGATACCATAGATAATATAATGTATATTATATAGACAGAGTATATGGCAGAAAGCCCATCTTTGAAATTTACTTTCGACTCACTCGTTTTTGAGATATGTCCCCATTAGCTGTGTAATTCCATAGAAATCTGTAATGATTTGGTGGATGAAGTTAGTTTTAGAAACAGAATTAGCAATTTAGTCATCTTTGGCAAGACCTGTTTTAGACAGATCACGTGCCTTCATATTTGTATTCCCATGAATTTAAGCAGGTGGGATTTCAGGAATGTTGCTCTAAAGCTCGTATTGCCATCTGAATATGTGGGTAATTCATCCTTCCCTGAATGGCATAATAATATTCATACGCTAATGTACCATAGTTGGTGAATGGTTGGCGAATTAGAATGCTTTTTCCAGACTTCTTCTTGCCATGCCAGTTTAAAAAAAAGCACTTAACCCAGAGTTTTTCTGGTAAACTAGCTTTATAAACACTGTGATTCTACAGATCTGCCTTTCACATTTCATCGCACTACCAAACTGTACGAATGCAAGTTGAACTGAACATTCATGCTAAAAATGTCTGCGATAAAAGAGATTTAAATTAGTTTTTATTTATTGATTTATCACTGTACATGCTATTACCACAAATAACTAGCATAACTTACTCTTTTTAAGTCCCTGCCAAAAAAACCTTCACAATTGGCATAACTGCACACACATTTGATAAGCCTATCCATATTTTCCCATAGACAATACGGATAGGTCATAAAATGCTGTGTCACTCTAACTCAGTAACAAACACATGTGCCTGTCTCATAGTAATTATCACAGATAAAGGAGGCCTTGTATTGCTGTTGATTTGAGATATTAGAAGTGAGAGCCAAAAGTTACCCATGACTCAAACAGTTTGAACTCACACCCAAAGGTGCTGAAACCACCCAAATCTAACCTGCTACAGTAGCCATGTTGCTTGACCATCAGCATAGGACAACGTTACTGTAGACATCATTTAAGCTGCCACACCAGATGCCTTTGAAAAGTGAAAGTGCTCCATTGTATACTAATTATTGTGCGTACATAACCCAATAGTGTTGTCATTTACCTCACACAGGCATGTTCTTTTTAGTTTTTTTTGCTCCACTACTCCAAACGGTTAACAGAATAGTGTTAAATATCCTACTTCTTTTCATTGACAAGGGGCTGAGGAAATATGAATGGAAACTAGTGTAACTGATTTGTGGGCTGTGTGATACTTTGGGACTTGGAGCTGAATGTGTAATGTGTTTTTTAGTTTTTTAAAGAAGCGTTATGGAAGTTTCCTCTTTGTATTTTGTGAAGGTTTGTGGTTTTACAGGAAACGTTAGCAATGGAAAATGTTTTTGTTTTGTTTTTGTTGTGTAATCATAGCACTTTTTGTAAATGCTTTTTGTTTCCTCCCATACTTTTTGTTTAAAACCCTTTATTACAAAATGTGTAGAAGATATATTTAGCTCTTTAGAGAACAATAACATGTAAATACGATATAAAATGTTTTATTTTTAAAGGTACAATTTTGACAGTGTTTTTCCTATCAAAGTGTCAATTTTGCTTTACTTGCACAAGCGTTCTGTGTATCTCATTGGGAGGCCCTTTATCAAAAGCATAACTTTAATCTCCATCTCTTTACAGGCCCCGTCTTTCAGATAGGGCCATTGCATTTGACCGTACAACCGCTGGCTGAGGTTAGATCGATCATATAATACTGACGATGTAACACATACACACTTGGGTCACATGTAGTTAGGTTGTCCGTTGAAAACGAACATTGAACGTGTCCAATGACACAGGGATATTGAGATCTGACCTCAACACTTCTTAATTACTTTTGGTAAAAAACAGGAAAAGTAACAAAAACCGAATACTACTTGATTTTGACCATCCTTTAGACTTATCGACTTGTATAATAATGTCATTGCGGTGTACATCATGTGTGAGAGAATGAATAATGCATTTTTGGGAGATATTACTTTAAATGCTTAATTTTAAGCACTTATATATTTGTTCGGGTGGGGGTGAAAAAAACACAAGTTTAGAATGTAAAGCCACATTTGACCCACTCATTGAACCCTCGTCCATACATCTATGGTAGCTTTTCAGTGCAAGTAGTGCACACTAACAGAAGAAACTAGCAAAGAATACGACCAGTGACCAGAAGGCCACATAAGACACTCATCAGTGAGAGACACAGACCTTTTAGCAATTCATGTCAACCTTCATTATAAGCTTCAGTGGTACCAGTGAACCTTATTGAATGTGTATGTAAGAAACACTGCAATACTGCAATATTTGTTTTGGTATTGGATCAAGCTGCTAACATATACTTCTAAAGCTCCTCAAGGTGCTACCAACCTCTTTTCTAGTTCTTAATTGTATCGTTTGTTTTTGGGTTTTTTTTTTTACAAACAAAATATCCAATTTCCTTTTAGCTGAACTGCTGGCATGTGCGCTCGGTTGTACTATATAGCTATATCTATTTTTTATTTGTACTGTGACTTTTTGTAGTCTTTTTTTGGCAGACTCGCCTGTAATATCACATGCTTTTTTTGTTTTGTTTTTGTTTTCTCTTCACCTGCGTGTTGTGGTATTGGGATGGTTCCCCAGCAGGACCCCCCCCCCCCCCCCCCCCAGTGGATGATAACCATAAGCGAAGACAATGATAGTTCACTCCAACACACCACATGGGTTTTTATTTTTCAAAGATGAGCTGAGGAGTTTCAGAGGCAGACTGCATTCCAGCCATGTTGGTTTTTGTTCTTGTTTTCATCGTATTTCAACATCCAGTGATGATGATGATGATGTTGATGATAGACTGATGTTGCTAATCCTTTATATTTTACTTTAAAAATCTATTTTACAAACTACTGTTGTATTTTTATAAATATAGGCTAAGTAATTCACACAAACATATATAAATATATATAAAAATAGAATATATATGTTTATAAGTTGTGTAAAATAGAAATTAATGCTGCAGCTTTTATCTTTTTTGTAACATTGACATCATCCAAAGAAACAGATTATTTATTGTCTGGCAGAATAACAGGATTTGGTCTCCATACTTTGCTGCTATGAGTGAAAGAAGAGCTGCAGTCTTCAACTCCTGTGTTTTACACGATGTGATGAAAGTTCAATAAAAACTAAAAGAGAAGGACCCGATAAGGACTCTGTTGTTTTTCTATTGCTCTTGTGTGTATTCCTGTCTACTTGTGTTGGGCAAGCCCTTTTAAATTCAAGCCATACATAGACATGTGATTTTGATAGTATCTACGATTCATTAATTATTTCTTGATAACAACTTTCTGTTCATGTTAATCATTCAGATATCCAGCATTATATACTATGATTTTTTTTTTTCTTTCAGAAAATGAACCTTATTGTTTGACTTTGACAAGGGGAATACCTGGAGACTTTCTTTCAGACTTCACATCAGCTGAAATGGACACTAGCCTGGTCTCTAACCATCATGTTGTCTCCGTTTTTAGGGTGTTGCTGTGATCACGACTAGATACCTGGCCACCCCACCTGACGGCTACCAGCTTGCTCTCCAGCCAGCACCCCATCACTCGACAATATTACTATTCCATTTATCATTTGTACTCTGTCGCTTGTAATTGTAATGGTTTGTTACTCCTTTTCATGCCCGTATGACACCCATTGCCCTCTGAACCGTCCCTGAAAGGAGGGATCCCCCAACCTGAGTTCCTTCTCCAGATTCCTTCCTTGTTACTTAAGGGAGTTGTTTCTTGCCCAGGGCTAGGGGGGTGTCATAATCATATGGCCCATAATCATATGGCCTGTAAAGCCCTTTGAAACTGTAACTCGGATTAAGGGCTATACAGTACAATAAAATTTACTTGACTTGACTTAACTGTCACTGTTAGAAAAAGTCAGTTTTCTGCCCTGTTTCCAGGGCCATGTGTCAAGAAGCATCTGTCTAAATTGTGACAGTGGCATCACAAGTGGGAGTGTCCACCCAGACTTATGATGCCTAGATCAGTCCACCAGTGAACTGTACCCAGGGCCGGTTTTTAGCATAGGCCACATAGGCCTAGGGTGCCCGACACTGGGGGGTGCCCCCAAAATGTCAATTTTGCAGAAGATTACTGCATCTAACTTGTGCTGGTGTAGCAACATATTCCACTTGCAAGTGGAATATGCGTATTAGTCATGTTTTTTAAAAAAAAATCTATACCATACAGTACATACTGTGCCCCCTGAACTGTCAATCACAAGATGACATGATGGAAAAAAACATGAAAACACTGCTGCTCTTCTCATCTGTCCTGCATTGTACTTGTGTGTGACAGTGTGGGATAATGGGTACTGTTCTGGGAGTCCCAAATCCGGGATGTAAACTGCTGGATTGGTCAGTTTGAGGGATATTAGCTTCACAATGTAAAGGTCCATGCCTTCAAGGCAAGGGTGAAAACGAAAAAATATAGGTATTTCATCTTATATTATGTTATAATGCAGTTTTGTGTGTAGACGTTTTCATTTGTAGTAGCTAACTAAGGAGCAATACAGCTAGTAATGCTAGACAATAATGATAAAATAGGTGTTAGACTCAAATAGATATTGAAGGATATGAATCTGCTATCAATCCAATGCCAGGTATCCTCAGGTTAGGTGGTTGTATGTGGATTGACAACGCAATTCAGGGGATGGCAATTAGCCCGAGCCACCAGCCAAATGCTGGTAAAATATGGAAGTGACTGGTAGAATTCAGACACAAAACAATAATTTACTATTGAGTGGCTGGTGAATTGTAACATTGATCTGTCAGTGACTAACAATAGAACTAGTTGTTTGTCCCACTCAAGTTACATGTTTCTTCTTGTAATAAGCTAATATCTACTCTAGACTACTCTTGTCCAGATACACAAAGGAAAATTAGCATAATGCCCGAGCTGCTGGAGAAGGGACACATGATCTTCCACTTTTTGAAGAATGCAAGTTCAGTCAATTATTTGTGGTATGTGTAATTGATCATGCTTGTAATAATAGTTTAATCATTTTTGTTGATGTTGTTGAATGCGAACGTTACACCTTATTAAGTTACACCATAGTCAAATCCAATTTATTTGTACAGTGCTACTTTATATGGAGTACAATGGCACAAAGGACTTGATGCAGTGGTATAACAGTAGTGGTTGTATTGTATCTTTGAATACAGCTGCAGGTCAAGCAACATCCAGTACCATGTCATGCACTCCAGCTACCTCTAGTGACACACTGCAGGGAGTCTGCAGGTCAATGGACTTGCATTAATGAGGATTGACCATGTGGTATCCTGGCAGGTATCATTTGATGATACCATAGACGATTTTGCAGCAAGGAAGTCCAGACGTGTCAGATTTTAGAAATGGAAAGCAGTGCACCTGTGCTTGCAGAAGAAAGTGTTGAAGCCCAGAGGCACAAAGACACACACACACCCACATTGAAGTTGGAGTTTTATTTCCTTACTGTTGTTGCGCATCTTTAATTTATTTAAGTCTAGACCAAATTTTAAGTTGGCTTCTTTGTAGACAGTTTTCTTAAAGTTACATCATGCAGCATTTGTTTCTAATTTATTCCTTTCACGATTTATTGTAATTCTTTCATTCTTTGTTACATTTGTAAAATAAAAGTATATATTTTTGTCTTGAAACCATTGTGGTCTCTGTTTAGTTGGTTTTTTTTAAGTGCTTGTAATAGCTAAACACATTCACACCTGGTAGTAAAAACAGCCCTTTAACTTTGACGAGCAATAGTCCTTACGCAAGTTTCCACCAATTACACCCGATGCATGACGTCACCGGAAGTAGGGCTAACCTGAAATGTTGTCACTCGGCTGTTTATCGGTAAATGTGTGAATTACATATTTTCCATGGTGTCAAGTACATTAATTGCTTGTTTTAATACTTTATCACAAGAAACCACAGAATAGAAAGGATGCCGAACAAACACGATTGAAAAAATGACTCCAGACACGCTAGTCGTGAACATATGCAAGGCTGGATACATTTCCCGAAGCCCAATACTAATAAAAACTACGTGGTCAGAAAAAATGTAACCGATTGATCTCCTTGTGGTCAGAAACACTTTGTAAAAGTGTCACGAAAAACACTCATTTGTTCCAAGTATTTTGTGGATGGGAACGGGCCAAAGCCTGAACACCCGGACCCAGTACCTGCTACCGTCAGTCAACTAGAGGTTGACCGCTTTGTTAGAGAAATGTAATCGTGCCCCAGCTACACCGAGTACACCAAAGGGAATTAAAGAGATTGATTCTCCTGTATTTACTCACATGGTTTATCACGACTACAGACAGATGTGACTCAAAAATAACCCTGACATCCGTTTCATTTAGCAGTAAGGATGAAGAATCAGATTTACATGTACTTGATGAGACTGATGTTGAGGACAGGGTAATGTTCACTTCAGGGATTCGGCCACTTATAGATAGCATATTAAAACATATGCATTATATTTTTGATAGCCATTCTAATGAGAGAATGGCTACTAAATGGCTACATTTTTAGAGTATTGAAACAAACTGAGGTGGAGCTTCAACACCTGAAATGCTACTCAGTCGACAACTTCAACAGACCAAGCTTGAAACCTTTTGGTATGCAAGATAGCGGAATCGGTCCATCTGTCACTTTAAATTAAGAGAATTTACAATAGAGCATGTGAGAACAATATGGCCCTACATCCAGTGACATCACATGTGTGAAACTCACAAGTAGTACTGAATTGAAGTAACCTAGGAGATCTCTATCCGGCTGTTAAGTTATGACGTATTTTTCCCTTCAAATATATTTTTAAATTACAAATAAAAAATAAAAAGGGTTAACTTTTTTTTTTGTTTTTTTTAAGTTAACCCTCATTGTGCCTCACTAAAGAAGTGATCATAAAAAGGTTCACAGGCTCCTCCATTGTGGTTTAAATGAATTTACGTCACGCATGGTGTCAGACATAACAATGTTTGTCACATTTCAAGGTTGGACATAATCTTATATTTAGAAAGAAATCAAGACAATATAAAGAAAAAATTTAATGAATTCCCAACACATTAAAATGTCATGCTCACACTAACCATAAAATAAAACATCTCCATGAATAGTCCTATCTTTAAACATAACTTAAGAAACTTAGGTAAAACAGATAATGAATAAACAAACATTTATAATAAAATATATTTGCATTTTCTTTACAACAAAACTAACGTTAATATCACGCATATGTGCGAGGAGAGTCCATTGAAATAGTTGGGAAAGACTCTTTAAAAAGACAGAAGTTAATTAGAAAATACCAAGACCACCGGCCAGTCAGGCTGTTGAGGACCGCAGCTCCTCCAGGGCGACCAGCACCTCCTCGGCCCCGGGCCTGGAGCCCACCTGGCCGCTCCAGCAGCGACACACCAGAGTCCTGCAGCTCGCCCGGGTCTCCCGCCCCGCCGCCGCCGCCCCCCGCGGCGTCGCCCAGGGGAACGCCCGGTCTCCCAGGGGCGGCCGGAGATCGTACGCCACTACCGCGTACAGCACGTGTTCCCGGTCCCCCCCGGAGTACGGCTGCTCCCGGGTGATCAGCTGCCACAGCGTGATGCCCAACGAGAAGATGTCGGCTTTCGGGGTGATGCGCTCCCCCTTCAGCAGCTCGGGTGCCCGGTGGGTGTAGGTGCCCCCGACGTGGCTCATGCAGGGCTCGGTGACGCGAGAGCCCGCCGCGTCGCACGCACCGAGGTCCACCTTCACCGAGCTGCCGAAGTCGACGATCTTGCAGACGTCCCCGGGGGAGACCAGCACGTTGGCGGGCTTGATGTCCAGGTGGACGATGCCGTGGGAGTGCAGGAAGCGCAGGCCCCGGGCGATGTCCGCCGAGTACCGGAGGCAGGCGTCTCTCCCGAGGGCGTCCGCGCAGCCGTAGATGACGTGGTGGAGGTCGCGGCTGCCCGCGTACTCCATCAGAATCGTGCCGATGTTGTCCTCGTTCTCAGAGTTGGCGGGCACGCACGTGGTCGCCGCGATCACCCGCACCACGTTGCGGTGCCGCAGGTGCGCGGCGTTTAACTCCGCCCAGAAGCTTTGCCGGGACGCCAGTTTGTTCTTGGCGCACTTTTTGACCTTCTTCACCGCCACGGTCTCGCCGAAGTACGTCGCCTTGTAGACGGAGCCGAACCCCCCGGAGCCCACGGGCCGCATCGCCTTCAGCTCCTTCCAGTGGATCACCGACGACCACAGTTTACTCGCCACCCTCCCGCCGTGCTGGTGGAGCCTCTGCGCGGGAACGCTCAAAGTCGACGCGTTGGCGTACTTCGCCAGCGGGCTGCTGCACACTCCCATGACGCCGACGGACGGGTAGAAGTCTTTCGGCAGCAGGCGGGTCACGGGAATCGGAGAAGGCATTTTGACGGCGTGTAGGCTCCGACCATCGCCTGCACTAGTGCCGCACCACACGCGTCCGCACAAACACCTGTAGGTCTGTGCAGGTGATAGTGATGTCCATGCTGATTAAGGGCTGCGCCACACGGTCATGTGACTTGTGTCAAGCCGCTTGTGGTCGACGGATTAATGATCGAATGATGGAAGAAAAAAAACACACATGATGAATAAATAAATGAGGCACGGGATCAGTGCATTATACCATTACCCACTATACAGGTCGACAGGCAGAAGTGGAAAAGTTGTTGAAGTAGGCCTACTCTGCTTTACTTCAGTAAAAGTAGTAATACCTCATTGTAGAAATACTCTGTTAGAAGTAAAAGTTGTGCATTGAAAATGTTAGTTGAGTAAAAGTACAAAAGTATTCACATCGACATTGATTTAATTTGAATCAGAAACAGCTTTATTGGCTTAGTTTTTGCAAACAAGGAATGTGCTTTTTTGCAATTGGTGCCTAACATAGACATTCTAAAAAAATAAATAATAATAATAATAAAAAAAATACAAATTACGCAAATCTGCAAAGTAACTAAATCTGTCAAATAAATGTAGTGGGGTAAAAAGTACAACACATACTTTGCTCCACTCTGAGGTGGAATGGAGTAGAAGTATAAAGTAGCATAAAAGACATTGACTTCTTAACAATAACAACAACAACGACGTATCAGACTACTCTGCCTCCTCCAGTCCTACTGTGTGTGAACTCCTCTGAGTGGTCGCTAGGGGGCGCGACACTCTCATCGGTCTCTGTGCGGGTATGTAACTATAGCCGTCGAAGAAGCAGCGGTGTCCCGGATGTCCGGCCGGGCTACTTAAGCCCGCCGCGGAAGCTCCTCCCCCTCTTTCTCTCCAAGCGTTAACTCGGCGTGGTCCGTTCCTGGCTCACCGCTGTTCGCCCGGATTACTCACGAATAAGTCGGTCAGGAATAATAAACATGGTAAATATTCGTCCCCGCGTTCATATTTTCGCGGTTTAGCTCCGTTTGAATGTGGCCTAGCCGCCGTGTCGTGTGCTTTATGCGAAGCGGAAGCTCGCAGCTAACGTGAGCTAGCACACTGCTGTACACGTGGTTCTTATAACGAGACGGTGGCGGGGACACAAGCCTCGGCCTCAGCCTCTTAGAGTCGTCCTGCATTTCTTAAATGCACATCTGTAGCTCTTAAAGAATCCGTAAGTTCAACGTTAACTTTCGGAAAACGTATTTTGCTTCCAGGCGCCACGCTTGACGCTAGGCCGATGACTGACTGGTGTCAAGCGACTACGAACTGGACTGAAATTTCAAGTCAATGACGTGGGCCCACTGTCGTGTGTGTGGCCCTAAATCAGATGCATGGCCGCCAATCGCTGTTTTTTTTCTGTTGCAATTCTGAATGGCTTTTATACGTCACTCTACATCTACAGTCGTCACTATTCTGCGTTGGCGGGAGTTGCGCGGTCGAACCTAGTCGACGCCTTCACTAAACATGTGTCCCATTCTCTTCCCGTTTACTGCTCACGATGTCTTTCCCGCTACACCAGGGTGTCAAACATGCGGCCCGGCCCCCGAGCCAATCCGGCCCACACAACAAATTCTGTTGAACATTGGGGAACTGGAAATATTATAAAGTTGTTGCCTAAATATGTCAGCGCCTAGCCTCGTGTAAATGCCTAAGTTCATTAGTTTTCTAAAGGTAAAAGCTGTTTAGTGCACAGAAGACATCTTCAATCATATCAAGTGTTTTTGTTTTTTTTGTTAGTCCGGCCCCCTCCGAGTAGCACTTTGTTCCGGCCTCAACCTCACATTAGTTTGACACCCCTGCTCTACACCTTAACTTTTTAATGGCACTCTACGCCCTGACTTTAGTTAACTCTTTGTCACAATTCCCTCCAGAGTCCCTACTCATGAAAATGTGACTTGTATTTGATCGTAATTGACTAACATTGCCCCAGCAGACCTTTTCCTCCATCATTTATATTCACATGCCATTTGGTTTCACGTCGGGAAACGTTTGTCAGGGAATAGCAACTTTCTGTCAAATGTCTTTTTGTTGACCAAAGGCATGCCGATACAAAGAGTAACCCAGTGTTTGCTAGTTTATTGCCATTACATACAATCAGTTAAGTCAGTCTTTGGTCACATGTTCGTTATAACACAGGGCCATTCTGAACAGTGAAATGCTTGGTAGATATTACGTAGACTGTGTAGAAAGGTTTTTTTTTTTTCACGAGTCGTGAATGTCCTTGTATGTTTGTGACTAGATTGGCTCATGTACTGATCAAGTAGTGGCGCTCCTTGTTTTAGGCTTTCAAAGAAACCGGTAAGGCGCCCCCTGAGACTGAGGTTGCCATCCACCGCATCCGCATCACTCTGACCAGCCGTAACGTCAAGTCCCTGGAGAAAGGTAACTCATTTGATGTCCAAAGTTTTGCCAGATTGTTTGTAACCATGCCATGAGGACAAAAACATTATCTTTGATAAACCCTGATGACTAAAAATACGCTATTCTGAGCCATGGTTTGGCTGAACTCTATGATGTTGCTGCCTGCAGGCAATATTGTTAACCTGATTTCCTTCCACCTCAGTCTGTGCTGACTTGATCCGTGGGGCCAAGGAGAAGAACCTGAAGGTCAAGGGGCCTGTCCGCATGCCAACAAAGGTACCATTAACACCACATTGGGTTTGCTTACAGTACCGTAGACTAATGTAAAAGTCATGAGCCTGGTGCTGTCGATGGGCCGGCTCAAGATTTAATTGTTATACACAAGTATATACTCATACTTGTGATTATAGCAGGAGTATTGTCAAAGTGCTGTTCTCTAAATGTGTCATCTTGCTTCCTTCAGACTCTTCGCATCACCACAAGGAAGACTCCCTGTGGTGAGGGTTCTAAGACCTGGGATCGCTTCCAGATGAGGATCCACAAGCGGCTCATTGACCTCCACAGTCCATCTGAGATCGTCAAGCAGATCACCTCCATCAGCATTGAGCCTGGTGTAGAGGTGGAGGTCACTATTGCAGATGCATAAACTGTTTTTGTAATAAAGAGGAGAAAAAAAAGAGGAAAATGTGTCTTCTTGAATGGCAGTTATGTCAAGGTGTTCATGGCATTGGTTTTAAAGTATGTATGATGGAGACTTGGTGCCACACAGAACATAATGTGACTAAGCGCTTGTCTCTAATGCACAGGGTTTGTTTGGGGTTTTTACAAGTTGATGGTATGTAAGAATCATAACTGTTCTGGGACTACATGTAGGATTTATGTGCACAAATTGCTTCAGATTGTTCATTTATGTGGTAGAAGGTACATTTGAGCATCCCTGATTATTGTGGGAAATCCAAAAGCTGTTCCACACGTGACTTTAGAGCAGCTAATTGGTCAGCTTTTGCATAGCTTTAAAAGTTAATTGTGATTAAAACTAGTTTCTGATGTCCCAACCTGAGCGCTGAATGCACTTGGCGATCCAGCAGGCTGCAGTTCACTTAAAGGCCAAAGGAGTCGGTGAGGAGTAATCCGTGATTCTTACTTTTTTATTTATTTTTTAAAGGTACATTCCCCATTTAAAGTTTTAATTGAGTTTTGCACAGCACTTATGTGACTTGTAATAGTTCATTGAGCCCAATTTTGTCAATTAGAGGGCTGTGGGTGCATAACCACATCCCAGTACTCTTAACAGAACAGTTTCGGCTCATGGTCTGTTTTTTGGGTAAGCCAGTGGCAGTATAGACACTAGTGTACTAAACGTATTGTTGGTGCTGCGACGGATATAAATAAAAGGGAGCTAACAAATGACAGGAACTGAGTTTCTTTAACCTGCTAGTCGGCGGCTTATATCAAACGTTGCCTTGATTGCTTGACTTAAAGATAATGTATTGCTGACTGCTTCTTCATACCATGCATGAGTTATGACATGCATTTTAACATACAAAAAGCTGTCCCGGGTTATCTGACACCAGCTCAAACTTCTGCAATTCTGCATCATGATAAACCATGAAAGCACCCAACTGGACCCTGGGTTCTGTGCTGTTCAGCTACATTCCATGACATTCATCTCAATGCCAGCAATCCAGCGCAAGAGGACATGCATTCAGTAGCCACTTCTTGACATAACAGCCTACAAATAAACAATGGACCAGATAAGACCATAATCTGCATAAATCAGGAATATATTTTTGCAGCTCATCCTGTGTTTAGTACAGCAGTGGGTCTACTTCTGCCTCCACACCCTTCCCTTCCCTTGCAGGCCGATCCCACCTCCAAAAGCCAATTGGTGGCTGTCTCACCTATCACTAATCACCTGTTTTCAATTACAACGGGGTTCCGTATATAGGTGAGGGGAGCAGTTCCGGCGCCAACTCACTCGTTGAAGAATCGGTCCTCCGTCCGTATAGTTCACTCAGAACGTCAGGGATATTCGCCATTGATTACGCGCATTCAAAAATAAGCGCACACTGATCTCAGGTCCGAGAGATATCGCTTATGAAGATGAGTGACGTGATCAGGTTCACCGATCAAGAAGCAACCGGACAGCAGCAGCAGCAGCCGGCCGGCGTCATGGAGGCCCCCTGCAAGGACCTGCGAGACAGCCCCCTGAACCTCCCAGAAACACCACAGCACCCCAGGCTCTCTTCTACTGATTCTAATGCCTTATCAGTCTGTATATCCTCTTGAATTCATCATTTTTATTAGCCAAGACAATTATTGGCTGCTACTGCCATTGTTTCATCTGAAAAGGAAAAAATTCAGTCCATGGTTTATTGTTTCTTGTTCCAGAAGACTTCCTATATTTGTTGTAATACAACTTTTCAGTGCTGGTCAGCTTAACATGCGCAGTCATTCAAATGTTGGACCATGAGTCAAACCACTCCCGTCTCCTGGGTTTATAGAGTGAAGTGGAGTCCCAGCCGCAGACTCTGAAGGTGTACCTGAGAGTTCGACCCTTCTCCAAGGAGGAGCTCTCTGACCATGAGGATCAGGTAGAGTATGTGGTGACATCACTCCATATGGACTACACCGTACAGGAGTGGTACTATACCAAGCAGAAATGATATACCTGTATGCCTAACGTTTTAAATCCACACTACTCTTGGTCCGGCCTAGGACCTATCTATGCATCGTCTTTAAGGTGTTTTTTTTATTTCCCCAGGGCTGTGTAGTGATTGAGGACAACCAGGTGGTGAAACTGCATGCACCCAAGGGCTCTGCCACCCTGAAGAGCAGTGAGAGGGGCATTGGTGTGGCGGTCCATCAATTCTCCTTCTCTCAGGTCTGTATTGGTACCAGACATGGCTTGACATGACTCAACATTTAAAGTAAGGAGTCAACCTGACAAACTCGCCTGCCCAAGTTGATGCAGCCAATTGTCGTTTGTTAAGGAATAAACGTTTTGTAATTTCTTTTAGATTTTTGGACTGGAGACGTCACAGAATGAACTTTTTGAAGCCACTGTTGAGAGCCAAGTGTCCGATTACCTGGATGGGAAGAATGCATTAATGTTCAGCTATGGTGTGACTAATGCTGGGAAAACTTACACCATCCAAGGTAACCCTGATGAGACCTGCATTGGCTTCAAGTGTGTACCATATAAATAATTACAAGTTAAACATGGGGAAATTGCAGCAGCATTTTGGTGTTTATTTTCTACACGGTCAAGGAACCGCGAAAGAGCCAGGAATCTTGCCTCGAGTTCTGGACGCCACCTTCCGGCACATCAGGCAGCGTCAGTACACGGGGATGGACCTCAAACCCTACCTGGGCACCGACGCACAGTGTCTGGGCCCAGAGCAAGTCAAGCAGGAGAAGACTGCCAGGGCCGCCATTTTTGCATCCTTTAGAGAGGCAACTGTCTTATTTATGCAATGTTGACTAGTTGATCTGCTTGCCTACTGTCCAGTCATAAAATGTTTTTGTTTTTTTTTAAGGATGGAGAACAACTAAGGGTAAATGGCATTCACACTGGCACAGGTATCTAATGACTCAAAGCACTGAACCAGTGCACATTATCTCAACTATTTATTGCCATGTAAAGAATCTAAATGTCTCTGTACTACAACTTTGCTAAGGCTCTCGCTTATAACATTTATTGGTGGTTCATTTAAATGACTTGAAAGTGAGAAGTTGCTTCACCACATTTCTAAAACGTTTAAGGCAACAAAATATTAATGCATGACCCCCCCCCCCCCCCCATGCATATAAAAGTTAATCTCAACCTGCCCTCCTTGATCTGGCCTAACAGCGATGGATGGCGGCTCCACTGAGACCAGTGGCTGCATGTTCGCCTTATGGGTGGCCTTCTTTGAAATCTACAACGAGTGTGTTTACGATCTGCTCCAGGCCACCTCGTGCACAAAGTCTAAACGCGCCGCTCTGCGTCTGTGTGAAGACCGTGCTGGGAATGCCTACATCCGAGGTGAGCCTCCGATAGAATGCATCATAGTTCAGCCCATTCCGTGACGTTTCTTAATTTCTGATCTTGTGCAATGAATTTGTTCAGACTTCACGACTTGACTTCACTCAAATGTGTAAAATATGAATGAATCTATTTACTCTAAGTCGGTTTTAATGCATGCTGAGAATGGGAAATCGTATTAATGTGTAATATATCCCTTCTCGTGCTCTATTGATTTGGGCATTGTCTGAATTTATAAAAACATGTGTCTAGATCTAAAGTGGATCAACATTCAAAACCTGGAGGAAGCCAATAAACTTCTTCACTTTGGAAACAAAAATAGAAGTGCTGCCTCCACCAAGATGAATCAGTCGTCTAGCAGAAGGTAATCTGTCACTTTCCTTCATTTCATTCGAAACCAATGTTTGCTAAATAATGTAACATTCTCTCCACAGCCACAGCATCTTTACCATGAAACTCCTCAAGATCAATGGCACCACGGTGGAAAGGATCTCAGAGTAGGTTTTTGTGGCCATGTATTCTGTTTCTATAATGTGCGCTCACCACAAAAGACCATTTGCTTATGCTCCATAGGTTCTCTTTGTGTGACTTGGCCGGGTCTGAAAGATGCAATAAAACAAAGACGTTCGGGGCGAGGCTTAAGGAAGCGGGCAACATAAACAACTCCTTGCTTATTCTGGGGAAATGCATTACAGCCCTGCGCAACAACAATCAGACAGACAAGTACGCAACTTATTGAGCCTGACACTTTCTTTTTTTTATCCTATGGTGATCGATACTAAAGTCGGACTTGAACAAAAATCCCTCTCCTCTAAGGTGGGGTTTGTGGTTGGGATATTGTACAGGTCAGTTAAAAATCACTGCCTTTTGGCATTGCTTATGTGTTTCCCAATCCTTTTTATACCTGTTGCGCAGGACGAGGATCGGCTACATTCCTTTCCGAGAGAGCAAACTCACAAAGCTCTTCCAGGCCTTCTTCTGTGGACGAGGGAAAGCCTCCATGATTGTCAACATCAACCAGTGTGCCTCCACCTATGACGAGACCCTCCATGTTATGAAGTTCTCTGCTATAGCCAAGCAGGTCAGCCTTTACTATTTAGGCCGATTAGTCAGATTTATTTTGGATGTGGTTTCCGTACCTAAAATGAAGCATTTAAAGTTTTCTTGGTTAATCATCTCGGAGTTAATTTACTGGTTGACTGTAGGTGGTCCAGCTGACTCCCGTCAATTCCCTGGGGTCTCCGTGCCTGGTGGACCGCGATGGCAACCCCCTGCTGAGGACCGGGGCACTTTCTGAGGAGGACCTGCTTGATGAAGAGGACGAGGCGGACGTTTCAATCCTGCCCCAGGAAGTACGACATCTTTGCTTGATCCTTTATTTTTTTCCCCCAGTGGTTTTAAGATTCAGGCACTTGTCATGACTGAATATGCACTCCTGTTTGAGGCCCCTGTTTTGAGTGTTTGTGTGTAAGCTGCCATTTTTCATCCCATTCCTCCGCTTAACTCTTGCCCTTACCAGGACCTGCTGACTGTGATTGAGAACCTCAGAAGCAAGCTGCTGGCCGAGCGGAAGAAGAACATGGGTCAGGAAATGGAGATCCGCAATGAAATGGGCGACGCGATGCTGCAGCAGCTGATTGAAAGCGAGGAGCGATTCTGGTAACTGCCGCCAGTCTGCAGGTTGATGCCTCCTCCTAAACAAAACATGTTAACACATCAGAATTGGGATTGTCTGAAGTCGTCAGATGGTGGAGCTGAGGGAGAGCTACGATGAAAAGTTGGAGAACACCTTCGACATGTACAAAGATGCCTTCAAGGAGCACGCCTATCAGTGTGCTCGGGACAGAATCGGGGAAGACTATGTGCCCATCGACGAGTTTATCGCTGAGGAAGAGAAAGTTGAGGTATGGTTTCTTGTGAGAACCAAAGAACCTCAGGCGGGCATCAAAAATAAAACGAGCTTTTGTTTTTGTTGTCTTCTGGGAGGGAATAATTCAATGTTGACTAAGCGTGGCTGAATGTATATCACGTTGCTTTTTCATGAGTGCAGTGTTTCTAGAGCATTTGCGTTGCTTATCCACGAGTTTAGCTGTCTAAAAAGCCATGGGGCATCTCAAGTTTTATGGATGACATTTTGAACTCTTGATTAGAAAATGTGTCATTGTAATCAAACACTGGTCAACCACTGCATAGGCCCTGACTCGCAAGCTCTCAGAGTTGGAGAACCGGAAGTCTTTCTTCAGACCACCAACACATACTTCTATGACTGACCAGTCGAGCCAGACTGTGGATGACCTTCCACCAAATAATAAAGAGGCTGACACCCAAAGTGAGGCTCGCTGCAAATCGGTGTACAAGGAAAAATGTGCGGTGGAGAAAATGTGTGCAGATAAACAGGAGGTATGGGGGATGTGCCATTTTCATTTAATGTTTTACGCTTGCCAACAATTTACATTTTTTTTAATTTAAGGGGCCCTATTATATCACCAGGTATGAGTGACTGAACCATGACAAGTCATTTCAACATTGTCATGTGACTAAGATTGTCATTGTGATGTGACAGCACAGGTGAGGGTGTCCACCTAGATGTATGTGGACTAGATCAGTTTACCAGTTGGCATACATCTAGGTGGACAGTCCAACCTGTGATCACTTCGTCACAATTTTAGTCTGTGATAATTTTTAAATGGCTTGTCATGGTCAATCACACTTGCGCCTGGTGGTATAATGGGGACCAATGGGGAAGTGATGTGCTTTTTTTTTTTTTGCTTTTTTTTTTGTCTTCCAGCTGATCATGTCACTTGAGAAGCAACTGGTGGGACTGAATGAAACCCTGAGGACACTCCACAAGGAGCAGGAGGTCCTACGGAGGAAGGCTGAGGACCAGGTAAAACTATCTTCTGGCAACAAAACTTGAACCCCAATATTGTTGCCAATTACACCAACTAACTACACTGAATGTTTCTTCAAGACGAGATCCATAGATGACCTCCTTAGCGAAAATATAAACAAGGACGGTGAAATTACTTCACTAAAGGAACAAGTGGCCACACTGTCCCAGAAGTCCCCCGTGAAGACAAAGCCCAAACGAGGCCTGCTGGCTAACATCAGGGACACTGTTACATCTCCACGGTCGGCCATGATTGGCCGAACACTCAGGAAGACCATCAGGGCGACGCCTACACCTGGAAAGAAACATAACGGTTAAAAATGGCTGTTCTTCAAAACGAAGCAAATGTTTGTTTTTAGATGTGTTGGGTTTTTTAATCTGTTTTTATCTTTGTTCTTAATAAATGTATTACAGATGTAGGCTTACTTGGGACCAAATGGCTTTACTCACGCTTGGCAGTAGGTGCACTGCCCACTACAGGGTTGCCTCCTGCGATGCCACAGACTGGCCTGACTTTGGTGTACACATGACCCAGGAGCACAAGGGGAACAAGAGTTGTGGATTGCTTGCCGGTGTATTTGACATCAATCCACAAGTGATTATGGATGCTGTGGAGTTGCAAGGAACAGCCTTCAGAAATTTGGCTGTGCACTTAAAATGTTTAGCGGCTTTAAATGAGAACTCCATTCTCGTTGGCTTCCTTGATGCAGTGAATTCTAAGAGGGTAATCTGCTTTGAGACAACACAATGTCTGGCCTCAATGTTGTGACGGCAACATTTTCTGGGAACTTGAGTTGCTTCCCTTGAAGTCAACCTTCAGCACCCAGTCTTGTGCTTTTGAGAGCTGATTGGAGAAAAATACATTTTATTGGGTCTCATAAATTGTAAAGGAGAAAAAGGCTTCTGTTAACACTTGTCACATCGGTTTCCCTTCTGTCCACTGCTCAAACATATTCTTTTCTTTGATGGTGATTGCACCAGAAGGCCCGTGACCTGCATTCAGAAGTTGCTTTTGACCAACTGTGCATGGATAGTTTGGTTTAAGCTTGGCATCCATCATATCTTGCTGGGTGCTTGTCTGCAATCATACACAATTGACAGTAACAATCATTTGATAAAGGCAGCGTATGACAAGTTCACCAGAGCCTTTCTCCCCCCCCCTATCACAAAACCTATTGTGTAGATTATATTAATGTACATTCTATATTATATCCAATAAGGCTAAACTTTACAGGATATAAAAGTTATGGGATATATCATAATTGATACGACATAACTCTAAACTGAAATTTTTCTCATTTGAAATGAGCAATCGAAGCCAATTTTAAGTGGTGGTAAAATGTGGTACAAAACATTTTGGAATGATTTACCATAGTTCTACACTGAAATGCCTTTAGAAATATGCAAATAACTCCAGAACTAAAACCACAATCAGTAAGGGACCAGAGTATGTCTTCTAATATAATGAAAAATGTGCTCAATTCTGGAGCACAGGATTCCAGGATCTATCTTCTATTAATCTAATGACAAGCTATTCTATTTTAACCTCAATGTTGTATTTGTCAGTAGGCCGACAATGTAACAGCAAGTTTTAGTACACTACCTGGGAAAAGCACTTAAATTGATGCTGTGTACTATGTTAACATCTAGGCTTACATGGTAACATGTGAGGCAGGGAAGCGATGAAAACATTAAAACGACCTCAATCTGAACATCTAAAGCTTGTCACTGTTACTCACCACTGGAGGGTGGGAAAAGATCAACATGAACACTGTCTTGAAGGTGCAGAAGAAAATTGCCTTTTAATATATCCAAATGCAATAAGTAAACAGTACAAATTCTAATTATAGTTGCCTAATTGATGCGCTCATGCCCACTGTTGGACAAATTCAAAGCTATACACCAGGTTGTTGTTTTTTTTTTTAAATCTGTCTAGAAGACCATTTCTCATAGTACACACTATAATTAGAGATAACGTTAGGTTGGATTGAGTAACATAACACAAACCCATATAGGCCAACCTATACATGATGGAGACATTGGTGATATTCTTTGCTTACCAAGTACTTGCATGTCTTATTTTGCACAAAGAACATGCAACACAAAGTACATAAAAGCAGGTGTATAGCCCTTAACATGCACATGTACACTACATGCACGCTCACTCACTCATGGTCGGACCATGAACCTCATATGAACTTGATCCTAGGAGCCCATCCATTACTAAGGGCCCGGGGCCAAGGAAGCAACAACAAAAGATAACAAGTCTTCTATTCTCCAAGTGCATCATTAAAAGGCACCTCTTTATTCTAGCTTTAAGGTCTGTCACTGATTCATGCCGTGTTACAACACTGACGTAACCCTTTAAAAATTATAAATGTGTGTTGTCAAATTCCTTTTTTATCCTTTTTTTTGTTTTTCTATGTTAGGGTTATCCACTTCCACTTACAGTTCAGTGAATCAGATGTAGGCCAGGGAGGGGGGGGGGGGCACTGCAAAGGTAATCAGAGCTGGCCCCTGCCTCTTTGTTGGGCTCCTTTCCCCCAGAGCATTGCACTTCCTCTCGGTCAGTGAAAGGGCCATTGTGGTGGCGAAGACAGCCAGCTGGGTCCGTGTGTCCCCCTGCTCTCCTCAGCTATAGTTAATGAGCTTAGCCGCTTGTCCTAGTCGGCATCAGTGCATAGAGGTCAACTGCAGGATTAACACCGCCGCTCAGGTGGCTACCTATTCCATTCTTTTGATTTTAAATTTCCCTTTCTTCTCACCACTCTAATCTGGATTTGTATTTTTTTGCAGGATGTGTTTAGGTCTAATCTTCCTCCACCTTTAATCTTTGCGTGTGTCCGTGGCTAGAATGCGGCACATTGACCTCCAGCATGCCCCGGCCTGGCCCCTGCCCCAGCCCTGCTCCAGGTGAGGGAGAGGAGAGCGGGTGAGCCGACGAGAGGCCGAGGGGAGGCAGCCGGGCGTAGCCAAAGACCCACGCCGGTGACCGGGGTCCGGAGGGGTCCCTGGAGCAGAGGGCAGGCTAATGCCACTTGTAAACAACAAGGTGGGAGACGATGTCACAGGCGGGACGGACAAGGCTGTGGCGGACGAGCAGGCGCTGGTGGACTCTCTGATGAAGGTGAGGTGAGAGACAGGGACCAGTGGTGGTCCACTATTCACACGGTTATGAGGTCATGATTATCAGAGTCTATATATATATATAAATATCTATATAGTATATATATTATAAAATATTCTCAAATATAATAATATAGAGTATATATATCTTTTTGAATTCACCCTATCAGTGTATATAGGCCTACTGTATAGATTATTTTCATACACCTTATCAGCCTGTGTGTATATATATATATATATATATATATATATATATTTACTGTATGTATATTAATATATACTGCATGTATATTAATATACTGTATATACTATATATACTATATAAATATGAGCAAAAGTATACGACTTACTTAATTTACATGATATTTTACATTAATTGCTATAATTATTTGGAAATATAGAATGTATACAGTACATGTTCTATAGTAATAGTGTCTATAAGGGCTTCATACGATATAAGACATCATTACTTCTACAAAGAGGGCCACAACTAAGAGCACTCATGCTCATAACCCCATGGCTAAAAAAGCACTTTGATTGAACACTTATCATTCGGTTCACCGATTCCTTTACTTCTGAGTATGTGTATTTGATAAGAGTGCTTTCCTTTGCTATGACACATAGCTAACACAGATACAGAAGTCTTCATTAAATTCACAATGCCTCATTTCTTTATGAAGATATTCATTGTTGATATCATTGTTTTTCATATAAATGATGATTCACCTTAATAATTATATATTCCATTACATTTGGAGAAGAGAATACATGTTTAGCATTTATATTATTATTATTATTATTATTATTATTAGCAGTAGTAGTAGTAGTAGAAGTATTAGTATTAGGAGTATTAGTATGTGTGCAGACACATCTGGACTACATCAAAATCTGCAATGGAACGCTTTGATTCCAATAGTCTGTAACATCCTCTGTCTTATCCAGAAATAGACAGATGATAATCAGATTATTGATAATATATTTTAAACCGCATCATCTTGCGCCCCATGGTTATTTCCCAGGAGGTAAATGGATAACACAGTGTCTGACAAGATGATATACTGGAGATCAGTGGAGCAATTTCCTTCCAAGTTTTGCTCCAGGCTGCTTAAGCATTACAAGATTGACTGTCATGTCCAGCGAAGATAATTCTTAACAATCCCAGAACAGCTCATACTGCTAATCTGTATTATAGCATGATGTAAGATTCCGTAGGTGGTTCTATCTCTCATTCACACACACGGACACACAAGCACATATTCACACACACACACACACACACGCACACGCACGCGCACGCACACGCACACGCACACACACACACACACACACACACACACAGCTGTTAGAACATTGCATTTTGCCTTACTAAAGAGGCAGGGCTGGATCCGGCCTGTGGACCACCTCAATCCAACCTGTGTCTTGTTTGCTCAGTCCCTCTTATTTGTTTAAACCGTCCTGCCAGCACCATGGATACCTGCCTGCCACTGCTGGTCTGTCTGGAAGCTCAGCAGGGCTGGTCTGGTCCATCCATCCTTGAATGGGAGGCCAGATGTTGCTGATAGAGGTGTTGGAGTGCTCATCCCTCTAGCCTATATTATGTAATGGCCTCGGAATCACCAGTGCTAACGCCAGAGTCCTGGCTAAGTTCCCGGCCGGCGTCTTGTACCAACATGGCCACCTAATGATTCCCTGGTCTCGAGTTGGGTTGCATCATTCTTCACCTCCACCTGGTACAGAAATGCAACTTTTTAGCTGAGCCTCTCAATTCATTAAACAAACAAATAGTGCGCAACAAATAGACAATCACGGCGAGTATAAATTAATTTAACATTCCAATGTCAACATATTGTATCTACAGTATATCCGGCAAGCATTGTCAGTGTGCCTTCAAATAGCTTCACTCTGTCTCCCGCCTCTCTTGGGATGCAGGTGGTGGCATGTTTCCGACACATGGCCTCCTGCGTGGGCGGCTGCACGGACACCTTGCAGCTCAGGGACGAGCTGAGGCGGACACGGGAGAAGGCCCAGAGTCTGGCGGTGGTCTGCTGTCAGCGTCTCACCTCCCGTCTCCGGGACAAGAGCTTGCCGGAGGAGGACCGCAGGGAGATGGAGCTCCTGTGGGTGGCCTTCTCCTCCGGTCTGGAGCTCCTCCACGCTGACCTGTGCAAAGTGTTTGGCATGGCCCAAGTGTTCTCTCTGGCCAACACCCACGCCTTCGTGCAGACGGGCATACAAGGTAAAAACAGGAGGTGATCAAGGGGGTCGTCCACTGAGTCGGTTTTTATGAGGAACAAAATATACTTGTTTGCATTAGATGACTCAACCCCCTGACCCCGCCTCTTAAGGAAAACCAAACCTCCTGACAATGCTACAGTGTAGCATTGTTGCATTGTTGCAGCTACACAACACATTCAGTGGCTTTCCAGGGCTCCTCCAATATAAGGACACAGGGACATGTTGAGTAATCAATGTTATTGTACATTTGAATATTGAAAATGAATGACAGAGCAGGTGGTGACAATCTAGCACGTTAGCTCCCTTGAGTGTGTGTGGTGACATCTGGTTTAACCTGTCGGCCTTGATTCGGTAATGCACCACAGGCGTACAGCGTCACCCAGCCCCAGACTAATCAGCCTGGCCAGGTGAGGCTGCTTAAACCAGACACCAACCACACACACTCTACACACACATAACATGCATTTGATTTAGTCCCTCTGATATCCCATTTCATAATAATACTTGATAATAATAACAAGTAAGTGAAAATAAACAAGTGGCTCATGGCTGGTGGATTTTAGATGGAGAGACTGGAGGGACTCTTTACTGTCTGTTGTCCGTGATGGAGAGAGTGGAGGAGGGACTCTTTACTGTCTGTTGTCCGTGATGGAGAGAGTGGAGGAGGGACTCTTTAACTGTCTGTTGTCCGTGATGGAGAGAGTGGTGTAGGGACTCTTTACTGTCTGTTGTCCGTGATGGAGAGAGTGGTGTAGGGACTCTTTACTGTCTGTTGTCTGTGATGGAGAGAGTGGTGTAGGGACTCTTTACTGTCTGTTGTCTGTGATGGAGAGAGTGGTGTAGGGACTCTTTACTGTCTGTTGTCTGTGATGGAGAGAGTGGTGTAGGGACTCTTTACTGTCTGTTGTCCGTGATGGAGAGAGTGTAGGAGGGACTCTTTAACTGTCTGTTGTCCGTGATGGAGAGAGTGTAGGAGGGACTCTTTAACTGTCTGTTGTCCATGATGGAGAGAGTGGAGGTGGGACTCTTTAACTGTCTGTTGTCCATGATGGAGAGAGTGGAGGAGGGACTCTTTAACTGTCTGTTGTCTGTGATGGAGGGAGTGGAGGAGGGACTCTTTAACTGTCTGTTGTCTGTGATGGAGAGAGTGGAGGAGGGACTCTTTAACTGTCTGTTGTCTGTGATGGAGGGAGTGGAGGAGGGACTCTTTAACTGTCTGTTGTCTGTGATGGAGGGAGTGGAGGAGGGACTCTTTAACTGTCTGTTGTCTGTGATGGAGAGAGTGTAGGAGGGACTCTTTAACTGTCTGTTGTCTGTGATGGAGGGAGTGGAGGAGGGACTCTTTAACTGTCTGTTGTCTGTGATGGAGAGAGTGTAGGAGGGACTCTTTAACTGTCTGTTGTCTGTGATGGAGGGAGTGGAGGAGGGACTCTTTAACTGTCTGTTGTCTGTGATGGAGAGAGTGTAGGAGGGACTCTTTAACTGTCTGTTGTCTGTGATGGAGGGAGTGTAGGAGGGACTCTTTAACTGTCTGTTGTCTGTGATGGAGGGAGTGGAGGAGGGACTCTTTAACTGTCTGTTGTCTGTGATGAGAGAGTGTAGGAGGGACTCTTTAACTGTCTGTTGTCTGTGATGGAGGGAGTAGAGGAGGGACTCTTTAACTGTTGTCTGTGATGGAGAGAGTGTAGGAGGGACTCTTTAACTGTCTGTTGTCTGTGATGGAGGGAGTGGAGGAGGGACTCTTTAACTGTCTGTTGTCTGTGATGGAGAGAGTGTAGGAGGGACTCTTTAACTGTCTGTTGTCTGTGATGGAGGGAGTGTAGGAGGGACTCTTTAACTGTCTGTTGTCCGTGATGGAGAGAGTGTAGGAGGGACTCTTTAACTGTCTGTTGTCTGTGATGGAGGGAGTGGAGGAGGGACTCTTTAACTGTCTGTTGTCTGTGATGAAGAGAGTGTAGGAGGGACTCTTTAACTGTCTGTTGTCTGTGATGGAGGGAGTAGAGGAGGGACTCTTTAACTGTTGTCTGTGATGGAGAGAGTGTAGGAGGGACTCTTTAACTGTCTGTTGTCCGTGATGGAGAGAGTGGTGTAGGGACTCTTTAACTGTCTGTTGTCCGTGATGGAGAGAGTGTAGGAGGGACTCTTTAACTGTCTGTTGTCCGTGATGGAGAGAGTGGTGTAGGGACTCTTTAACTGTCTGTTGTCTGTGATGGAGAGAGTGGAGGCGGGACTCTTTAACTGTCTATTGTCTGTGATGGAGAGAGTGGAGGAGGGACTCTTTAACTGTCTGTTGTCCGTGATGGAGAGAGTGGTGTAGGGACTCTTTACTGTCTGTTGTCTGTGATGGAGAGAGTGGTGTAGGGACTCTTTACTGTCTGTTGTCTGTGATGGAGAGAGTGGTGTAGGGACTCTTTACTGTCTGTTGTCTGTGATGGAGAGAGTGGTGTAGGGACTCTTTACTGTCTGTTGTCCGTGATGGAGAGAGTGTAGGAGGGACTCTTTAACTGTCTGTTGTCCGTGATGGAGAGAGTGTAGGAGGGACTCTTTAACTGTCTGTTGTCTGTGATGGAGAGAGTGTAGGAGGGACTCTTTAACTGTCTGTTGTCCATGATGGAGAGAGTGGAGGAGGGACTCTTTAACTGTCTGTTGTCTGTGATGGAGAGAGTTTAGGAGGAACACTGTCTGTTGTCTGTGATGGAGAGATTAAAGGAGGGACTCTCTGTCTGTTGTCTGTGATGGAGAGAGTGTAGGAGGGACTCTTTAACTGTCTGTTGTCTGTGATGGAGAGAGTGGAGGAGGGACTCTTTAACTGTCTGTTGTCTGTGATGGAGAGAGTGGAGGAGGGACTGTTTAACTGTCTGTTGTCTGTGATGGAGAGAGTGGAGGAGGGACTCTTTAACTGTCTGTTGTCTGTGATGGAGAGAGTGGAGGAGGGACTGTTTAACTGTCTGTTGTCTGTGATGGAGAGAGTGTAGGAGGGACTCTTTAACTGTCTGTTGTCTGTGATGGAGAGAGTGTAGGAGGGACTCTTTAACTGTCTGTTGTCTGTGATGGAGAGAGTGGAGGAGGGACTGTTTAACTGTCTGTTGTCCATAGGCGGAGGCAGCGAGGTGGCGGCGAGGGCTCTCAGCCTGCCAGATTTGCACACCGCCACCGCTGGCCAGAGTCCCGCGCTCCCAGACACCCTGGAGACCCAGGAGACCTGCGCCATGGAGCGGGAGATCCGCCGCGTGGATCACATGATCGAGGACATGGAGCTCAAGGTGAACGTCCTGCGCTGGACAGTGGAGCCCCGTGGCGGCAGTCCTGAGGCCGGCAACCCGCTGAGCCGCTCGGATAGCGTCTCGGTGGCCCTGCTGTCCTTTCAGGAGGAGGGGGAGGAGGATGTGGGCATCTCCGCGAGACGCAGACTCGTTTTTATGGCGTTGCTGCTGTGCGGTGCGGCGGTGGCCGTGGCCACGCTCTGCACCCTGCCATTGTCCTTTTCTCCTGAGCAGACACACCATCATACACACCACACACACACACACAACACATATAGATAGTTATGTGCACGTGGAGAACTCAACAAGCATACAAACATTATAGCTTCTTTTATTTTCTTAAGAAGAACTTCAAATAAGACAAATTAAAGGACATCAATCGATTTAGCTAGTTGTATGAATGCTGCATGGTAATAGTCAAATGTTAAATATAATAAAGGAATATAGATGCTCATAAATGCTCAAATGTTGTTTAGTGTTACTTAAAGGTGCTGTAGGTAAGATTTGCGACTTGTAAAGAAAGAGCAGTGACTGTGCACTGACATTCATAATTAATTTTTTTAATTGCTCTTTCTGACTATGTACAATAAGAATAGGACTGTTTACTGATAAAACAAAAAACCCAATTGAGAGAACTAGGTTATTTGAATATATAACTTCTTAAAACTACATGAACCATCAAGGTCATATGGGTAATATCCAGAGTAATATGGAGCATAATTAAGAGGCATACCAGCATAGGATAAAAAAACATTGACAGGCAGGGTACAAAATGCATTCATTTGAGGGCCCAATCTGAATCTGAACCGATGTGCACCTAGTTAATTATCAATTTAGTAGCTGCTGTTAGTAGGGCACTGGTGACATTTGAACGACAGTGAGTTGTGCCATAGTTTGTTGACTGAACCCAAGCAAGCAATACAAACGTCAAGATGACGTGACATTAAGACTTCTCTCGAAACACAAAACAGTTGGTTGTAAAACTGTAAAACTTTGTAAGTCGCTTTGGATAAAAGCGTCTGCCAAATGCCCTAAATATAAATGTATGAGCTATTTTGCTTGTCTCTAAAGCTGATGTGAAACAAAGCAAGTGTTAAAAGCATTGATATTATAATGAGGTTTACAGGGCTATTAGATGGTGTACTTGGTACCCAATATATTGTTTTAACTGTAAGAAATACACAGCAACAGAATTAGAAAACATAGCTGACTAGCCTCGTTTTTGAATTGACAAATACTAGGGCAGTACCCATTTAAAACGGGCCTGTTTTGAATGGGCGGTGGCTTGGCCTCCGGTATATTATAGAAAATCGAAGGACAGACAGACATGTATACAGAGATTCCTCTCATTATAGTTACATGAAATTATGCGTTTGGTTACATTCATTCATGATCAAATACAGCAACCAATGAAAGACAGAAGTTCAGTTAAAGAGGCAGAAATGTTCAGCGACAAACAAGCTCTAGTTGTAAATGGAAAGGGAATTCATATGCGACAAAGCCAACTGTTCCTTTAAACCACATATGGATCACACATGGATAAGGTCTAATTAAAGTAGGCCTGATATTTATTATTGCTGAAGAATACATTTGCTGAGCTACTGTACATAATCTAGCTATTCATTTTCGAATCCATAACTATTTATTGAATGAATAATTTGCTATGTTGGGAATTGTTAATTACGCATTTGTTGTTATTTTAAATGAAGACATGTAGAAACTTGTTGATAGTTCTGTTACTTGGAATAAAATTACAAAGTGTATGCTTGTTGTTTGTGTTCTTTAATGTAACTGTAGGCCAGGTTGGTTTTTGCATAGCAACTTTGAATTCTACACAAATACAAAAGATATGTGTTTGGTAGTAGTATTTGGTTTAGTATTAGTAGGATGTGGCAACTGCCCCTTGGCACCTTAAGTGGCATTTCAGGGCTTCCTCTAACACAGGACACAGGAAGTTGAAGAAGAAGTTTATTGTATACTTCGAAGCAGTTTGTAAATTAATTAAACGGGGCATATTATGCTAGCAGGTATGAGTGTGATTAGCCATTGCAAGCCGTTGACAATTGCCATGTGACTAAGTGGGCACTCCCACTTGTGATGTCACTAAACGGTAGTCACATGGCAATTGTCAACGGCTTGCAATGGCTAATCACACTCACACCAGGTGGCATAATAGCGGACCTTTAACAGAGCAGGTGGTAACAGCTAGCATGCTAGTATTCTAATTGAGTGTGTGTGTGTGTGTGTGGAAATGGCTGGTTTAACCTGTGTGCACTGATTAGTCAATGTATCTCAGTTCTGCAGCCTCCCCCAACCAGAGACTCTAACTGGGCCAGGTGAGGCTGCTTAAAGCAGCCAGCAACCACACACACACATACTCCACATAGTCAAAGTCAAGGCATCGTGTGTGGTAGATATTTTGCACGGCTGGGAGATGGCAACTGATGATGCACTCAGCTGTCTTCACCACCCTCTGGAGGGCCTTGTGAACAGCAGCGGAGCAGCTGTCGAACCAGGCAGTAATGCAGCCAGAGAGGATGCTCTCAATGGTGCGCCTGTAAAAGTTAGTGTAGAGGTTTTTGCCGACATGCCAAACATCTTGAGTCTTCCCGTTCCAGACGTAAAGGTGTAATATTAGTACTACTAGTTGTGAAGCAAGGCAATGCAATGAATCAAGTCTTGCTATGTTTTGTGTGAGGCTGCGTACCTGTATTAACAAGTTACAAAAATCTAAACAAAAGAAAACTGTATAAGATAAAATAAAGTATACAAAAAATATTAAGGGGAGCAATACAAATATAAATCAATGTAATAAAATATACAGTTATATTTTGACATTCACAGAATGTCACAGAATACTTCCTCAGACAGTCACACTAGAACACACTAGAACAACACTAGCACCAGCAATTAGCACCCGGACTAGCCCCTAGCAGTAACACTAGCACTGCATAACACTAGCACTAAAGCGACTAGCACTAGCAGTAACACTAGCACTAGCACCAGCAGTAACACTATCACTAGCACTAGCAGTAACACTAGCACTAGCACCAGCAGTAACACTAGCACTAGCACTAGCAGTAACACTAGCACTAGCACCAGCAGTAACCTACTGAGCACCATGCAGAACACTAATTTCACTGGCCACTAGCGATAAACACTAAGCACTAGCACCAGCAGTAACACTAGGCAGTAGACACTAGCGACTAGCCACCCGAGCAGTAACACTAGTCACTAGCACCAGCGAGTAACACTAGCACTAGCACCAGCAGTAACACTATCACTAGCACTAGCAGTAACACTAGCACTAGCACTAGCAGTAACACTAGCACTAAGCAGTAGCACTAGCAGTAGCACCGGCACCAAAATTTAGCACTACTACCAGCACTTGCACCAGCAGTAACACTAGCACTAGCAGTAGCACTAGCAGTAACACTTAGCACTAGCACACCAGAGCTAGCACTAGCAGTAACACTTAGCATTAGCAAGTGCTAGCATGCTAGCTGTTACCACCTGCTCTGTCCATTTTAGAAGTTTGTAGAATGAATGGATAGAGAAGCTAGTGGTGATGGCTGGTTTACCCTGTGGGCCTTGATTAGGCAATGCACAGGTGCGCAGCCTCACCTAAAATAAGATAAGATAAGATATAACTTTATTAATCCTGAAGGAAATTCTTGTGCCAGGTTGCATAGCAATACAATAAAACAATAGAGACATAAACAGTAGAATAATAAAAATAAAACAGATTTACACTAGGTCTAATAACAGACTTCTACTAATCATATGTGAAAAGGGTCTATGGACAGATGACGGTGGTTGAGGCTTGTTATCTGCATGTTTATCCACAGTCCTCAAAACATTTCCTCAGGGTCAGAGACTGAGTTTTGAAGGACAAACTGAATATTTTCCACCAGTAGCTTCTCACCAAACCTGTTTGGAGGGCCCTCTGCCTGAAGCAAGTGTCTGTGTCCCCAGAGCAGATTCAAATGATCAATGAAGTTGATCCCTCTGAGGCCAAGTCACCTGCTGAACTTATTGATTCCTCTTCCAACTGTAGAAAATTATGAAAAATGTATGGAGCAAATGTTCCTGCTACACACCACGTAAATTGTTTTTTTCCTGGGCTCCTCCAATACAAGGAAGATGATGATAAGCCGGTTTATTGCATTTTTTTATATATTATGGACAGAGCAGGTGGTACAATGCTATAAGACGGTACTAGCGCTTGGTGGGGTGGTTCAAGATTCAAGAATTGTATTTGTCGCATAAACATACAGGATATGCAGTGAAATGAAAAGTGGCAATGCTCAGCAAAGAATGTGCAAAAGAATAATAATAATAATAATAATAATAATAATAATAATAAATCCATGGAGGGAGGTAAGAAGGCACAGATGTAGTCCTTGATCAGCCTCTCAAAACATTTCATGACCACTGAGGTGAGGGCCACTGGTCGGTAATCATTCAGGCATGCTGGAGAGGCAGTCTTGGGCACAGAGACAATAGTGGACCACTTGAAGCAGGCTGGGACCATGGACTCAGCCAGGGAGAGGTTGATTATTGTGGTGAACACTGGAGCTAACTGGTTAGCACAGGTCTTCAGTACTTATCCAGATATGCCATCTGGACCTGCAGCTTTCCTGGTGTTCACCCTCATCAGAGCCCTCCTCATGTCTTGTAGAGAGTATACTCGTCCCTAGCAATTGAACTTGCTAGGGACAGTCCCGCTAACGGTGTTGTTGCTGGTTTAACCTGTGTGCATTGATTAGACCAGTGATTTTCAACCACTGTGCCGTGGCACACTAGTGTGCCGTGAGAGATCGTCAGGTGTGCCGTGGGAAATTATCCAATTTCACTTAATTGGTCCAAAGAAATATTATTTACTTTCTGCAAATAATTTTCCATGGTTCAGCATCTGTAGGTCTGCCAGATTATATATACTGTATTAGGCTACAATGTGTCATTTTGTAACATTTCTGGTTGGTGGTGTGCCACAGGATTAATGTAAAAAATGTGCCTTGGCTCAAAAAAGGTTGAAAAACACTGGATTAGACAATACATCACAGGTGTGCAGCCTCACCCAACCCCAGACTGAGGTGTGAGGTGGGCCGGGTGAGGCTGCTTAAACCAACCATACAAACTCTACAGTGATCTCAACACACTTAATGAGAATAGTTCTATAAAATCCTTCTTCAGGCTATCAGACTGCTCCTTTGCGATGTTACTGCTTCCAGCATGGATGATCATTTTGAATGGATGCTCAGATATTATTTGTGGGATTTTGTTGTTTATATAGTAGTAGTCGGAGCAGTTGCGTATCAACTAATAGTAATAATTAGGTAGTAGTAGTAGTAATACCACTACTACTGCTACTACTACTACTACAACTACTACTACTACTAATAATAACAATAGTATTAATAACAATAATAATAATAACAATAGCATCAATATTATTATGATTCTTAATACTATTGTTATTATTATTATTATTATTAGTAGTAGTAGTTGTAGTAGTAGCAATACCACTACTACTACTACTACTACTACAGTACTCCTAATAATAACAATAGTATTATTAATAATAATAATAATAATAATAATAATTATTATTATTATTATATTTAATATAGTTAATAATATATTTTTATAATTATAAAATAAATAAAGAAATAAATAATAACCATATCAACCATATTCATTCATCACAGTTCATCATTAATATGAATCAAATACATGTTCAGAGCCTTTGATGAAAGCCAAGTCGAGGGGCTCTCCGATTACTGGGTTGTTTTGAATGTTACAGGAAGGACACGTGGATACGTACTCTCGCGAGACAAGTCGGTACTTTCGAAACAGCGGACGACCTGCTGAGGGGTGACTGCAGCTTGTCATTCAAGAACAGCAGTAGAGCGACCGCACGCAAGTGGTGAGTGTAAATACGGACTATAAGGTCAAGAAATGGTTTTGCGGACGTCTCACGCGAGAGCGGTTGTACGTGTCACTCTTTGGGGTGATGTCGTAAAGCTCCCGCCGGTCACTCGTTGCGTTATTAGACCGAAGACGACAACGCCGCGCACTTTATCGGTCGAGAGACTTGCGAGTAGTCGGGACATATCGCGAGGTTTCGGCCAGATGACGTCACCGGCGGTCGGAGCGCCCGGCGGACGGAGAGCGAGGCGCGGGGCGTTTGAAAGACCACGTGTGTTTACCCGAGGTACGTTTTACAACCAGAAGCAACCAGTGTAGCCATGCTCTTATGTATAACATGCTTACATAATGAGCAGTACTGGGTCATGAAGTGGAGGACACTTTAGTTGTGGTAGTGATGGCTGTCCTCCCAGAGCGGTCACTGTTGACAAAGTGTTTCTCTTTGTTGACTGTCAACAAAGAGAAACACTTTGTTGACACGGAGACCTGCCTGTGTGCAAATGAACTTCAGTTAGAAATGATGATGTCTTTAAGATAGTAAAACACAAGGTTACATGCTGTTATGCCTTTTTATGCACTTTTCAATGCCAGTATAATGGCATTTTGACTATTGCACATGAGAAATATTGCACATGCTGATTAAAGATAATCTGCAATTATTATCTTGTAATATTATCTTTCATCATCATGTGCAATATTTCTCATGTGCAATACCATTGCCAACTTGTTTTGCTGTCCGAATATCTTGCCTATATCTCTATAATTTTTTATTTGTATATTTCTCTTAGACTTAATGTCAATTTGTTATTTTATTTGTTACTTTTATTATTCTATTGTTTATTATTCTATTGCTATGCAACTTCTGTCACAAGAATTTCCTTCGGGATCAATACAGTTTTATCTTATCTTATTTTATAACAACAAATCATGTATTTCACAGCAGTGGTGATGTGATCAGATCGTTTTATCTTGTCTTCCGACCCCCAAGATAAACCTTATGCAAAAACCAGAGTCCATATAACTTGTTGCCAGGAGAAAATGAGGAAAACGTATGCATTTCAGCACCGTGGGAAATTAACAGTGAACACTGACAAACACACGCAATAACAATGAAGCTGTTTCACTATGACACTCCTATCTTGGCCAATATTTTTGTTGTTTTTGCTATTTTTCTAGGGTAACTAAAACTTTAACTAAAATGTAACCCCCCCCCTAACAAATGAATGTTCTTCTAACCTTGATCAGTTCAGGAGTGTCATTTCTGATTCTGAATATGTATGAATGAATGTAGCCATTATCCTGACCATGTACCATATGTTGTCTTCACAGATACAATGAATATGAAAGGGCTCCTGTTTTACCATCAGGTGTGAGTGGGATTAGCCAATGAGAGCAGTTTCAGAGTCTCCGGCGTATTACATCACAAGTGGGCGTGTCCACCTAGATGAATGCTGGATACATCAGCCTACCAGTTGCTACAGTCCACTGGGTAGGCTGGGAGGCTGATCTATCCAGCATGTGTATAGGTGGACAGGCACTCCCACTTGTGATGTCAGAAGCTGGAGATTCTGAAACCGCTTGGAATGGTTAAACTCACTCACACCTGGTGGTGAATTACAATTGTTTGTCGTACATCATGCCCCTTAAAAATATAAGCCTAGGTTAAAGTCTCTTCTCCCATCTTGTGTTGTTGACGACAGAGCTGAGTACAGCCGTCCGACACCTCCAGTATGACCTCAAGGCAGGCGTGCTCAAGGCAGACGTGCTCAAGGCGGGCGTGCCCAAAGCAGGCCGGCGCTTCTTCTTCGACACCCACGCCATGGTGCGTCTCTTGGAGGACAACGGTTGGCATCACCTCTATTGTTTGGGCAACATGGGCCTCGGTTGTGAACCCTCTGACTCCCCGTCTGAACACAATACTTACACGATCATGTGTTGTAACATTGCAGTATGAACTTTGTATGAGCCAATTTAGATTTTAAACCACTCCGGTCTCTGCGCTCTCTCTTTTTGAAACAGCCAAATCTTACTGACAGCAACTTTTAAGGTCTGAGGTCTGAACTTGTGCTGTGGTTTTGGTTTCTGTGAAGGTTTCACCACTCAGCAGGCTGAGGTGATGGTCAGTGTGCTGGTCAAGACCACCCATGCAAACATGGACGCCGTCTATAGCGACATGGCAACCAAAGTGCAGCAGGTAAGGAAGGTGGATCCGTTTGCCCAGGTCTGCTTGTTAATGCATCTTAAATTACCCTTTTTGAATCTGTCAGCGATACCACTGACTGAGTATTAATAAACATTAGGGGTGTAACAAATAACCGATTTGAATCGGAAAATCGATTTTGATTTAAAAGATGCGAGTGCATCGGTACACGGACCCGTGGATCGGTCTAAACGTAGCATGAACCGGCCGATGGCCCGATCACAAAGTTATGAATCGGTTTTATGTTGTTGCTGTGCTGCTGAATCCTCCGTCTGCTCAGTGTCTGCATCGTTCTCTCTCTCTCTCTCTTTCTCTTTCTCTCTCTCTCTCTCTCTCTCTCTCTCTCCATAGTAACGTTAGATGGCGCTCTGTTTGCGAGGGAAAGACAAAAAATTTCCGATATGATTCACAATGTGAACGCATGTTACATTGCAAAACAACACTTTAAAAGACTGATATTCTATATGAGTGCTTACAGTTTACCACTTTGTTGGGTTCTGTTTGCAAAAAAAATTGCACAAGAGATGTCTTGAAATTGTTATAATTTTCTACCTCAGTAGTTCATTGTTCCTGATCTGAGCCTACACAGACCTCTCCACAACTTTGGCTCTAGTTTTGCCAACAGTGAAATTGAATAGTTTGTTTTATTGTCAGAGGGGCTTTGTAAAGTTCTTAAAATGCAATATGTTACACTAATAAACATGACATGTTTCTGAATTCACATGTCAAAAGTGACAAAATACTTGTTCCCTGGTCTTTGATAAATCTATTTGAAGGTAAGCAATGCCACATTTATAGTATTGACTTATGTTCATTCATAATGTCAAATGATTGTCTACTTTAAACAAGAACTCTATCAGATTGTATCATATCCCATCAAATCGTGTTGAATCGTATCGAATCGTATCGAATCCTACTGAATCGACTCAAACCGAATCGTTCCATTTAAAAAATGTATCGTCCCTGAATCGTATCGTACCCCATGTATCTAGATACATATCGGATCATCTTTTTTGGAGAGATGCACACCCCTAGTAAACATAGTTATCCCATTCCTTCATTACCCCCCTTTTTAAACCACTCAAGAAGACATAAAGTGATTAGTGATTAATTTGAAGAGATTACTATCATCAGAACACTTCAAATTCCTTCATAATTAGGTCAGGGTTTTGAGTAAATGAACTCGGATTTGTAAACATGGTAATACAATTGCTCACATTCAATGCAAACCTTTGTATTGAATGGGAGATTTGCGTTCTCCGATTAATGTCTCGTTTGGATGAACAGTAAAACATAGCTTAGTTCCGAGCCAGGCTGCTCTTTCCAACTTCAGAAAAGGAGTTACCAAAGCTAAAATGAAGGGACAGCACCACCTGGGACTAAACACAGGTTATTACAGTTTTGGAAATGCGTGCCAGGGGATTGAAATGGCAAATCGTAAACGGCAATATCATTGTTTACCTGTGATTCAAGCCGTTCATGCAGTTTAGTTCTCAGTGTTAATTTGGTCTTCATTGGTTGTTTGTTTGTTTGTTGTGTGTTCACCAGGAGATAATGTTGCAGCGAGTCATGTCTCAGATAGCAGCCGTCAAGAAGGACATGGTCATCCTGGAGAAGAGTGAGTTCTCCGCACTACTGGCAGAGAATGAGGTCAGCGCCTGTGTCTCGCGTTGTTCTGGATGTCCAAATATACCCTCTAGTGACATCACAAGTGGGGAGTGTCCACCTAGATGTATAATGGATAGATAAGCTGACCAGTTCGGTACAGTCCAGTGCATAGGCTTGGATACTGATCAATCCATCATACATCTGGGTGGACACTCCCACTTGTGATGTCACTAGAGGGTAGATTTTGGCATGGCTTGTAATGGTTAATCAACATCCCAGCTGTTGGTAAAATAGGGCCCCTTTTCAGGCAGGTTTATCCCTGCCATGTGGGGAAACCTGTGTATCCAGATGGTGTGTGTGTGCAGTCCCACATGACATGAAACATGCACCTCAACATGCATCCCCAGGGTGACTGGCTTGTTGAGAAATAGAGCCTGTATAGATGGCTTCTGCAGGGTCTGAACGCTGGGTCATGTATACACACTGTTTACGACTTCTCCTCATGTCTTCATGTGTTTTTTTCTGATCACTTTCTCAAATGAGTCACTGAGATTACTTGGCACACACACACACACACACACACACACACACACACACATTTTAATGCTATGAACCTGTGGTTAAGTTCCTGGCTTATCATGAGGCACATTTTAATGCTATGAACCAGGTTCCTGTGTATCGCTATACTTGCCAAGTACTGTACACTTTAGTGCTACTGCTAAAGTTTGCTGCAGGCTCACTCACGCTAAAATGTCTTTGGCAGAATCGGCACGACAAAGTAATCAATATTGTCCTTTTAATATTACTGTGCATGCTTTGCAACTGTATGGATGGGTAATCTTCTGTTTCTTCTGCCTTGTGAATGAATGCTTGTTGATTAGTGTTACTTGCGTACACCTGCTCGCTGTACATGCATAGTTACCGACTGTTGGATAGCAAAACACACTCCACCCTACCTGAGTGTATAACAGAGTGTATGCTTCCTATTGTTGTTTCAGAAAGTCAAGATACAACTCTTACAGTTGAAGGGCCAGCTGGCTGTGAGTATTATTGAGTTGAACTATGTGTCATGTGAGCATTAATCCCAGATCCAGAAGTTTGACAACCCTGTAGCTGAACTTCTGGGGCTGGGGGGGGTACTACACATATTCTGCAGCCGGAAACCAGCAAGTGTGAGGGGTAGAGTTACACAGGGTTTCCTATTTTGTTACGGAGATATTCGTCCGGTCTCACACCTCATTTAAGAGTGGCAATATGGAGTTTTCAAAAGATGATTTTAACGAATGTATTCAATAGTCCTCCAATATGATGACTTGATAGCGCTGAAGTAGATGCCCCCTTGGCATTGTCTCTTATGCCAGCAGTAGTAGTCTGGTTTCACATCCAAGAAGTCATTCTTAAAAAAAAAAATAAGAATATTGAAGCCACAACTGCATAATCTACATGATCTATGACATAACCTTTTTGAGTTATTGTTCTCTTCCAATCGATACTCAGCCATATCACACTTGTTATGGTTCTGCCCCCAGAAAAATTATTGATGAGAACAAATTTGAAGCGAAAGACACCCCATTCACACAGATTTTAGCTCGTCTGACTTTAGATGTCACTGATTTGTGAGACTATGTGAACATTGATTATTTACATTTTGATTTCTCATGCATGCATATTATTTGATTTATGAATGGGTCTTTTTTAGACTCACTGTAAATTTGTACATTATTCTATTGTTTATTTCTCTGCTGTTTATTCTATTGCGATGCAACCTCTGGCACAAGAATTTCCTTTTGCAAATTGAAATCTGAATTTGTACCGTCATTGTATTTGCAGGATTTGATGAATAAAGTGCGCTCAGAAACCCTTTTAGAAATGAACATGGAGAAAACCCGTTTCAAAGATATGGTGAGTAGTATGAGCAATAGGAAATGGCAGAAACCTGTTTGTTCTTCCTTTGACTTACCTTCTCTTAGCTCTTGCTGAGCCAATTTGAGACTTGTTTTTGTATTGTTTAGAAAGCACAGTATGAGAAGAAGCTGTTGCAAACACAGACGGACATAATGTCAATGGTATGTACATCAACAAGGCGTGTTATTCCACACACACTGACTCGACACACTTCCAGCTGTCTGTCTGGTTCTTAGCCATGGCATGATTGTGTTGTTTGGCTTACAGAATGCAGTGCACGATTGCCACTTGACCCAGACAAACATGAAAATAGACACAGAGGTGGCAGGTCTGAAAACCATGTTGGAATCACACAAGCTGGACACCATCAAATACCTTGCAGGTAGGAAAATGCCACAGCTCTTAATACGGACTATCCAATGTGTGTGCGTGTGCGTGTGCATGCGTGCGCGTGTGTGTGTGTTTTAGAATGATTTCATTGAGAGAACATTTTATGCATTTTTGTTCTATCCTTCTGTAGGTTCAGTGTTCACCTGTCTCACTGTGGTCTTGGGTTTCTATCGTATTTGGATGCGATAGAAACAATAGAAGCAAGACGGCAACACTTCCACTGCATTCCATTTCAATGTGCTCCAATTGTGTTTAATGCATTCACCAACACACCCCAGTTTCCATTGCAGAAGTACACCTGTTACTTGCTATGGTTATCGCCTCTATATGAAGACCAGGTTTCTCTCCAGGGGCCAGACCAACACAACCCGATTTCTTGGGTTTATCGAGTCGTGGATGGATTTCTTTTATTCTGTAGACATTTAGTAAGTTGCATTGACTGAAAGTGTGCAGTGCAAAGATGGTGGTTATGTCTGTAGAGTGGAGCTTTAAACAAATCTTTACTCAAATTTAGTACATTAATATTCTGTCATGAATTCAAATGATGTGTGTGTGCGTGATGTAAATTGTGATTATAAGATTATTATTATTTGAGTCTGAGCACTGATTACACTGAAGTGAATTCCTTTTAATGTGGTGTCATAACCATGGATGTATGGTCATAACCTGAAGTATTATTTGTTATGATCATACATTTGTCATAAGATTGTCAATAAATGCTGATTTTATTATTGTATTACAAATATGTGATGCCTTTTGTTCACAATGTGCATTACTTACTGATGGGGAAAATGTAAACCTGTGCATTAAATTAAAAGGTACATCGGTAGTAATAGATAATAATAATCGGGAGATAATTCAAATAGTATTATATTCATTAAATGAAGCTATATTGTGTGGTTTTCGTTTATAACTATTGTCAATCTCATAGTGGACTTTAATTTTGAAAATACAAACCGGAAGTAGTCACGCTGTCGGTGTGTGTCGTAGTAGAGCTACACGTGTGTCTCCACGGTACTGTATCCACGTTTACGCTCTTATATTACACGTTATATTATATATTATCACGTTGTGGGGCTGAATTATTCAAGAACAGACTCCATAACAAGACAACTCAGCCGAGGTAAATGCTGTATGTTGGCCATACATGTTATATGAGCTATATAACATGTTATTTAAGCAGGATATCTAATTGAATAGTTATATATATAGTTATATATATATATATATATATAACACACTAATCGCTGTTTAGACAGAAGTTGAACGCTTGCTGCTAGTGGAGCACCTCCCCTGTGTGTGTAGTGGTAACATCACCCAAACACAGGACAGGTTAACATGTGTTGTACGTGTCTACAGAGCAGGGGTGTCAAACTTATTTGAGGTTGAGGCCGGAACAGACCAAGTGCTACTCGGAGGGGGGCCGGACTAACAAAAAAACACTTTTGATATGACTGAAGATGTCTTCTCTGTGCACTAAACAGCTTTTACCTTTAGAAAACTAATGAAATTAGGCATTTACACGAGGCTAGGATCTGACATATTTAGGCAATAACTTTATAATATTTCCAGTTCCCTGATGTTCAACAGAATTTGTTTGTTTGTGTGGGCCGGATTGGATCAGCCGCATCTGGCCCCCCGGGCCGCATGTTTGACACCCCTGACTGTAGCCCTGCACACTGATGAGTTGGGGCTTCCATTGTTTCTTGCATCCCTAGTATGCACCAGTGGCCTGACAACTCCTATTTAAACACATTATTGTAAAATAGCCATGACTGTTCATGAATAATGCCATTGTATTCATCTACTTGTTTAATTTGCTTCAGTTTGCTTAATTTGTTTAAGTGTTTGGTTCATAGTCTTCAGTGAGTCTTGTGACAGCAGCACGTTAATTGGTTTGTTGTGAGGATCCATCTTTCTTTACCAATGACCACAATGTCATATTTTTCTTACCCTAACCCTTTTCAGAAACCCTCACCCACCACCAAATGTCAGGATGACGGATGCTTTCAGCAGCAACTCGGAGGCGGTGCTCCAGCGTGGCTCGGATGTGACCCTGGGGACAAAGACTCCCTTGGAAAACATCGAGGAGCAGTATCAGATAAAAAAAACCTGCGATTTCATCAATCACAATGGTTTCCAAAAGGTAGGCAGCGGTACTTTGTTCAACTCAAGGGACATTAAAAGCAAAACAATGCCCACGGAGCAACTAAACATATGCAAACATGAAACGGAAGGTGGTTGTATCCTGCCTTTGTTCAAGTTAACAATAATTTCATTCGTTTCATGGCCACAGGTTGCACTCCAGTTTCCAGATGAAGTGCTGGTCGATTCGGTTCCCATTGCCACCGAGATCGAGAGGAATACCTCTGCCAAGCTTTTCGTACTGGGAGACACGTCCTATGGCAGGTGAAGGCTCGTGCAAAGAAAGCAGGCAAACAGAGGGCTATGCATTTTGGGGATATGCTACAGGGCTCCACAGTCATGGTTACCAGGTTGTTGAATTGTCAACCAACTATTGCATTGACAAAAAATAAATACTTTTGTTGTGTATGCACAAATGACACAAACAAATTAAGTTGTCGGCTTAGTTTAACTAACACATCAACATCACAAACGAATGTGCAAACTAATTAAACTGACGAAGAACCAGATAAACCTGAACAAAAAACATACCTTAACGATGAGAAGTTATTAAAAGCTAACATTTTTGAAGTCCTGCGATGCTACATAACCTAGTGTCTTTGAGGTCGATGGAAAATTATACTGCAAAGCATGTTGTAGCCTACAACATGCACTTCAATAAGTGACAAAAATGGCAACCGTGTTTTCAGTTTCGGCAACCCAAAAGCTGATGGCTGTTCGCCAACCTGGTAACCAGTTAGCCAGTTAACCCCCGGTGCCGCCGCCCTCTCTCCCCAGCTGCTGTGTGGACGAGGTGGCGGCGGAGCACGTGGGCGCCGACTGCATCGTGCACTACGGCCGCACCTGCCTCAGCCCCACGGCGCGCCTGCCCCTCATGTACGTGTTCCAGCGGAGCCCCATGAACCTGCAGCGGTGCGCCGCCGCCTTCAGGGAGCAGTACCCCGACGCCCAGAGCCACGTGGTGGTCCTGTATGATGTCAACTACACCCACGTCATTGGTAGGTTCCGCCCTCCTGCAGGGTTCACGACCCAGGAGTTCACACCAGGTCGTTGTGCTTGAGGTCATTCCATGGGAAATGCGGTGGGGGGTGGGTGGGGCACACATGCATTAATATTTACATTCAGGGCATTTTATGTATTAAATATTAATTTCAAAACCACTTGGATGAAATGCAAAATGTCAATAAATAATGCAGGGGATAATGCTGGAGTGTTCCAATACATTTCCATTGCAGGGAAATTGAGAAATTCTGCCATACTGTAGACTTTTCTTGTTGTTAAATTACATTAAAGCTGACCTGTTGGTTGTGTTGGTTAGTTCTGATGAATTTACCTGTCTCTTTTATTCATCTGCCAGAGGGAGTAAAAAAACTGCAGGATTATGGATACGCATTGATTACATTGATTTATTATTTTATGTTTTTATTGTTATTTAGATTTACATGGTCTCCTCTGAATGAAACCAAACTGACTTGTCTCCAACAGAGGACCTCCAGGCTCTCCTGGCGCCCACCTATTCCAACATGGTCGTCTCCACGCTCATCCTGGACCACTGCCATGAGAACCGAGAGCAGCAGTACCAGGACCCTGGCCAGTCGGACGGCGAGGACGGCCATCGGGTGGTCCGTCAGTTTGGGAGGCGCTTCGCCCTGAAGGGCAGCCTGGACGTGCGGGACTACGCCGTGTACTACATCGGCCCCGAGGGGCCCATGCTGCGCAACTTCATGATGACCTGGAACCGCTGCACCTTCTCCACCTTTCAGCCCGGCGCCACCACCGCCATCGGGGGCACCGAGTCGCCCTCCATCACCCGCACCCTGATGAAGCGCTTCTACGCCATCGAGCGGGCCAAGGACGCGGGCGTGGTGGGCATCCTGGTGGGCACGCTGGGCGTGGCCGACTACCTGGCCATCATCCAGCAGCTGAAGGAGACCATCCGCCGTGCGGGCAAGAAGAGCTACATGTTTGCCATGGGCAAGCTGAACGTGGCCAAGCTGGCCAACTTCCTGGAGATCGACGTGTTCGTGCTCATCGCCTGCCCCGAGAACTCGCTGCTCGACTGCAGCGACTTCTACAAGCCCGTGGTCACCCCCTTTGAGATGGAGGTGGCCTGCAACAGCAACAGGGAGTGGTCCGAGGACTACGTGACCGACTTCCGCAACCTCCTGCCAGGTAGGGTGGGCCTTTTTACCCTACATCATGAGTTATTTGACATATTACATACTGTGTATATAAAGTCAGTTTAGTTGTAAAAGCATGTCGAGCACGTTAATTACAGTAGGCCGTTTCTAATAATCTTTCCCCCTCCAAACTCCCCTGCCCCAGGTGGGCTGAGTCATGTGCCGCTGGCCAATGAGGACGAGGCCGGCAAGGAGACGGACATGTCCCTGATCACGGGAGCTCTGCGACAGCAGGGCCTGGCGCCTGCCCAGGCTCCCTCCCTGGAGCCCTCCTCCCTGGTCCTGAGGAACCAGATGCTCACCGTGGCCAACACCAACACTGCAGGTACTGGAGGCAAACCGTTAGACCAAACAATGTTGTGTTATATTCATCAACATTACGGAGATGCTTTCTTTTTAAAGAAATGTAAAAAGTGTATTGTTTTAGTCATGGTCCTCCCGTGTTCACTGCCATTCATGATAAAATGTTGCCATGGTGATTGGTCACACACCCAGAGACTTCGCAACACCATGCATTAAAAATGGTGTGATGCAGATAATTGTAGATGTATGTTTTGTAGTGATCTGGATGCTAAACTAAAAGTAATTGCAGTTGACTACAAATGTTTGAGCTAAATCTAGCTGGCTCATCTTCGATTCAGTTTATATGGGCACAATTGGACCTTGTTTAAATGACATTCCTCCAAATCAGTAGTTGGTTTGCATTTTTTGGCTTTGTTCTGACAGTAATGTGTTCATAGAGCTCTCCAATAACGGGGCACACATCAGGGGACAGCATGTTGTTCATCAACGTGTGTGTGTGTGTGTGTGTGTGTGTGTGTGTGTGTGTGTGTGTGTGTGTGTGTGTGTGTGTGTGTGTGTGTGTGTGTGTGTGTGTGTGTGTGTGTGTGTGTGTGTGTGTGTGTGTGTGTGTGCGCGCACAGCGTCCTTCCTGGCGGGCCGCAGCTGGCAGGGTCTGGAGAGGAAGCTGGGCGAGACCCCGGTGGTGAAGGCGGTGGAGGGCCGGCGGGGCATTGCCATCGCCTACGAGGACGAGGGCAAGTCCTCGTGATGAAGGGAAGTCCTCCTCGCAATGCCACGCCCCCCATGCTCACATCCCCTCCTCACACCTTATTTAATGACACTGTTTCACCTCCTATTTATTGTGCCGCTATATTTGTCCATCGTTGTTTTTAAAAACATTATTTTATTCATATTTGAAAACGATGGCAACACGATTGTGACGTGATCTCCAGGCGGGATGGTGCCCCTCGCCCCGCCCAATGTTGACTCTTCTATAGAACACTTAAACTCTTCTTTAAGGACCACGTGTTAAAATAAACCAATGTAGACTCAGCAAAGCAGCCATAGTTTATTGTTCAAAACATGCGTGCCATTTCAATGCGACAGGTACTGGTGTCTGTGACGTAAGTTGAGGAATAAGTAATGCGATGCAAATAATGATTTTCAATGTGTAACAGCTCCTCTACAGAACCCTGTTTGAGCAGGTAAGCTGAATAAACACAGTACAAATTCCATAGCAATACATCAGTACAGTCACGCTTGAGCCTTGCAAAAAGTGTATGTATTGCATAGAATTAGAAAGAACAATGGTGCAGCAGATGGCTATTGGGCGTCCGCAGGAACCTCCACAAAGGCTGCAGGAAATATACCAGTGTCTCCGTTGCACTGGCCTTCGAACCAGTCCTGGTTCACTGAAGAAATAAAATCATTCATTGTGATTAAAACTTGATGCCCTTTAAGGTTTCCAGGTTAAACAAACCCAACTGTTTGTGCGTTACCTTTTGCGAGAAGTAGGATGGTGTCTCCTTGGCTGAAGGTGAGGTCCTCTGGGTTTGGGGACTCGTAGGAATGAAGCGCTATGACGTGCACCTGCACCCCCCCTGGATTGTCCTTCAATGGCTAGCAACACAAAATGTGACGAGTCAGTTCACAACTCGTCAACCCCCAGCCCCCCCCCCCCCCCCCTTGCTTAAATTCCCCTCAAACTAGTGACGAGTGATGCCACCCACCTCTTCCTTCTCCTCCACCTTCTCTTTCACCTCCTCCTCCTTCTCTTTCACCTCCTCCTTCTTCTCTTTCACCTCCTCCTCCTTCTCTTTCACCTCCTCCTCCTTCTCTTTCACCTCCTCCTCCTTCTCTTTCACCTCCTCCTTCTTCTTGACGTCACACCACAGAGTGATGCGTCCACAGTTGGCGCTGCTCCAGACCGCCTGCATGTCTGTGCTGGCGTCCATTACCGTTAGTCCAGCTGCTGGGGACGTGCAACTGGAATCCGCCAAGAAAATAACACACACTTTGTATCTTGGTGGTCCGTGGACGTATCAAACAGGGTGGCCACACTTGAGGGAAAAGGATGTATGTAACGTGGGAACGTATTTTTGCTCATTTCCAAACGGAGGTCATTGTTGCAAGGGGTTTTTTTTCTCATCACTGCTTCACATTTCATGTTTGTGCCCTATAGTGATTTGGCTGTAGGTAATGTATATGACTGAAATCTATGAATATATTTTTGTATTTCTAATCTAATGCACCTTTTTTCTGGGAGACCAACTGATAAATGTTAGCCGGAACCGTTCTGAGGCATGGTCTTGCGTAATACCTTAACGTGATGCTGTCGCCCGGCTGCTGTAGTTTCTTACTGATCCTCTCCAGCAGCGTAGCGTAGGGGGAACCGCAGGTCACATGAAATGCCAGGTTGAAGATGTAATGCACTTTCACAATGCACGCTGAGCTTTCACCATCATCCGCGGCCTAAGCAGAGACCAAGGCATTGGTATCAGTTCTGAGGCAATCACACGTGACTTTATATTGACTTACAGAAAAAAAAACTGTGCTTGTCAGATGATTGGTGTGCATAAGATTTGGTTTGGCGTACCTTGGATTTGGTGTCGTCTTTGCTGTTATCACTGGGCTTCAGGACTAATGAAGCAGAACTGGTTAACTTAAGAATATGTACGTTATGAAACTGTCCTGTTAAACTTGCATTCTACAGTTTGGTTTATCCATCTGAACAAACTATTATTGTGTGTTGCGTATATTTTAAGTATATAAAGTGTACCTGGTTTAGACTCCGGTCTAGTTGGGGCCTCTTGTCTTGGAGGGTCTGGTACATTGTTGCCTTGGCTGTTGCCAACCTACACGGGGATAAATTAAATACTATGCACTTGAAACAGATTGCTACACCTTGCACGCCAATGTCAAACTAACAAACTAACATTGTCCAAAATAAAATAAAAACCCGCACAAACTGCCTCTGAATATTTTGTGTCAATGTTTTGTGCTACTGAATATATTTAACCCGGAAAACAGGAATCCTGTGGGTGATATATGCTGTGCTTAAGAACACAGTAATGCAGTAAACTACCGCACGGTTTTCCAGGTTCACTTACTTGATTTGGTTTGGTCAAATTGATCTCCATTTTCTCCAGGTAATTATATGGAACCAGACCTCTCTATAAAATAAAGTAGATACAATTATTGGAGTTTGGCGCCACGGTACATTGGTGTACAAATAATTGTAGCACAACCCATTATATGCATCCATTAGTAGCATATAGTGACTAGTATATATTTATATATTTTATAAGAAGTTGATTGTGGGTGCCCATTGCCTAACTGTCTGGCATAAAGGTACTATTTACAACTTACTCTTTCATTGAAGACAACAGACACCCAGTTGTCGGCACCCTTCTGCAACACAAACACGATGTTTCCGGGCACCACCGCCAGCTCGCCACTCGTCTTGGGGACAAACTCAAATCGGACAATGTGGGGCTCTCCTTCGAAGGCTCTGTGGAGGCAGGAGGTGAATACTACTGATATAGGCCTCTGATGGCCACGTGGCCCGAAGGCCAAGGTGGAAGGACCAGACTTGGGGAACAAAGGTTGACCAAATAGTGCCTGATTCATTGTAACTGCAAGATGTCAACTTGAGCTACCGGTCAATTTATTTTTTGATTTGTGCATGTGTGGTTACAGTGTCTACCTTAGAACTTCAGGTGCTTTAGGGCCAGTAGGACCATCCTCCACCTACGCGGAAAGCAAAAACACAGCTTCAAACATGACATGTACATTCAACATGGCTGATTTTGTCAACCAAACTATAAACATGTGTATGTAATGATGTGTTCACCTGGGGTTGTAACGGAGCAAAGCCAGAAAACGCGTCTTGTGGAATAATGGAGGAAACAACCTGGAGATTGAATAAAAACAAGTGTGTTATTTAGGGGTAACTAGACACTGAAAACAAACCACAAGGCACGATTCCTCTTCAGTGCTACGTGGTGATGTCATTTTCCATGAAAATTGATTTGGCTGTTTTTTCACTTTGAGGAACCACACACTTTGCCAAGTGAGTGGATGATTCATACAAAAGTCCGGGTGGATGTAAAAGTGACAGAAGTGTTTTAAAGGGAGATTCCCAAGTCAGTATGGTAACCATATAAAGACTTTACTGCATCAGTTCAATCATTGAAGGATGGATAATGTACAGCTGCAAAGACATACAGGGCATTTGAAGCAAAGCTTCTTGTTGTCCATTATGTAGCACCATGCATTATCATGGTCCCAGGGGACATGTACCTTGGATTTTCCCAGATAGTCCTTCTTCTCCAGCTCCGCCACATGATTCTTGTTGGGTCTGAACATCGCTGCCGCGGGAACCGTCGCTGGCTTGAATAGATTCTGCTTCTGTGGTGGAAAGAACGGCCCTAGTATTCATGTATAATATGGCAATATGTACTACATAATAATATGTAATGTAATGCATAATAATGTGCATTACTACTATAGAGAACGTGAAGTTACGTTGCCATAGTAACCATATTGACTGTTTGGATGAGGAGGTGCCATCCTGTGTGGTACACAGTGCTGTGTCGTGTTGGTTTGGGTTTGCATAGCACGTACCTCACAAGATGGCCCCTCAACGTAACTTCACATTCGCTTATGCTTCAACATCGCAACTGCTGTTTCTGATCAAAGTGATGTCACTAGGCAGGCACTAATGCGAGTCAATCAGGAGCCTATAATTTAACTTCTCATTAGTCTATATTGTGCGGTTTCTCTTATAACGGTTGTATTTAGAGCATTTGTTGCGGCTGTTGTGAATGCCAGACAGCTCAGCAGCTAAAGAAGTAATGGTGGTATAGTCTAGTATCCTGGTGTATGTAGTATCCTATCTGTGGAGTGTCCCTAGAGAGCTGGGTGGTGCGAGGCCGCCGGGCAGGGCGGTGGACGGACCAGGGTGGACTGCAGAGCTCGGTCGATGAGGTTCAGCTTGGACTCGGTGTTGTAGTTGAGCGCTGCCACCAGGTGCTCCTGGGCTTTCTTCCAGTGTCCCAGGTGGGCCTGGCTCAATGCCATGTTGTGTAGAACCTGGGGATGGACCACATTTCAGAAGCCTGTTTGTTGACATTGAAACTTTTACTTTAAATCCCTCATTGCACGATCAAACTATTCTCATAGTTTGTATATCAGGGTGAATTGATTAATGTTGAATATGGAAAAGTAAGTTATTGAGGCAGATGTTGGATTGTGCTAGTTCTGCAGTGGCTACTACTACTACTACTACTCATATGCTTTTGAAATACTCACCTCACAGGCATATAGTTTGTGTCTCAGACCAAGTGCTTTGTAATCTATGAGTTGGTTGCCCCTCAGTCTCTTGAATGCATTCTGAAAATCTGCAAAACTCTCCTCATAACTTGAAAAGGGACAATTCGGTAAACTTGGATTTCATCCACATAACCCATAAGATATAAATCATGAACGGAATTGGTGAAAACGATGGCTCATGATGTTGTGCCATACCTTTCCTTCTTGTAGAAGGTGATTCCTCTTTGAAAGAAGGCGATCGCCAAGTGTTCATCTTTGCCAATACTTCTGTCAAACGCCTGACCAACAAGTAAGATTGGGTTAACTTCCTCCACAGAAACACACTTCCCTTTTCACCCTGACTTGCATTTTCACAACAAATGATGCCAAAAGCACACTTGTATGCAACGTTAAATGTTTAAAACAAATGTCTACTTTGTTTTAGATCCTGCTTTTGGTGCAAAAGTGATAATAGGACAGACATACCTTCTCAGCAGCGTCTAAGTCTTGGTTGTTTAGATGGAGACAGCCGATGTTGAAAGAGATTTTGGAGTTTGGCTCTTGAATAGCAACGAGGATTTCGAGCGCTTGGGACAGGTGTGCCTTGTCGACGCAGGCTACAGCCTCGTCCCATTGTCTCAGAGTGTCCACAAAAGACATGGTGGCGATCCAGACCTGCACAGAGCTACTGACTGCAATAGAGGAAACATTACTGAAACACGGTGGCAGCGCTGTAGATAAGGAAGTACAGTTACAACAGGACTGTTGCAACTTGCTATTTCTTTACTTTTGTTGTTGCAATTTTAGCAATGCATTAACAATAAATATAATGTATAATATTCATAAACAATAGCGAATAATAATAAATGACTGTGTAAAGTGCCTTGGGTTTTGGAAAAGATTGATTCTAAGTGATATTATTGGTTGTTTGCAACAATTACATTAACCAAATGTAGATTGAATTGGTTCAATGGCACCATATAAATATCCATAATAACCATTGAGCTAAGCCTGCTAGCCTCTGGGTAACTGAATATACTGAAAATATATCAATTTCCGGAGGGTCGGTTGGATTAATCTACGTTTAATGTGAGCCAGGAGTCTGTTCCTCCTCCTGTATTACTCTTCGACTCCATTCCGGGAAACAGGATTTCTGTTGATGAGAAAAAGGAAAGAAATATTAAATTGCACTAATTATGCAAATATCACAACTTATGCAAAGTGATATTTGCGTAATAGGCAGAGAGAGAAACACCCCTGTTGAAAATGAGAGAGAAAAATGAGACTTGAATACGTTTTTTATCCTAGTGGTAATATTGGTAGTGGTTTAATAGTATTCTTGGTTACCGAGAAGAAGATTTCAGGAACACTAAATTCTCTTCGATTAGGCCTACACAGACCTAGACAGACCAGTCCAGACCAAGTCCAGACAGGACTTTATAAATAAGCTGCCATATCTGTTAATGAGGAAGAACAGGATTTTGCAACCACAGCAGCAAGTTTTGTAACCTGTTGTGGATGAAAAGAGGGCGTCCAACACAACACAAACAACCTAACAAAGATAGAGATATCTGCAGCTTTGGTCCTGTCTGCAACACCTGCTTATAGCTTACTATTGCACTACGCACAACCTGCAGAAAACTGCACTGTACAACTTCATCAGTATACAGCAATTGTATTTTGTATTTAACACTTACATTCATCCCTGACCTTTTATACATCTATAGCAGTGATTCTCAACTGGTGGGTCGCGGACCCGTTTTCAGTGGGTCTTTTTTTCAGAACTTTTCTTTGCCTGGGCAAAAAAAAGTTACGGAAAAAATCCTGTGCTTTTATTTTGAAGGGATTTTTTTATGCAGCGGAGTGCCGTCTCTTCACACTCACGGCCGACCCTCCCTAAACGCAGCACACGCGCTGTGCGATGGGCCGCATTTTGCGCGGCTTGTCATTAAGGGGTGATGTTTGGGTCCCAAAGCCAGACCAGTTGAGAACCACTGATCTATAGTATGTCATCTGAACTGTAAATAATACTAATAATAGAGATGGATGGGCAATATTGGTCTTTATATTTCTATCTATAAGATAAGAACTATTAATCCCGAAGGAAATTCTTGTGCCATTTTGCATAGCAAGACAGTACAATAAAACAATTGAGAAATCAACAGTAGAATAATAAAAATAACTATATAGAGATCTATATATATATAGAGAGAGATATATACATACATACATACATAGGTATATATCTATGTATCTATCGATATTATCTATAGATATATCTATACACTGAACAAAAATATAAACGCAACACTTTTGTTTTAGCTCCAATTTTTAATGAGTTGAAAGCAAAGATCTAAGACTTTTTCTATGTACACAAAAGGTCAATTTCTTTCAAATTTTGTTCACAAACTTGTTTAAATCTGTGTTAGTGAGCACTTCTCCTTTGCCGAGATAATCCATCCACCTGACAGGTGTGCATATCAAGATGCTGATTAGACAGCATGATTATTGCACAGGTATGCCTTAGGCTGGTCACAATAAAAGGCCACTCTAGAATGTGCAGTTTTATCTTGAAAAGAGACATTTATAGGCACTGAAGTATGGATTTCACAGATATGCAGAGGGGGGGGTCAGAAAACCAGTCAGTATCTGGTGTGACCACCATTTGCCTCACGCAGTGCAACACATCTCCTTCGCATGGAGTTGATCAGGTTGTTGATTGTGGCCTGTGGAATGTTGGTCCACTCCTCTTCAATGGCTGTGCGAAGTTGCTGGATATTGGCAGGAACTGGAACACGCTGTCGTATACGCTGATCCAGAGCATCCCAAACATGCTCAATGGGTGACATGTCCGGGGAGTATGGAGGCCATGCAAGAACTGGGATGTTTTCAGCTTCTAAGAATTGTGTACAGATCCTTGCAACATGGGTCCGTGCATTATCATGCTGCAACATGAGGTGATGGTGGTGGATGAATGGCACAACAATGGGCCTAAGGATCTCGTCACGGTATCTGTGTGCATTCACAATGCCATCAATAAAATGCACCTGTTTGTTGTCCGTAGCATATGCCTGCCCATACCATAACCCCACCGCCACCATGGGCCACTCTAGTCACAACGTTGACATCAGCAAACCGCTCACCCACATGACACCATACACGCTGTCTGCCATCTGCCCGGTAGTGAAAACAGGATTCATCCGTGAAGAGAACACTTCTCCAAAGTGCCAGACGCCATCGAAGGTGAGCATTTGCCCACTGAAGTCGGTTACGACGACGAACTGCAGTCAGGTCAAGACCCCGGTGAGGATGACGAGCATGCAGATGAGCTTCCCCTGAGACGGTTTCTGACAGTTTGTGCAGACATTCTTTGGTTATGCAAACCAATTGTTGCATCAGCTGTCGGGGTGGCTGGTCTCAGACGATCTTGCAGGTGAAGATGCCGGATGTGGAGGTCCTGGGCTGGCGTGGTGACACGTGGATTGCGGTTGTGAGGCCGGTTGGATGTACTGCCAAATTCTCAGAAACGAATTTGGAGACGGCTTATTGTAGAGAAATGAACATTAATTTCACGGGCAACAGCTCTGGTGGACATTCCTACAGTCAGCATGCCAATTGCACGCTCCCTCAAAACTTGCGACATCTGTGGCATTGTGCTGTGTAATAAAACTGCACATTTTAGAAGAGTGGCCTTTTATTGTGACCAGCCTAAGGCACACCTGTGCAATAATCATGCTGTCTAATCAGCATCTTGATATGCCTCACCTGTCAGGTGGATGGATTGTCTCGGCAAAGGAGAAGTGCTCACTAACAGATTTAAACAAGTTTGTGAACAAAATCTGAGAGAAATAGGCCTTTTGTGTACATAGAAAAAGTCTTAGATCTTTGCTTTCAACTCATGAAAAATTGGAGCTAAAACAAAAGTGTTGCGTTTATATTTTTGTCCAGTGTATATCTCTATCTATAAGATAAGATAGAACTTTATCAATCCCGAAGGAAATTCTTGTGCCAGTTTGCAGAGCAATAAAGTACAATAAAACAATAGAGAAATCAACAGTAGAATAATAAAAATAAAATAAAATAACTAGTGGTGGGACTCGATACATTTTTTTATCTAATTAATTAGAGGCTTTGTAATTAATTAATCGGAATTAATCGCATTTTAATCGCATATCAATATTTGACACAAGAAGCAACATTTTTCAATTCAAATGGATTTTGGTATACGAGTAGATAGACATATACTGTACATAGACATAGACATACGTTTAAGCAGCAAAATCCTGTTTATTTTAGCTATACAGACCAACAGTTTAACAGTTTTTTTAAGTGCCATTTCTACCATCTAAAATGGTAACCAAAAAAAAACAACTCGGTCTCTTCCGGTCCGTCCATATTTGAGCCGACAATTCGTCCACTGAAAAACGTTCCATGTTACCTTGATACCTTGATACCATAGATACGGAAATAATTAGGCATATATGCCTGTTAGTATTCCAATCTTCCTATATAGTATTTAGTAATTTGATCACGGAAATTGGTATTGTTCATCCTGCCAAAATTTATCCAGATTTGATTTGAAAGAGTTCAGAGATTTGCCCGCTATCACATATTGAGGGAGAGAGTTCCAGTCATTTACAATTCTCTGGCTGAAGAAATTTTTTCGGAGTTCCATCCTGCTGTAACTTTTGTAGAGCTTGTGACTGTGACCTCTGGTGCAGCTGTACTCTGGGACTTTAAAGAAGAGCAGTGGGTCAATCCTGTCAAGGCCATTCAATATTTTGTAACACTGTAACATGTCCCCTCTTCTGCGTCTAAAGTCAAGTGATGGTAAATTTAGGGCTCTTAATCGTGTTTCATAGGGTTGATATCGTAGTCTTGGTATTAGTTTTGTTGCTCTTCTCTGGACTTGGAGCTTGTCCAGTTTGAAGCGGGGGTGCCATATCACATTTCCATATTCAAGATGTGAGGTGACGTTTGGGAGTGAGTTGCTGCCTCAAGCGAAGGAGTTAAAGTATCTCGGGGTCTTGTTCACGAGTGAGGGCAAAATGGAGCGGGAGATGGACAGACGGATTGGTGCAACGTCTGCAGTGATGCGGGCGCTGTACCGGTCCGTTGTGGTGAAGAGGGAGCTGAGCCGGAAGGCGAAGCTTTCGATTTACTGGTCCATCTACGTTCCAACCCTCACCTATGGTCATGAGCTTTGGGTAGTGACCGAAAGAATGAGATCGCGGATACAAGCGGCCGAAATGAGTTTCCTCCGCAGGGTGGCTGGGCTCAGCCTTAGAGATAGGGTGAGGAGCTCAGACATCCGGAGGGAGCTCAGAGTAGAGCCGCTGCTCCTCTGCATCGAAAGAAGTCAGCTGAGGTGGTTCGGGCATCTGATTAGGATGCCCCCCGGGCGCCTCCCTTTGGAGGTTTTCCGGGCACGTCCACCTGGGAGGAGACCCCGGGGCAGACCCAGAACTCGCTGGAGGGATTACATATCTCGTCTGGCCTGGGAACGCCTCGGGACCCCCCAGGAGGAACTAGAGAGTGTGGCTGGGTAGAAGGAAGCCTGGGGGGCCCTGCTTAGCCGGCTGCCACTGCGACCCGACCCCGGATAAGCAGACGAAAATGGATGGATGGATGGATGGATATTCAAGATGTGGTCTTACCATAGCCATAAAGAGCATGGGCGCCGTCGTCTCATCCAGGCATGTAAATGTAGCTCTTATTAGTCCCAGCATTTTTGAGGCCTTGTTGACTGCATATGCAACGTGCTTATGAAATTTTACCTCATCATCAATGATGACTCCCAGGTCTTTTTCTTCTCTAGCCTCTGATAGTGGAACACCATTCATTGTGTAGACAGCTTTTGGATTTGAGTTTCCCAGATGGAGCACTTTACATTTGCTTTCATTGAATCCCAGTTGCCACACTTGGGACCAATGTACCAGCTGGTCGAGATCTTGCTGTAAGCTCTGCTTGTCGTCTGGACACAGTAATCCTCGGAACAGCTTCGTGTCATCTGCGAATATCTTTGCTGTACTAGTGATCATATCTGGCAAATCATTTATAAAGATAACAAATAAAACTGGGCCGAGTACACTTCCCTGGGGAATGCCGCTAAGTACGTGAGACCATGACGATGGCTTGCCATTGACGATAACTCGCTGTTTCCGATCATGTAGAAAGTCCCTGATCCAAATCTTTAATGATCCTTCTATTCCGTATGCTTCTAGCTTTGATATTAATCTTTGGTGGGGAACAGAGTCAAATGCTTTTTTGAAGTCTAAGTATATGGTGTCTAGTGGTATCAAGTAATTTAGTCCAAGCTTCAAGGCTGACTAACAGTTGGGTCATACATGACCGTCCTGGAACGAATCCATGCTGTTCATCACAAAATAGTTTGTTGTCCATCATATGTTCCACTAGTCGGTCCCTGATTAATGATTCCATCACTTTGCCTAGTACTGATGTTAGACTGACGGGTCTGTAGTTTCCTGCTTGTGTTTTGCTGCCTTTTTTGTGGATTGGTGTGATGTTGCTCTGTTTCCACGAGAGTGGTAGTTGACCTTTGGACAGTGACATATTGAAGATAATACATAAGGGGATATCTATTGTGTGTGCTGATTCCTTTAACACTCTAGGATGCATGCTGTCCGGTCCAGCTGATTTAGTAGGCTTGAGTTTTCGCAACTTTGTTACAATCATCTCTGGTGTGATTTGAAGGTCCAAAACTGATTGTCCATGGTATATCTTGTTTAAAGATGGAATACTGCTTGTGTCCTCATGGGTGAATACGCTTGTAAAGAAATTGTTCAATATTTCTGCTTTCTCATTATTCACCATCGTTGTTTTGTAGGTCTTCAGTCTTCAGTTTAGAGCTGCTGTATTTCCAGAATGCTTTGGGGTTTTTCTTTATGTTGCGGGCTAGTGCGAGTGTTGTTTGGAGTGCAAAAATTAAGTGCGATTAAAATGCATTAATTAGTTTTCACCCGTTATTTTTTCTGTCATTAATTAATCGAAATGAACGCGCTAAAGTCCCAGCCCTAAAAATAACAATATATAGAGATCTATATATATAGAGAGAGATATTTATACATACAGATATATATCTATGTATCTAGATATATATCTATATCGATATTATCTATAGATATAGATATATCTATTTATCTATACAGTATCTATCACTTGGGTCCAGTTGAATTTATCTCGTGCTCTTACTTTGAAAACCAGACCATCCGACTGGAAGTGGTCATCCCCCGTCCTCCTGCTCGAGGCTTGTTTCTCTCAGAACATTAAACAAACAAACATGGCGGCGCACCAGTATAACCACTACCACCACTATCACCAGTATAACCGTATTGCAACGCTACTAATGTCTACTCCGCGTAGACGTTCCAGTCCGCCATGTTGTTGAGCATCGTAAAGCTGCGAGGAACCAGTCCGACTATCGTGTCACTCCGGTTAGCCGCTAGCCGCTAGGGGTTCGCCGCTAGGGGGTTAGCCGCTAGCCGATAGGGGTTAGGCGCTAGGGGGTTAGCCGCTAGTGTTAGCCGCTAGGGGGTTAGCCGCTACGGGGTTAGCGGGAGCAGAGCAACATGGAGCTGGGGACGATGCTGTACAACAACCTGAAGGAGGTCCCGTGGAGCGACACCTCCCTGCCCCTGGACCAGCTGGTTAGCGCCTACAGACTGCCTCAGATCGTCAAGCTGGACAGCGGTAAGCAGCCCGTGTTTAAAAGATGTGATTACATGAGCCGGGAGAGGCGTGTAGAGAGGCTCCAGTGCCCCTCCAGCCACCGCTCTCCTACTGATCTGTTGTCCCCTCTAAAAGCCCACACGTCCTCTCCCCTTGATGCAGCACAACTCATTTATACTATGCACTTGGAAATACAACTGAATGTACAATTGCAACGTTGTAAGCTAACAGATGCACAACTATGCATGCACGTAGCAAGTGATGCTATTGGGGAGGCATAGGATGAGTCACGTTTTGGAGAAGAAAGAAAATGTGTGCATTGAGTAATCAATAATGTAAACACTTCAAAGATGCAGTGGACACCATTTATAGCTAGAGAGCCTGCAGCGTTTGCTTGATGTTCAACCACTGACACACATGGCTACAGATGTGCACCCTAAGTCTTGTTGGAAACTGAAAACGTGCATTGCATACATTTTGTGTTCAGTCTTCACATTATTGTATAATACTACTAGTTCTAGTGTCAATGCCATTCATAACTACTGGAAACATGTATTGAGCACTGTACACAGTAGCCTAGTTGAGGAAAAATAAGAATATCCTAAAACTCATTGACATATTGTGTCAATGAGTTTTAGGATATTCATATTCATTAACAGTCTTGTGCGTTTTGACACAGTGATGATCTTTTGGATGAAGAAAATACATATTGTATGGCTTTATTGTTTAAACGAGTCACAGACCGATTTCAGTAACAACTTGTACTTTCTCCGAAAAGTTTGTGGATAATGTATACATGTTAAAATAAGCATACTCATTCTCATCACTAATTCAATTGTGGCACGCAGCCTAGTTGGACACTGAGCTAAATGTTAAGAGCCTATAAGCTGCCATTTAAAATGATCTTCCAGAGGTTTCCTATTTAAGACACTTCCCATTAGTTTCACCCGAGCATTGAACCTTCTGGCCATTGCTATTTCTGGAGTGGCTAAGTGGTCGTCAAAAGGTTTAGGCTTTCCAGTACAAGATGCGTCAGTGGAACAGTGACGGACCACAGTGTGTGTGTGTGTATATAAAGTTGGCCCATGTGTCTAATCTATCCTGTGGCCGGCTTGCTTTTCCACAGGTGAGTCAGTGGAGGGGCTTCGGGAGAACGACTACCTCCTACTGCATTCCTGCCGTCAGTGGACCACCATCACGGCGCACAGCCTTGAGGAGGGACACTATGTTATTGGGCCCAAAATAGAGATCCCAGTCCACTATGAAGGTAGCACGACAGGAGACAGGCTGGCCACCGGTGATGTCCTCCTGACTTTGTCAGCGTTTCACCCGGGAACGCTTTATACTCATTCTTTTACAGGCCACTTCAAGTGGGAAAGGGAAGTGGCGAACATTAACCGCAGATGGCCAGTGCTACTGTTACCGTGGTTCTATTTTAAAACATAAAGTAACGAGTACAGTACACACAGAGCTGGATCTCAATAAATCGTGCTTTTATGGTTGCATTAACTGCCAAGCATATTATTATCCAAATTGTTCCCCACTTTATTTTATGGGTAACAATTAGTAGTTTTATTAGCTTATAGTATTTTATTTTGTGTGGTAGGCTTGAATAGGTATTACTGGAAACCCGATATCACCAAAATGTATGACTTGTGAGGGACAGTGTCGTTCTTATCTTGTGACGCAATCCAAAATCCAAGTAGGACTATAAGTAGGCTAAGGCCCGTATCATCCGTAGTTTGATGCGGTCGCCCTTTTCCTTTGTTTAAACATAATGTGAAGTCAGTTTAGATGCCACAGAGTGTCGATCACAGTTCCACTCAGCAGGATGAGCAGAAGCATGCAGTCTGTGTGTGTGATAAGATAAAAATGTATTAATCCCGAAGGAAATTCCTGTGGCAGAGGTTGCATAGCAATAGAATAATGACCAATAGAATAATAAAAATAAAATAACAAATTTACAGTGAATAAGCAAAAGAAAAATATAGGTAAGATATTCAGTCAGCAAAACAAGTTGGCAATGGTATTGAGAAGTATTATTGCAGAGAAATATTGCACATGATGATGAAAGGTAATATTACAAGGTATTAATTGAAGGGTAATAATAATAATGGTAAGAGGAAGTATTGCACATGATATTAAGAATATTGCACATGATGATGAAAGGTAATGTAGCATGGTAATATTGCAAGGATAATATTGAGAAGTATTGCACATGACATTAAGAATATTGCACATGATGATGAAAGGAGATGAGAGGTAATATTGCAAGGTGATATTGAGAGAGATTAATATAGCACATGATATTGAGAATATTGCACATGATGTGTGTGTGACATAGTGGTCTTCTGGTCTCAGGGCAGTTCAAGTTGCTGGAGCAGGACCGAGACATCAAGGAGCCGGTGCACTACTTCAACAGCGTGGAGGAGGTGGCCAAAGCCTTCCCCGAGAGGGTCTACGTGATGGAAGACATTACTTTCAATGTTAAGGTACGCCCTGCCCCCCCCCCCCACCCCCACCCCCCTGCTACTCGGAATAGAAGCAGAAGAACGCCAAATGTCCTTTTTGAGAGATGGATTATTGTGAGTAGAGCGCCGTTGTTGAATGTTTACCAAACAAGTGCAATGTGACTGCTATGTGTGTATATCCACGTGCACGTCTGGGGAAGTTGGAGGAATGGGTAATTAGTACCCAATGAATGTGTCGAGCGAGAGTTGGGAAATGTTGTCCCTGTAGTGAATGTCAAGATGATATAAGATGAAACGATAAATAAGATACAAGGAAATATTGTTCCTGCCATGAATGTCGAGATGTAACATTATTGTTATGTCTGTTTGTTCCAGTTGTGTGGAATTATGGAAGGAATGAAGTCCTTATTGTTATATTCTGTTAATATATCAGTATAATAAGAAACATACCATGTAATGCAAATATTTGTTAGATTAATATAAGTGTGTGTCTATAGCGACTACCCTGATTCAATCAGTTTTGCTCAAGGCTTTAATCACAGCTGTACACATAAGTAGACACAGCAGCAGCAGCAGCAAGGGGCGGCACAATCTGCGTTATGTAACAGTCGACGGACAGAACAGTCTGTGTAACCCGGTCAGTCCTCAGAAGCAAATGAAACGTCATGTCAACTGACCAATCCGATTTTTGCGGCTCCCCAGATGGCGTCAGGCGAGTGCAACGAGGACACGGAGGTGTACAACATCGCCCTGAGCATGGGCGACGAGCTGACGCTGATGGGCCAGGCGGAGATCCTGTACGCCAAGAGCTCCCGGGAGAAGTCGCGCCTCAACACCATCTTCAAGAAGATCGGCAAGCTGCACTCTATCAGCCGCATGGGCCGCAGCAAGATGCCCTGCCTGATCTGCATGAACCACCGCACCAACGAGAGCGTCAGCCTGCCCTTCCAGTGCAAGGGGCGCTTCAGCACGTGCAGCCCGCTGCAGCTGCAGATGCAGGAGGGCGAGCACACCATCCGACACATCGTGGAGAAGACGCGGCTGCCCGTCAATGTGGCGGTGCCCAGCGGGCCTCCACGCAACCAGCATGACCGCCACCACATCCGCCAGGGCCACCGCTACAAGCTGGTCAACGTGCAGACCAAGACGGTGGTGGTGTGCTGCGTGCTGCGCAGCCACAAGGTCACGCCCGTCCACTTCCCGCTGCACACCGCCGTGCCGCGCTGCTCGCTGCCCGCCGGCCTGCTGCAGGGCGAGCTGTGGCTGGACACCATGGTGCACCGCTGGTTCACCTTCTGCCAGGAGCAGTTCCACATCGACGACTACTCGCGCGCCGTGCGGGACGTGCGCGCCGACTGGGCTGACGAGGGCAAGAGCCCCAAACGGAGCAGTGGCAGCGCCGGCAGCAACGGGAGTAGCGGCTGTGACAGTAGCGGCGGTTGTTGCAGTGGTAGCGGCGGCTGCAGTTGCAGTGGTAATGGCGGCTGCAGTGTTAGTGGCGGCTGCAGCGGTAGCGGCGGCTGCAGTGGCACAAACACCAACGGCTGCCCTGCCCACGGGCAGGTGCCCAGCTCTCTGAGCTACGCCCGGGACGAGCTGACGCAGTCGTTCCACCGACTGTCGGTGTGTGTCTATGGCAACAACCTGCACAGCAACAGCGAGGTCAACCTGCAGGGCTGCGCCAGCCTGTGCGGCGACTGGGCCCTGCTGCCGTCGGACATCGTGGAGCAGGCCGACCCGGCCGACCAGTACTTTGCGGAGCTCATGGAGAGCACCAGCCCTGTGCAGCCGCCGGCCACCAAGGCGGACGTCCCCTACGAGGAGCTGTGGCTGGATCACCTCAAGGCCCGCATGGCCAAGCCGCCTTCCACCGAGGGACTACGGGGGGGCCTGAACAGCAGCAGCGGCAGCAGCAGTGCCGCTGTTGGCGGTGGGGCGGCGACTGTGGCACAGCCTTACCAGGCCACCTGTTCTCTGGGACCAATCACTGCCTCCGATTTGTCTCTGTCCCCACCTCCCGTCCCTCCCAAGTCGGAGGCTGTAAGTATGACACTAAACTAGGAAGTGTCTCTAAGGCTGCGGTCGCAAAGTATTTTTTTAGGTTCCAAACTAAGTGAATGACCCAGAAGTATCTAAGTGGCAGCAATGCGGTAGCCTTTATTCCTTTCCACTGTTCCACTTTATTCCTTTCACTGTCCACGCTTATCTAGCCTGGATGAAACTTGGCAGGCCAAGCATCCAAGATGCTCTTTTAGTAGTCCATATTCAGATCATTGTAGTTTCACCACGGCAGACCCATGTCCATAACATCCACCGTTGCATAATGACGTATTTTAGTGTGGTCACTGAAGTACTCAAAAAGCTCTTCAGTGGCAAGGCGCCAGGTGTGGATGGGATTCGCTGAAGGCTCTGGACATTGTCGGACTGCCGTGGCTGACACGCCTATTCAGGGTTCAGGGTGTCTGGTTTGGAGACCTCAGAATTGCACCCCTGCTCCAGCACGCACTGGGTCAGCACCTCCAAGTCTGAGGCCATGGTTCTCTGCCGGAAAATGGTGGAGTGCTCCCTCAAGCGAAGAAGTTCAAGTATCTCAGGTGAGTGAGGGCAAAATGGAGCGGGAGATGGACAGACGGATTGGTGCAGCGTCTGCAGTAATGCAGATCCGTTGTGGTGAAGAGGGAGCTGAGCCGGAAGGCGAAGCTCTCAATTTACCGGTCCATCTACGTTCCAACCCTCACCTATGGTCACAAGCTTTGGGTAGTGACCGAAAGAACGAGATCTCGGATACAAGCGTCCGAAATGAGTTTCCCCCGTAGGGTGGCTGGGCTCAGCCTTAGACATAGGGTGAGGAGCTCAGAGTAGAGCCGCTGCTCCTCTGTGTCGGAAGGAGTCAGCTGCTGTGGTTCGGGCATCTGATTAGGATGCTTCCCGGGCGCCTCCCCTTAGAGGTTTTCCGGGTATGTCCAACTGGGAGGAGACTCCGGGGCAGACCCAGAACAAACTGGTGGGGTTATATACCTCATCTGACCTGGGAATCTGACCTCCCAGGAGGAGTTTTATCACTGTATTTTCCTAAGTCCTTATGAATTCTCCTTTGCGTCTTTCCATGACCTCATGACACAGACCGCAGCCTGTGTCCAGAGCGAAAACACTTCCCATCTCCTAACATGTGAACAGAACCTGTGGCGGTGGCTCCTTTCACAGCCCAGTGTCTCTCTGCAGGTGAAGGAAGAGTGCCGCCTATTGAACGCTCCGCCCATTCCTCCCCGGACCTCCAAGCAGCCGGCGGCGGTGGCGGTGGCGTCGGGGGCCGTGGTGTCCAAGCCCCGGCAGCGGGAGACACGCTCCCCCAGCCCCACTCTCTCCTACTACTCCTCAGGGCTCCACAACATGTAAGGCTGACCAGTGACCACTTCCTGTTTCCTCCACGCTCCAGGAGAAGCCCATGGCTGTGGCACACGCTATGGCCTGAAGATTAACGGGTGCAAGTATTGTAGGGACGTCGCTAACGATTTGTTTTCTATTGACTAATTGATTTAACTGTATTATTCATTTTCATCCAAAAACGCATGCAATTCATTCAGATGGCTTAAATAGATAAAGTAAAAAAACACATCACGATTTAACATGCAATACTTGATGTAAGTAATATTTCCAATGTTCCTTTTAAATTAAATCTTTAATTATATTGATCACAATTATTCAAAAGTTCTATCTATTTTAACATTCCCGATACCATGCCATCCCCATGCGTATGCTTGATACATAATGGCAGAAATAAAATAATTTGATGAGGTATACATCCCAACAAGCCAATGTCCATCAACAGAGAACAGGCCCACATTCTAGCCTCATTCTTTGAAAAATCTGTGGCAGCAGGCAAATGCTAAGGCTAATTTAATTGAACGTATGTAGCAGCTACAGTGTTAAAAGCTGTCCCTTCTAATAACAGAAGCGTTAATGATTAGTTTCATAAACATGAATAGCCTCATCTTATCATGGGGCCGATCACACAGAACCACGTCCAAAGTTGAAATATTTGAACTTTTATGCCCGGCCAAAAAAAACCAATGCTAAAATGGGCCGGGATGAGTTCTTAAACTCTAACTGTGCATTGAAATGCGTCGATTATAAATATTGACGTTGACGCATATTCAGCGCCGACGTCAGACCACGTCTCTGATTCACATTTGTTTAGACTGACCGTGAGTCACCATCGTGGAAAAAAAATATTTGTGGAGTGAACGCGGCAACGTGGCAGACGGTAGATAAACGGAAGCACAGCATAAATAATACGACAATCATATCTTCATACTTAATCGGATCAAAGAGGGGCTCCCAGAAACCAAAGTACTGACATCAGGTGGGAGAACATAGACAGTCTTTTTCACCCCAGTGTTTACAGATGTACTATTTGCAGGTAGTTGCAATGGAAACATGGTGTGCATCATATCAATCTGAGCCAGGCCTCTGGTTGGGACTATGCTGCCAACTGCAGCGTGAACATGATCAGTGTTTGGAAGGTCGTCGTCATCGTGTCACAATGATTTTGGCACAGTTTGAAAGTGCGCCTGACGTTCAAGGCTACGCTTTCTGGCTGCTGGGACTCCATGTTCTGTTATTGAGTCTGGAAGATGTGTCTCTATGAGAACAATTTACTGTCGATCGCCATTAATGCCTCGGTCGTGTTTTGGTGCTCTTTGTTATTGACCCTAGTTGAAATCTTGTACAATTTTGTTTTATAGCAATTCTTCCATTTTTAATGTGTATAACATTCAACGTTCAACATTTAATAATGTTGTAACATAGCAGTTCTGAAAATCAATAGGAATAGATGATAATAGTAGATATAACAAAGTCGATGGGTAGTTTTTTGTAGTTGGATGGAAATGCATTATAAATAATGTTCATTTTTACATTGAGTTTTGGTCAGCATTTGATGATTCTTTTGGTTTGTGTTATGAGAGGCATTAAGGAGGAAGCACATGGAATGCAAGATTGCTTTGACACCGTTTTCACTAATGATCCTAATTACTGTATTGATTAATAGAAATACTACATGCAAATCTTAAACGCTGTCTCACTTGAGGTAAGCTGGCCTAACACATTTGCATGTACAATAGATGGTAGAGTGGAACTGTACCATCCAACTGCAGCCTTTTCTGATGTAATTTGGCACCGATGAGCCAATCAGAAACACCAATGGCTTTAAACCAGATATGGCACTTTACTTTTGTTTCCCTAAACCTGGTAATATTTCCCTCTTGCAGCGGTGGCTTCGAGAGCGAGGCCAGGGAGGTGGAGGAGTCGGGCCGGGGGTGTCACCCCTGCAGCCGCCAGGCCAGCGTCGGCTTCCCCTGCAGCCGTCGGGCCGCCACCACCTTCACCTGTGGCAGCCTGCCGCTGGACGGGATGTCCTCCAGGCTATCGTGGCCCAACAGCTTCAGCTCAACAGAGTCCCCGACTGGCGAGGACTACCCGCCGGCCGCCTGCCGCAGCTACTACAGCTACCCCCGCAAGAGGTCCCTGGGCGGCCCCAAGACCACCAGCCTCCAGCGGCTGGACGGCCGAGAGCTCTCCGGGAGCCCGCTGCGCTCGCAGAACGCCTGTTGCACCAAGTCCGCGAGCTGCACGTCGGAGTCGTACCGAGACCCGCCCATGGACACCTTTAACGCCAAGCAGAGTCTCTCCTGCCCCATCCTGCCGCCCAGAACATCCAGGTCGAGCGCGGGGAAGAGGGGGGCGGACGCGCCGCTCACCGCCGCCTCGGATCGGGACCGACGGACTCCCAGGCGGCCCCTCAGCCAATACGAGCCGGGCACGCCAGATACATTCACCACCACTGGGGCGGGGCCGGAGCAGTGGCAGCCCCCGGCCGACCTGGCGGGCCTCTCCACCGAGGAGGTCTCGCGGTCGCTGCGCTTCATCGGCCTGCCGGATGACGTGGTCGCCCTCTTTGTGGCGGAGAAGATCGACGGTAGCCTGCTGCTGCAGCTGACGGAGGAGATCGTGTCCGAGGACTTCAAGCTGAGCAAACTGCAAGTCAAGAAGCTCATGCAGTTCATTAACGGGTGGAGGCCCAAGATCTAACTTGCGCGGTACGAGACGCGGTAACCGTCCGTGTCCGTGTCCGTGTCGTGCCTCGGTGTGCACACCGGCTCGAATTAATTTGCCAAGCTTTTAGTGTGGCCTGGGAACGGCAGCTGAAGCGGTGTGTTGGAATCCCGTTAGCAAGCGGTGGACCAGCTGAAGCGGTACTGAATCAAATCATGTGGCACTTTCATGGAGACCGTCTGTGTCTGTTACTAGTCTGTCTCCTCAGCTACTGGTATGGAAACCAATGAGTTAAATGGTACTGAACTACAGCGGGAGTTAAGAAGAAAAAAAGTATTAACAAAGATTCTCTTTGACGGGGCATTGACCGATTTTTGTTCTTAAATGGGAATACCACTGACTTCAAAGCTTAATATATTGTATTAAACAGGCCGATGTCCCCTCAATGTTGCACCTTATCTACACACTTACTACAGGTCTAGTTTAGTCACCAAATCCTAGTATCATTCAGAGAACAGGCAGGTTGCTGCAGTGGTGGTTTCTGAGTGGCTTGTTTTGGTGCCACCATGTGCACCGGGCTGCGCTCAGAAAAGAATTACAACGAGCGCCATTTCACCAGAGGTGGTCCAGTTTCCTGCGTATTGGCTGTATTGTTAATGGTAGAGTAAGCAAACACACGTGGACATCATGTAATGTGAAATTTAGGTAGGAGTGAGTCTTTGCAATAATAGTTTCAAACGGTGTGGTATTCCTCTTTAAGGACCGATCGTGATCTCTTGACAATGTGATGTTAACGGGTTGAGCCCGCCGCAGCAGACTGACCAACTAGCCACGCAATGTATTCTTTGTATTCGATGCCTTTATTTGGTAGGGTTGGGACGTTGACTTATTTACTACTTGCTTTTCCCCAAAGTGTCTCTTTTTTATGACAAACATTCAAACATTACCCCCGAATGGCGACGGCGACTGAGGCCTTTTTGCGACTAACGTAAATATTCCCCTCGTTCTTGAGACTAATATGCAAATAAGAGGCAGTGGGTGGAGACGTCCGTGTTCCGCATCATGCACTTTGCTCAGTTTCACACGGCGGCCATTCAAACGGTTTTAAAGGGGCCCTGTTCCACCACCAGGCACGAGCGGGATAAGCCATTACAAGCCATTTCAAAATTGTCACGTGACCAAAAGTTTCATTGTGATGAAGTGACATCACAAGTGGGAGTGTCCACCTAGATACATGCTGACTAGCTCAGGTTACCAGTTGGTACAGTCCACTGGTAGTCGGAGTTGGCATCTCCCACTTGTCATGTCATCTTGTCACAATGAGTCACACAATAATGTTTAAATGGTTTGTAATGGCTAATCACGGTCACACCTGGTGGTATAATGGGGCCCCTTTAAAGAAGAGATTCCAGGAGAGAACACACACATGCACTACATGCTTCTGGTGGAAGCGCAGTCCGACCGGGGAAACGAAGCTTTTCTGATGCCTTAACCCACAGACCTTAAACCACCACGATGTAGAAGGTGTTGGCAGGTATGTCACTTCTGTCGCACGTTCTCCCCCTTGACCCACAAAGCAGCCAAAGTAAGTCTCCCCTCTTGTGCTTTGTGATTCTCGAGAGACGTAACGAATGGACACACGCGTGAACGTGGGGCTGCCCGTTTGACCTGCCGACCTTGGTGCTGCGGCCCGCTTGATCAAACACTACTTTCAATTTCTATATGAAGTTACTAAAATCATTCAAAATGCGGAGAAGTAATTGACCCAAGCCAGTGGCCAGATTTTCCCCTGCTGCAAAACCAAGTCCATAAACCAGGCAGCTCTTTGTATTATCAAGGTCACTTATTTTTTTTTTTTAAATCTCCAATAACACAGAAGTACTCTTGACTATACAAGATTCCTCTGGCATATTTTTTTTAATGCAGTATGGCAGATTGCCACCAGTCACACATTAACCAGTGAGCACTAAATTCTGAGTTACTCATCCTTGTCTATGTATTGAGAATTACACATTAGCAGAACCCTCTCCAGTTACTTTACTATGAGTGTAAAAGCCCTGAATGAAACTGGCTTATGTTTCAGATACTGGGCAGTATTTAAAAAGGTTTTAAACTATACCTTTTCAAAAGTAACATGCTTGGACAGGGGATTTCTTTAAGTCAAAGCTGCTCATTCAATTTCTTCAAATGGTATTGGCTTTAAAAAAACCAAAACAAAGCTGCCAACGCACCATCACTCTGTCATCCAAACCGGTAGAACGTGAAGGAACATGCAATGTGCTTTTGCTGATCTGGTTGAAATTGAAGTTGTCAGTATTTGATCAAACCTTACCTGTATATCTTCCAACAGAAACTACACTATAGGCGTTCTCTAGGTTAAAGGGGCCCTATTATGCCACCAGCTCTGAATGTGGTTACCCTTTACAAGCCGTTTCAAAATTGTCATGGGACAGTACACTCCCACTTTTGATGTCACGTGGTCACAGTTGTGATTTTGAAATGGCTTGTAATGGCTAATCATACTCACACCTGGTGGTAATGTAATACTATATATCAGCTTTAAAACACCAACTCTAAAAAAAGACTTTCTACTGGTAGCATTGAAAAGAGCAGAAAACTCATAGGGTGTAGTTTGTTAAAGTTGAATATGTATGCAAGTCCGGTGTAAATGAATGATGTCATGAGAGAAACGGCTGCAAAACCCACACTTGGTTGAGTATTGGTAAGCTGTCAGTTCTACTGAACTGACAACCTCCTAGCTTTGCTCCCCCTGTTCTGGATCTATTAAAACAGAAATTAATGTGCGTGTCGTCATCATTTAATGACTGATTGCATCTTTGTAGACTAAAAGGGACTGCTTGAAATTGCCACTATATAAAGAAGTTGTAATTGAACTTAAAGAACGAGATCTTCCCCGACTCAGATTCTGACATATCATCTGCGCTTTCAGAACTGTCTAATTTGTACACAATAGCCACTTGCCACTCACATTGTCTGTTTATAACAAGTTTATGATTAGAACACATTAGCTTATTAAGGAATTTCTGACTCTTACACAGAGTACCTTTAAGATAACTTTATTACAAATCCCCTGTCAACAACAGGACACAAAAAATGAACATGATCAACGTACCATAGCTTGATGCAGTTTGACTACATACAAAACATACACGCAGTACAAACCTTACAAGAGTAAACTAACTGAAGGTTATCAATATGGTTTCAACACCCCACCACCGAGCGCTAACATCGTCCTATCGAGGAGGACCTCCTGTTTTTTGTTGCCGTGGAAATGCTAAGTGTGTGAATGGGGGATGGTGGGTATCAGACCCAGGGCTCCCAGCCCTGCCAGACCCGGCCCAGCAGGTTGGGGTCGGTGGCCTGGTCCAGGAGGCAGTCCACCTGCTGCTCCACCGTCAGGCCCTGGGCGGGCAGACGGGCGCGCACGTTGTGCTCCTCCGCGCCCAGCACCACGGCCTGCATCCCCCTGAAGGCTGCGTCCTTCTCGAAGCCCAGCCTCAGCTCCTCACTGCTCACAGCCAATCACAGCACAGGCATCAATCAGTGAGCTTTGGCCAATCAGAGATCTGTTACCTAGCCGATGGGTGTGGTGTAGGGCTGAGCCATATGGCCAAAATGCTGTTTACCAGTAATAGCTAGTTTCATATTGCAAAAACGATAAATATCACAATATAGCATGTTTTATGGTCATTCAATTAATAGTTTATATAAAATTACCATATAGTAAAGCCTATTTTTGTATACACCTGTGTGAATTAAATACTTGACAAATGAAGTACTGAGTATTTTGTGTACAGCTAGGAGAGTCTGGTTCAGAAAGATCACATCACTTTACTGTCATGCAGCCTTTAAAACCAGGGAAACAGGACAACAGCCATAATCACCATATAAATATGATATTGATAGATTGGCCCTTGTGTGGTGGACCTTGTACCTGGTGATGATGGCAGGATTCGCCCCCTCCAGCTTCCTGCGGGCGAAGTCCACCTTCTGCAGCGGGTACCAGTTGATCTCTTTGGTGTTGACCGTGGAGGTCCAAGTCCCGCCTTTCTTCAGTTGCGTCAGCGCAAAGTTCTGGGGATGCAGAGGTCAAGGGTCACCGCCACGCATTGGCAAGAATCAACGTGGCTACGCTATTACACAATGCGAGGCTCTACATTATAACTTACAAGATGCAAGCAAAAATATTGCATTACAATACTGGGATGTAAACACCTGCCTAACCGATACCTAACCTTTATTTTATTTCTAAGTTGACCATGTATAGTTACTGTAATTAGCGACCTGATTATGTATGCATTTACATTTTGGGCATTTGTCAGATGCTTTTATCCAAAGTGACTTACAAAGAGTACATTTGTAGAAAGAGACAGCAATATATCACGGTGGTACCTGAAGATAAGAACAGAGCAGGGTTCAAGCATTCATAATTGCAAGGTTAATAGAATGAGTTTCATAATTGCTAGGTTGTCTGCATAATAGCTGGAATAAGAGCAGACGTGCCATTCTGAGCACATGACCAATCTCTATGCTAAACAATGCCAAGTACTATTAATAATGCCAAGACATACAAACATGCAAGGTAGTGCTAGGGTTAGGAGAGGGAAGGCGGGGAGGTGGGGTTATTATGTCGTTAGTTACTGTAATTAGTGAGCTGATTATGTTTAGTTACTTTAATGAGTGAGGTGATTATGTATAGTCACTGTAATTAGCCAGAACATAATCCTAACAAACAATCACTCTTCTATTCGAACCTTAAAGGAGACATATTATATCACCAGGTGTGAGCGTGATTAGCCGTTCCAAGCGGTTTAAAAAAATGGTGTCCTCTCCGGTTTTTGACATCACAAGGGTAAAGACCGCCCTCAGATGGACCTACTTGTCACCATCGAGGACATCGAAGTCTCCCCTGCACCCACGGCAAGGAACCTTGGCGGGGTGCTGGATGACCAGCTGTCCTGCAACGCCAACATTACCTCTGTGGCCCGATCTTGTAGAATTGCTCTCTACAACATCCGCAAGATCCGGCCCTCCCTCACACGTGAAGCAGCGCAGATCCTGGTCCAAGCGCTCGTCATCACTCGTCTCGACTACTGCAACTCTCTCCTGGCTGGACTCCCCGCCTCAACAATCAAGCCCTTACAACGCATCCAGAACGCAGCAGCACGCCTCGTGTTCAACCTACCTAAATTCTCCCATGTAACCCCCCTCTTCCGCAACCTCCACTGGCTCCCGGTAATCGCTCGCGTTCGATTCAAGACACTGGTACTGACTTTCATGGCTGTCAACGGAACCGCCCCTACCTACCTCCAAAAATTAGTCCGACCCTACGCCCCAGCCCGAGCACTCCGCTCGGCAACTTCTGCCAAACGACTGGTACCGCCTTCACTAAAAACAGCCAAACATCGCTCTTCCAAGTCCCAACTCTTCACGGTTCTGGCTCCGCAGTGGTGGAATGAGCTCCCGGCTCATGTCAGGACGGCCGAGTCGCTCGCCAGCTTCCGCAAGAAACTCAAGACCCACCTGTTCAGAGTTCACCTGGACTCTACATAACCCCCCCCCCCCCCCCCTAGCACTAACCTGCGTGTTTATATGTCTTAACACTTATTAATGGCACTTAGCATTGTTGTTCGTTCTCAGATGTTGTATCATGCTTAGAATTGCACGCCTGCCCAGCTACTTATGCAGGCAACTTGGCAATTATGAAACTCGTTCTATTCGTCTCGTAAATATGAATGCTGGAAAACAGCTCTATTCTTATCTTCAGGTACCACAGTGATATATTGCTGCCTCTCCTTCAACAAATGTACTCTTTGTAAGTCGCTTTGGATAAAAGCGTCTGCCAAATGCCCTAAATGTAAATGTAAATGTAAACAAGTGGGAGTGTCCACCTAGAAGTATGCTGGATGGATCAGCCTGCCAGCCTACCCAGTGGACTGCAACAACTGGTAGGCTGATCTATCCACCATACTTCTATTCACATCGGCCAAGGACGGCCATGTTTTGACGAGGAACAGCAGTGTCCATCACTTTCCTGTCCCTCCACCAAGATGGCCGCTAGGTGATCGGCCGTCCCCGGAGCAGCGGCCTCACCTTCCAGTCCAGGGAGGGCTCCTTGACGAACACGTCCATGGTGTTGAGCAGCAGCTGGGGCTGGGAGCGGAAGGCCCGGAGGCAGTGCACCATGACGCTCTGGATCAGACCCGCCTCCCGCAGCGGCTCCATCAGGCTCACAAACTGCCGGGTCAGCCGGAAGGGCATGAGCTCCGGCACCACCAGGAACTGCACAGCGCCACAAAACAGTCACCGTAAACATCTGGACACGCACGGCACACGCGTGTATTCGTGGAGCGGTATCCACGAGTCTACCGGCAAAACTGAAAGAATATCGACCATATTTTTTAATAGTTTGTCGTCTCCAACCTACACTATTATCTACAGCAGTGGTTTTCAGTTTCTCGTCAGAGCATTTCAACTGACAAATGCACAACCACATGAGAAAGAGCAACTCAAGTTAAACCTGCAGTATGTACGTATGTACATTAGCGGCCTCTAGTGGCTCAAGTTGTCGCTGCAACTGTTGTCTGAAAACGTTGCCGCTACTGAATGACGTCAAGGCTGACGTCATTCAGTACGGAGGGTAGATTCATTCTGTGTGTGTGTGTGTGTGTGTGTGTGTGTGTGTGTGTGTGTGTGTGTGTGTGTGTGTGTGTGTGTGTGTGTGTGTGTGTGTGTGTGTGTGTGTGTGTCTTCCAGCCAGGTAAAACCTTGATCTTATTAAAACAAAGACCGTTTTACTCTTGAGAAACGTTCTAAATCTCATAACAGAGTAAAGAGCTGCAGCATAAAAGTGGCCAAATAAGGTAAAATAAATGTGACAGCAACGAGGTAAGGTAAGCAACGAGCAGGGGGGGTGGGGGGCGAACCTGCGTGGCCGAACCGAAGGAGTGTCCAAAGTCGATGCCGACCATGCCCCCGGTCTCCGTGTTGACCATGAAGTTGGAGAGGTGGCGGTCGCCGATGCCCAGCACCCAGTGGGCGATGCAGAGCAGCGCGTGGGAACTGACGAGGTGGGAGCGCAGCGAGAGGAACGCCTCTGGGCTGGTGCTCATCCTCACAAACGCCCGCCTGGATGGGGACACACACACACACACACACACACACACACACACACACACACACACACACACACACACACACACACACACACACACACACACACACACACACACACACACACACACACACACACACACACACACACACACACACACACACACACACGTGCGTGATGAAGACTTGAACCACGCACACATGTTGGTGTTATTACAATACGAGTGTGTTTAGTCATGTCGTGATGGGTGTGGTGTTGGTTACACTCTCTTATTTCACTTGAACTTTTGAAAAGTTTGTACTTATGTATTTGCAATCACGCTTGTAATTGCTTCTCTTAAGAGTGAAAAATGTATAATGTGTGTGAATTATGTGTGCGTCTGTGTGTGCGTCTGTGTGTGCTTTTTATAAAGGATATACCAAAAAATGGATAAAGAGTATCTCTTGTTGTGATGTGTGTTTTGTTGTTACCTGAGCAGATCCTCGGGGACAAGTTGGCAAACTTTGGTGAAGTTGTTGACAGCGTCAGCACGCTTTGCCTTTCTGGAAAAACAACAGAAACTAACTCGACACGTGTTGGCTTATGATGAATGACCTTTTGACCCCAGGCGTGATAGGTAGATGATAGTCGTACGGTAAACATTCCACTTACTTGTACACTTCTGCATATCTTGCAATACCTTCTACCTTACTAGGAGCGATGTTGGTGAGCCAACCATCGTAGGCTTCAAGAGGCCTTGAAATGAAACAAATTGACTTGAGAGGTTAATGCAAACATAATGACAAACAAGTGGAGGTATAGATAGAGAGGTGAGCATAGTGTGGCACAGTTTGGTGAATCTATTTTGTATGTCTTCTAAAAGTGGACCTGCTAGAAGCACACAGACCCAAGAAGCCTATTGGACAACAAACTTCATGCATGATTATATAAAACCAACCAATTTTTTTATCATTCATCAAGTCAAAAATACAAAAATACATCCGCTGCTCAGAGTGGACAAATGCTAATATGCTAGGTATAAGGCTGGTTGTTGCTAGGCTATAACCAGTAAGTGAAAGTAGTGGTGAGTCCAGTGCAGGCGGGTGTGGTGTACCTCAGGGCCAGGTTGTGTTCCTCCTCTGTCTTGGTGCTGCCCAGCAGCTCCTTCAGGGTGCACGTCTTCTCCATCCACTCAATCAGGCCGATCCTGCCAGAGCACAGCGGCGTGAAACCACAAGAACACAAACGACACCCTCTACTGTACAGTATACAATACAATACGCAAGAATTGCTTCTGCATAATCATAGCTCAAAAAGATGCTTTAAGCAGGATTTGAGAGTTGAAAAGATTTTGTAACTGAACAACCAACCCATCTGGGGCATTAGGATAGGTTACTGGCACCTCTACAAAAATGATTAGTGTTTCTAGTTCAGGTTTGCATGAGCATTTGCACGACACACCATCGTCACATTACAAATATCATCAGATGTCTCTGAATAATATGAATGTTTCTCTATTGAAAGGCAGAAGATCATTTGGCCCTTTAGTCCAATTTTATTCCCCACACCATATGTGGATGCTGCCATATTCACATAAATGTGCCATTTGGTGGAGGGTTGTATCTAAACAGCATGTATTCGTAACACTATGGAGCTGTTTTTGAGATCACTTCTTAGTGTGCAAAACGTTTCGTTGTAAAACCAACAAAAAATTATAAAACCGACACCCTTTCTTGCCTGTACTCGTGTCCGTTCCTGTTTGCAAAATGTCTAATAATTGCTGTACTTCCGGTTCCCGTGTGGCATAACAGTCGTGGGGAGATGTTCTCTCCTGTCACGACCGAATGTCATGGTCTTAAGAGGGGGGAGGGGGGGCTGGGTTGCGGGTACCTGGCGGTGATGGGGATGACCTGGTAGGTGCGCAGCTGCAGGCCCCGCTGGGTGCAGGGCGCGTGGCCGGCCAGCAGGATGTTCATGACGCCCAGCAGCTGCTGGATGCGCTGGTCCTGCCGGAGGTCCTCGCCGCCCTTCACCAGGAAGGGGTGGTCGCGCTCGTCGTCCCCGCGCACCAGCAGCCGCTTGGGCCGGCGGATGGAGGCCATGACCTTCACCTGCGGGAGGAGAGAGGGGAAAGGTCAAGAGGTCAAGGGGTCAAATTGGTACGGGTGCCCGCGGGAATGGACCGACGTCTTGTGGTAATGAGTGCTTGAGACTTGTCCTGTTAACTGAGTAATTCTGAAGAGCATAAAACATGTTCAAATCTATTGAAATCTTACTGCACCATCAGCGATATACTGTTTATTCACTCTCTTTGGACAAATGTAATATTATACGTCGCTTTGGACAAAAGTGTTGAATGCCCTGAATATACATGTAAGTGTGAATGTAATTAACACACCCGTTCGTCGAAACCCGTGATCTTAGCGTGGTACTCGGGCAGAGGTTTGGAGCGGCCGTCATACTTTCCTGTAAGCCGGAGGAGAGGGAACACCGTGAACACCGTGATTTATCAGCGAGCAGCTACTAGACAGCAGGTCTTAGATTTGCACAGATCTCTGATCTGGCTTCCAAGCGATGTTCAGGCATCCAATTCAGCCTATTACATCTTCTCAGACTGATTTCTCTTAATTCCATTGGCCCTTGGCATCTTGGTCCACCACAAGAGTAGGGATGGGGATAATTTCTATTCATAATGATACTGCTTAACGATCACTGCTACTATCGATATATTCCAATCATTTGGTGGAAAAATGGGGCAATAGTAAATTCTTAACAGAACTGGTATTGCTTTGATTGCGTAACTGCAATTTTTTAAATTTCTGAACAGAATCAAGTTTGCAGAGCCTTTAAATAAACACTGCTGATGCTGGGCATTGATTTGAAAGGAATACAAGGGCTTCCTCAACATAACGTATAACTATGAGAATATCAACATAATGTTTGTGATTTAAATGACACGACTGGGTTTTGAAAAATGTTGGACTGGGTGCTTATAGAACCGAGACTCTGGCTTCCCATCCCCACACAAGAGAAGCGAGTGTCTGTGCAGGACAGTGATGGTGGAGCACAGAGTCCACACTGACCCGGGACCTCCAGCTCGTTGCGGAAGGAGTCTGCCTTGTAGGCGCTCAGCCAGGGGGAGTACTCCTTCAGGTTGCCCGGCTCCCTCTGGAAGCGCTGCATGGAGCCCACCAGCACATCCACCTGCTTGTGGAACCTCTTGTCTGTCCTGGACTGAAACAGCCGGGCCCCCCGGGGCCCCAGCTGCTTCTCCACGTCTTTGGAGAATTTCTGGAACAAGACATGTTTGCCTCATTTTACGATTTTCATTCTAAAACCAAATATGAATGCATGTCATAATGCATCTTTTCCCAGTTAATCTGGAAATTATATTGAATACTTTGAGAGTAAAGATTTGATTAAAGGTACTATAAGTAAGAATCAGAAGTGCATTCTGAGCTCCGTGGGTTGAGACAATAACAATCAGAAACTAGTTCTAATGTTGTTGTTAGTTCTCATCATAATTAAACCTTGTACACATTTAAAAAAGCTATGAAATATATATTATTTAATTATCCACGTTTACATGTCACTTCGTTCCTTTTTCCCACGAAATCCGACCCGACTCAAATATAGGAGAAATCAGCCCAAAAGTTGTTCTACACAACAGAGAGAGTCGGGGAAGCTCTCATGTTTTAACTTCAACCACAACCTGCTCACAAACTGGCAATTTAAAGCGATTTGTGCTGTAAAATGTGCATGTAGTCCCTGAACAGATTCATTATTCTTACATAAAGGACCTTTAAATCAATGGACCTTTCCCTACTCAAGCGGCGGGTCCCGGCCCCCCTAGTTACTGTTGCTATGTCCCACAAGCTTTCCCACAGCTCTGCAGCATGTTAGTAATGTCCACTGAACAACGCCCCCCTGCTGATGATTCTCTCTCAAGGATTCCTGACAATATCGCTGGATGTTATTTGCCAAATGTTGCTACTTTATCTAAGAGTTCTACAGAAAGACCTGAACTATTTGACACAAGGATATATCCGTGACGCTCGGATTTCGGACGGAGCAGACGACAACATAAAACTTGATGCTAAGTGTTGGCGATCTATGAGGAAGACACAAACGCCTCACAAACTCCACATTGAAATTCATCAGGACAAAATGGTGGAGTCCTACTGCTCATGTAAAGCAGGGTGAGTACGTTAGTGATGTGTTTACAATGAAAATAAGCCTAAGATCTGCTAACTACTAGCTACAATGGGCTAATCACCTAGCTATGCTAAGTATTATCCTAGCGAAAAAAACATTTCACTGCTCAATGTACCTGTACACTGAAATAAGTGACAAATAAACCTTTGAATTTTAACTAATTAGCGAGCTTTGTAGCTTTTTGTGTCGGCGCTGCTGTAAATTGATGTGTGGAGTCGCTATCAACCATTTGATTGTTGCACTTGTGAACTTTCAGTGTTTTAAGTAAATCATAAAACCACTGCGACACAAAAGTGACAGACCCACTTGGATCACATCCAGTCAATGCTTTGAGGGTTGTGCTTGACTTATAGTCACTATAAAGCTGACTCTGTAAAGCCAGTGCAGATGACACCTGGGTCTTACATTCAGTACCATCAATAATGACTAAAGTAGAAGGACATTATTTTCTAAACTTTTCAGGCATGTTTTTAATAATAATGTCTATGAGGCCATATGCTCAGTTGTCCAAATTTAAAATACATAAGCTCTATCCATGTATTAAAAACAAGTCCTGCAGACTGCATGGATGCGGGACAAGCTTTGTTTGTGGGACATCATGGCGGCTCTATTGGAAGGGGCGTGGTCTTAAGAAATCAGGCAATCTTATTGGTTATTATTCTCCGCGTGACTGACAGAGTGGAAAGGTCCATTGTCTGTCAATTTGTGTCAAGTTTTCCTAACTTTCTACCTGCAGACACAACGGAATCCTATTGTTATTGGAACTCATATGTAATGGACAAATTACCCAAAACCCTAATACCCTAGGTACTTGGGTATTTGCGTAAAGTACCTAGTACTAATTTACACCAAAACCAACCTGGATGAATTTCTTCCGGAAACTTCCAAGTCCTTCAGCTCTGTTGTCCCCGAGTGAGGTGTGCATTTCGCTGTACAAGCGCGCCATCTTCTCCTGGTCAAAACCTGGTTTGTCCAGCTCATTCTTCACATAGTTCCACCAGTCCTGGGGAGGGACAAACAGACGGAGACCAACAGAGGTTAAATGGTTAGAGGTTATCCTGGTTAAATGATCCTGAACTATGTTGTTGAGATACTAAATAGACAGGATTACCGTAATGCACCACATTACCTTGAACAGCATCTCAGGGTTGGTGAGCTGCTGCAGAGCGTCCACAAAGTTTTGCACAGCTCCACTCTTATCCAGGAGACTGGTGAGTCTGTGGACACGCAGACACACACAGACACACACACATTATAGTATATGTACATAGCCAGTGTTGCAGTGACGGAGAGACATGGTGCAGCGGAGGCCGAGTCCTACTTGTTCACAAACTCCTGCTGCCGGTGTCCGGTGGCGGAGGCCTGGAACTGGTAGCTCTCCCGGCTGGCCATGAGCGCGTACACCAGCGCCTGGGGGTAGCACTCGGCTATCTGGCTGATGGAGCGCTGCACGGCCACCGCTTCCTGCTTGTCCAGCAGGGCCAGCATCTGGCTGATCCAGCCAATCAGCATCCAGCACGGCACCGCCGCCATCTGCATCACAAAACGTCAACTCAAGACATGATCACATATCTTGTGTCATGATATCATATTTACATCGTCTCATAATTAGACATGATTGTGTTGATTTGAAAATGACTGTCGGCGTTCCTATTCAGCTCTTATTTTGATAGTTTAGCTTTTATTTTGGCACCTCTTTAGTCATGAGGTCCAGCGTCTCGGAGGGGTACAGCTCGATGAGCTGCAGCAGGCGGGGGAAGCGGAGGCGGGCGTCCTCGCTGTTCAGCTTCAGGGCCTTCAGCGTGCTGCCCACCACGTGCACGGGCAGCGCGGTCAGCTCAGGGAACCCGCTGACTGCACACAGGCACGCACACACACAGGCACGCACACACACACCCATATTTACATCACTTTTAAATAAAAGTAGTTTTTGGGTTTGGTTTTCGTTTAAAGAAAAGTAATCAATTTGCAAATTCAATATCATTTCGGCATTTTTACCCGAATCTAAATGACATTGGATTTGTAAATTGCTGACATTGTATTTGATCCGTCTCAGGGTGAAGCACAGTGTAGTAGTATAGGTGTTGTGTGTGGTGTTGTGTCGGTGTCCCACCAGCGTCGCTGCGCTCCTCGTCCCGCAGGATCTGGTCGCAGAAGGCGGCCAGGGTCATGTAGGTGTGGCCCACGCTGCTCGCCTCCACACACTGGCTGCTGTACGACTGCAGCTCCTCGTCCGCCTTCCCGGAGGAGGCCAGCAGGAGGCGCAGCGCCCGCACCTGCAGCCCCACCTCCACCACCTGGACTCCGGCAGGTTTGGAGAGGCAAGTGTTTTATATTATATTGGAGGAATATAATACTGTGAATACACAGTGTTTTTAAAGGGCCCCTATCAAACCACGAGGTGTGAGTAAAATTGCTAAATTGTCATTGTGACCTGGTGACGTCACAAGTGGGAGTTTCCACATAGATGTATGCTGACATGAACAGTTTACCAGTTGGTACAGTCCGCTGGGTAGGCTTGTATCATCATCTCGGTGGCCACTCCCACTTGTGATATCACTATGTCCCAATTTTTGTCACATGACAATTTTGAAACAGCTATCACATTCACACCTGGTGGTATAATACGGCCTCTTTAAAACTTGTGATGTCCTTTTCATGTTCATTCAGCTTTACTTACACCCATTTCTCCCTCTTAAAGACGTAGACATATTTGACACAAAAAAGCAGAACAAGATATTGTAATGGAGTAGGCCCTGACCTTAGACTGGCTGCTGGATGCGGAGCACCCAGCAAGCGCCAACACCTTCTCAGCTTTGCTGTCCTCCAGGGTCTCCAGGATGGAGGCACTGCTGCTTACTGCCGAGGCCAGGAGGCGGTACGAGGTGCCCTCCAAGATCTTCTGGTCGCGGAAGACCTGGGCGGTGGCCGAGACGCAGTCTGGCTCCAGCTTCTCTGTGGAGGTGAGACATCAAACATTAAAAAACAGACCCCGGGTCATGACAGCCACTCAAGGCACTTTTAATTTGTTTTACATTTGACCTAATCCACAAACCACCCTGACAAACAAAAACCACCCTTGACACCCACTAGCCATCTTGACACCCACTAACCATCTTGACACCCACTAACCATCTTGACACCCACTAACCATCTTTACACAACACCAGCCACCTCAACAGAAGATTTGAACTAGCATGCCCAGTGACCTGCCCTACTTCCAGCGTTCCTCCTTACAGCGACCTCCATCAGCATGTCAGCTCTCCATTGTTAGGGCTTAGGATTCAACCAGTTTATCGTTCCTCTCATGTTGTGACCCACATTGTTCCTAAAACCTCGCACAGCTCTCCAGTCCACACACATATCGACAAAACACCTTCAGCGCACAGCGTTTGATCCGGGCAGTGGGCCGTGTTTGAATTAGGAAGAGGGGCTTTCGCCATGGGTCTGCAGTGTCAGCCCAGCAGTGTGGGGGGCCTACCCAGCAGCGGGATGCACTTGAGAATGGTGGTGATCTGCTCCACGGGACCCTGAGCCAGGCAGCGCTTGTGGCTGAAGCGGCTGTAGCTGTGCACCCACCGCTGGAACCAACCGCTCTGTGCCTTGGCCTCGCCGTGGAGGTCCTTCAGCAGCTTGGTGGCCACTGGGAAGTTACTCTGCAACACGGATGTGAGAGGGGTTGACTGTCAACATGTGGTCCAATACACACACCGGGAAGTTAACATGTGGTCCAATACACACACTGGGAAGTTAACATGTGCTCCAATACACACACTGGGAAGTTAACATGTGGTCCAATACACACACTGGGAAGTTAACATGTGGTCCAATACACACACTGGGAAGTTAACATGTGGTCCAATACACACACTGGGAAGTTAATATATGGTCCAATACACACACTGGGAAGTTAACATGTGCTCCAATACACACACTGGGAAGTTAACATGTGGTCCAATACACACACTGGGAAGTTAACATGTGGTCCAATACACACACTGGGAAGTTAATATATGGTCCAATACACACACTGGGAAGTTAACATGTGGTCCAATACACTCACTGGGAAGTTAACATGTGGTCCAATACACACACTGGGACGTTACTCTGCAACTTGGACGCGAGGGGGATTGACCGTCAACATGCAGTCCAATACAGACAAACGCTACTTCCAAATGCTGGCTTTGATAAATAACAGGCAAAAAATAAATAAAATAACTGGAAATAACTTTGCTTACTGATCTAATCTTGTGTCTAATTTGATCTAATACCACATCTTTTGCCAACTTTTAATTTACTTTTATGGGAGGGATCCAAGGGTGTGTATTGGACCACATGTTCTTGAATCTTGAGGGTTAGTGGGTCCCACCCCTCCCAGTTTAGTCCATCAAATGTAGCTCTATTATGTAGTCCAGGGATCCAGGGCTACACAATTGAACTAGACTGGAGTCAAACCTTAATAGAGAAAAACTGTGGGGTTACTTAAAGCTAAACCACCGTGACCACAAACACACGGTGGATACAAAGCAGCCCCAGTGCTCCACCTGTTCCCAGGCGCTGTCCGCCATGCGCAGCCTCATGTTGAACTTGCAGCCATGGACCAGGGCGTCCACAGATTCCCCAGGGCCGTCCACGTCCATGCTGTCCGCCTGACCGCCCAGCTTCTCACAGATCTTGTCCAGGAAGAAACACCTGCACCACGAACAGCAGGGTGTGTTCATCCTGGTTCAACTCTCAATATGTGTGTAAAAGTTTGATTGTGTGTGTGTGTGTGTGTGTGTGTGTGTTCTAATGGCCTTGCTTGGAAAATCATTGTAGCTTTGCATTAAATGAACCATATGAAAATGATCTTTGATGTGCCCCCAAAACACTGCCACTGGCCCTTCTTACCTGGACGTGATGACGTCATCCCAGACGTCCATAGGATCTACCCTGGCGTCTGGGTAGCGGTCGGTCCAGGACCTGATGAGCCGCTTCAGAGAGGAAACAGACACTAACAAAACACACAACAACAAACATTACAACAGAAACTAGTGTGTGTACATACAGTACATCTAAAAATATACGTCACAATTTCAACTACATCTTGTCGTTGTTTCAACATGATTTTGATCTGAGAAGGACAAAATGATCGGACTGCGCAAAGTAACTGATAATGTGTGGTGTGGGCAAGTTTGGGGGACTGCAGACCATCTCCTCTGATGAAAAGTAGGAAGTCCTGGATCTCGGTGAGAGCCTGCACTGACTGCAGGATGGTCAGACGACTCTGGCTCAGGAGTGTGTCCACACTGGAATAGCTCTGGCTCAGATGAACAGAACAAAGACCAAAGGGAACATCAGTGATCAGTGTCTTCCCTTTGGCCAAACAGACTTGCAGAGGTTTTGCAGCTGCTTTGCCCAAAATAAAACAAAGCTAACGGAACACAGGTGATTCTTATTGGTACAATTTGGGCATAAGCGATTCCATTTGTTGATGACATCGCCGGCACCAATTTCAGCCAATGAAGAGACAGTACCTGCATGAAGAGCTCCATGGCGCAGTTGGCGTAGTACTTGGCGCGGTCGTAGTCGTCCTGCAGGATGTACAGCAGGCTGAGCTCCTGGCTGTGGTGGCTCTCCAGCAGCCGCTGGCGCTCCTCCACCCGCATGGCCCGGTCCACGAAGCTGAGAAGTGCCTGGTCCCGCTGGCCATGCTGGAGCTGCTTCAGCATGCTGCGCATCATGGGGCCCAGGTACACCTCCTGCGAGCACGCACACGCACACGCACACACACACACACACACACGTAGGGTTTTAAAGACTTTGGTGTGGTAAAGTCTGGAGAGTTTTAAAGACTGATGTGGTAAAATCTGGAGAGTTGTAAATAGTCATGATGTGTAATAGTGATGGTAATGGAGATCTGAGGCCCGAACCCGAATAGACCCGGAACCAACCCGGACCCGTCTATTATTTAAAAGCTGGGACCTGGACCGTGCAGATCCGAGAAATGCCGGACATGAACCCCGTTGGAAGACAGACCCTATTGCCCGATCACAGATGACTGCTACTATTATCAGTTTAGCAGTTTTGTTGCATCTAGCATAATAAAGATAACTTCCACTTTCACCGGCCCAGCCTACTGTGGATTATAACAAGTAACAACCCCATGATCAGTGTGTCTGATCGGATGGGTCGTATTCCACATGATGTCAAACAGACCAGGGGCCGCGGTAATAGAATGGGACCCGACCCAGACCTGATACAACGTGGATCATCATACCCACACCTCTACCCGGCTCTTGGGTCTTCGGGTTCAGGTGTAGCCGTGAGCACCTCTAGTGGTAATGTCTGGAGAGCACTGTTATCTAGAGTGCTGCTGTGATCGTGACTGGATACCTGGCCACCTCACCTGCCGGCTACCAGCTTGCTCTCCAGCCAGCACCCCATCACATTATTACTATTTCATTTACTATTTGTACTTTGTTATTTGCACTCTGTCATTTGCATTTTGTCATGCTTTGTTACCCCTGTTTTTAAATGCCTGTATGACACCCATTGCACTCTGAACCATCCCTGGAAGGAGGGATCCCCCACTCTGAGGTTCCTCCTCGAGATTTCTTCCTTGTTAATTAAGGGAGTCGTTTCTTGTCCTTAGGGGGGCGGGGCTAGGGGGGTGTCATGAATCACGTTTGGCCCATAACAATCTGGCCTGTAAAGCCCTTTGAGACTGTCTTGTGATTAAGGGCTATACAAATAAAAAATTGAATTGAATGTGATAAAATGGTAAACGTCTGTTGCACTGTTCCCTGATCCCGATTCTACCGCTGCAGTACCTGGTAGTAGGGCTCTGCCCACATCTTGTCCAGGTCAGGCTGTTCGCTGTCGTCTATGTTGATGGTAGAGCAGTACTGCAGGGACGTCCACTCCGTCAGGTGACTGTAGGCCTCCATAGCGGCTATGTCCCACAAGTCCTTCTCAGTCTCCGTAGGGTCGCCGTCGCTCCATTGCTCTTTATTCAGTGCCTGGTCGGGACAGAGACAGGGTTACCTGATCGTAGAGCTTCACAGCCAGTGAGACAGGGTTACCTCATTGTAGAGCTTCACAGCCAGTGAGACAGGGTTACCTCATTGTAGAGCCTCACAGCCAGTGAGACAGGGTTACCTCATTGTAGAGCCTCACAGCTAGTGAGACAGGGTTACCTGATTGTAGAGCTTCATAGCCAGTGAGACAGGGTTACCTCATTGTAGAGTTTCACAGCTAGTGAGACAGGGTTACCTGATTGTAGAGCTTCATAGCCAGTGAGACAGGGTTACCTGATTGTAGAGCCTCACAGCTAGTGAGACAGGGTTACCTCATTGTAGAGCTTCATAGCCAGTGAGACAGGGTTACCTCATTGTAGAGTTTCACAGCTAGTGAGACAGGGTTACCTCATTGTAGAGTTTCACAGCTAGTGAGACAGGGTTACCTCATTGTAGAGTTTCACAGCTAGTGAGACAGGGTTACCTCATTATAGAGCTTCGCAGCCTCTGCAAAGTCGTTGTTGGCTTCGGCCTGAAGTGCCATGCAGGTTATCTCTTTGGTCCCAATTTTACTGCCAAAGATCCCACGGACCACGTCGTAGTCCTCCAGCGATCTGTAGAGCCTTGAGAGACGTACATACAACACAGATAAATACGTTTCATCATGTATTACATATCCTACATATAAAACTTGAATGGATCCGAGACACAGAGTGAATGCATACTTTGCCAAGTGGATCCACTTCTCCGTCTCCGGGGGCAGTTCCTTGCGTCCTCGGGCCCGTTTGGCGGGGGGCTCTGCGCTGCCCCCGGTGGCCTGTCTGAGGGCGTGCTCCAGCAGTAGGATGCCCGAGGGCTGCTGCAGGCTGGCCAGGCAGCTGGAGCTGACGGAGGCCGGCCGGAGATGCAGCAGGTCCGGGTGCTGGAGGCTCATGTCCTGGACATCGTGGCGCAGTCGGCAAGAGGTTACACTAGGTCACTCGCTGACATTTCACACGACACACTAAGAACGTCGGCTATGGGTCATCGTGACATAAGGATTGACATAATAATCTGTACATATACTTCAGAGTTAAAGCTGTTCATTTCATGTCAATAAGACAAACACAGCAAATGACTCGCTGGCTGTAATATCGTCCTCAAACCAAATACACATTAATGCATTCCAGGCCGACTGACAACCAGGGACACTTAAGATGCAAATATCTGGGCGGTCCAACCTGCACACAGGCCACGAAGGGAGGGAAGTAGAGTGTGCTCCTGCTCAGGAAGGAGTTGAGGTCTTTCACCAGCCCCTCCTTGATCTGCTGGGCCTCCTCCCTGGACTTGCGCTCCTCCATCTCCCCCAGGATGCCAGTGAACAAGCTGCTGAACAGCTGCTTGGCCAGGATGGCATCTCTCTGCCACACAACATGGGACATCGGGAGGGGGGGGGGTATGCATGGTGAGCCAAAGATTTGGTCTAGAAGCACTTTAAGTATTAGAGAGGGGAACACTTTGGACAACCGCCCCGAAAGCTTGGATGATGCACAGATGCCACTAATAGGATCACCATCTATGCTTAAATCTTCTTGATCAGGTTGGTCTCTTCTAGAAAAGCACAAAATCTATTGGCCGTACTTCTACACCACACAATTGGCATGAGAGCTCTCTACATATACTCTCATACCAATAGTCTCATTCAGTGTATGAGCTGATATAAGTCACCAGCATCAGTACTACCAGTGTATCCCTTAATACTTATGCGTCTGCATCAACCCAAAGACCTGCTCAGCCCCATTCAGCCCTACTTTTAACCCAGCTGAAGGCAGCCAGCTAGCAGGTAAGCGGCGGTGGGGGGCTGACCTGAGCCAGGGCCTGCAGGGGGGCGATGAGGCTGCTGTATGGGATCTGGATGTCTGGGAAGTCCCCGGCCCTGTAGCTGCGATACAGCGTCACCTGGGCCTCCTTCCTCAGCCTCTGGTCCACTTGGTCCTCCTGGCAGAGGTTCAGACATGGAGACCGAGCGAGTTAGGCTAACATATAGTAATCAAGAAAGGGCATTGATTTATATGGTGGATGACATTCACTTTCCTTCATGCACCTACAAATAGGCAGGGAGACAGAGAGACAGACAGACAGACAGACAGACAGACAGACAGACAGACAGACAGGGAGACAGAGAGACAGACAGACAGAGAGAGAGAGAGAGAGAGAGAGAGAGAGAGAGGCTGCAGTGAACCTGGTGTCCAGTAATACCTTCCTCTGCCTCTGGTGCTGGACCTCTTTCCTGGCGAAGCCCAGGCTGACCTTCTCCTGGTCCTTCAGGAACCTGCGTCTCAGCCTCTGGATGTCAGCCCGCCGCTCGCTCTCCGCTGGACCAGAGCCAGGGGGAGGAAGAGGAGGAGGAGGAACACGGGTTACAACAACAATGAGGTGTTTCATCAAAGGTTTCTCATTTCCTCTTGAATTTAAACCACTGTCAATGCCAACAAACTGAATGGGCAATTAAGCAGCAGCTACAGCCTATGGTTATATTTGTTTTCCTTTGACATATGCATAGAAATACATGTCTAAAGCACAGCAAAAGTAGTAGTCAAACTGTGTCATCATTGTGCATATTCTGGGATGCTCGTATGGCACTTTAAATAGTCCTTAGCATTGTGTAGCATCCTACCCTAGCTATCTTACTCTTCTTATCCTAGCTATTTTGTTATCAAACTAGCAATTATGAAAGCTTGAAGAGTGTTCAAATCTTACTGTACTATCAGCAATAGATTGTTGATTCACTCTTTCGACAAATGTACTTATTGTAAGTCACTTTGGATAAAAGTGTCTGCCAAATTCCCTAAATGTATCATAATCAGCATTACAATGCATTAATGGATATAATCTGAGGTTGATCCATGAGAATAAATTAACGATTAGTCAATTGAATAATTTCTAATTTATATTCAGGGAACTTACACTGTACAAGTAAGTATGAACAAAACAAAGTAAGGAGAACACATCAGAACACATTGCACCCCGACCCACCACTGTCGCAGATGGCCAGGTGAACATGAAATGGTCAATGGAGTGCATTTTATATATCGCTTTCATCCAAAGCACTTTAAAGTTGACTCAAATTCACCCATTCATACACCGACGGCAGTGTCAACCATGCAAGGTAACAACCAACACGTCAGGAGCAGTTAGGGTTAGGTGGTGTCTTGCTGAGGGACACCTCGACACTTAGCTAGACGGAGCCCGGGGATCGAACCAGCAACCTTCCTGTTGGCAGACAACCGCTCTTACCTCCTGAGCTACTGCCGCCCCAGAAAGGCCTGTTTTTTCTCGTTCTGCACTGACCTCTGCTCCGGCTGTCTCCCTCGTCGGCGGGCGCGGTGAGGCGCCGGGTGCCGAAGCCCTCGCCCACGGGCCTCCGCGCCGCCGGCCTCCTCTCGGGCCTCCTGCCGCCGTACGCCAGCAGGGAGGAGGAGAGTGACTCGGAGCCCAGCGAGTACTTGGCCAGCGTGTCCACGCTGCTGCCCGTCAGCCAGTTGTAGGCCGTGCGGCGACCTGCCAGACCACAACAACAACGTCAACAACAACAACGCGTTGGCTTTGAATGAACTGAATAACGAAAAGTTGTTCTTCTTAAAGGGCCCCAAATAGCCATTATAAGCCGTTGACTAAAATAGTAATTGCGACGAGGTGATGTCATAAGTGGGAGTGTCCACATAGATGTATGCTGACTAGATCAGACTACCAGCCTGACAGAATACCACAGCCTATTTGATTAAGTAATGAGTCAAATCAAGTCCATTGGTTGAGGCTGAGGCTAAACCAACCAGCCATCAACACTCAGGAAGAGCTCTGACATATCCGCATGTACCACCTGGTCTGGCTGGACCATCTTGCCAACTTGCCAATAAACAACATTTACCTGTGGGCTGTGCGTCCCACAAACCTAGCAAAGCGGGGTTATCTGCTACAGGGACATAATGGACCGACATCATGGTAGCACAGCAAGCAAAACTGTTTTAGTTAAGTTCCTATTATTGCTAGAAAATGGAAAACAAACAAATAAAATCTGCCGGCAGTGATTAGTTGGTTGGTATGAAATCATAAGTACAGCAGGGGGTTCTTGGGTTCCTGTACCTGCTGCCTGTGTCTGGGTGAACTCCAGGGTGGCCTGTGTGGCTCTGATCTGGCCCGCGGCCATCCCTGGCTGGGAGGGCCCCGCCGTGCTCTCTGCCGGCCCCTGGGTCCCCAAGGTCTCCGCAAACATGGGGGTCATCACAGTGCTCCTAAGGCGCCAGTTGGAGTCGATCACGTAGTCCTGAACACATATGTGTGTTGGGGGGAGTGTATTTAGACTAAGTAAACTCTCTCACTTTCTAGATCGTCAACTCAGTTGCTAAGAGCTGCACAATATATAATATTATATTGGGTTCTTATTCATATCTCAATTATTTAATTCGTTTTGACAAAGCCCAATAAGAACTAGCATAGTCAGTAAAACCTTTCTTTAACACTCAACACAACAATGTAATGGACGACTGAATGTAATGGACTTCTACATATTATTTAGTAGAAACAAACAAAATATAAAATTAATACATTTCATCTTTTTCATGTTGCCTCAACCTTCTGCTACAACCTACACTCTTTATTCTCTAAAACCATACCTCTACAAAGGTGTGGCGTGACAAGGAATAATGATATAAACGAGGCCCTGGAACCAACAATATATATTCTTAATATTCTTTCTATCATGTGCAATACGTCCCCTAACTATTATTATTATCACAGTATTACACTTCAATTATGCCAAATTGTTTTCGCCGTCTGAATATCTTATCTTGCCTATATATTTTTATATTTGACATTGTACATTTGTAAATCTGTTAGTTTAGTTCATCTTTATTATTCTGTTGATTTCCATATTGTTTTATTGTACTGTATTGCTGTGCAACCTGGCACAAGAATTTCCTTCGGGATTAATTAAGTTCTATCTTATCTTATCTCTAGCCTTGGGAAACAGAAGCAGGGGTGCAGATTTCCCGCCCCCCTCACCTGGAAGGTGCACTCGGACAGCGGGTACTCAAATATGTTGCGGGTGAAGTCGGGGCTGTGGCTGGTGGTCTCCAGCACCAGGTTGGTGGCCAGGCTGAGGAAGGAACGCTCGATCTGGCAGCAGTAGAGGGAGTGGAGCACCTGCAGCATGCGCTCCAGCGTGGCCCGGGCCAGACGCTTCTCCTGGCTCCAGAAGTTACGCACATACAGCCTGGTGTAGAGCACACATACACGCACACACATCTTTTGCTGACTTTTTTTATGCTAAATGCAGTAGTTCTGAGGGTTTCTGGACAATAATAAATACATAGATTTGCATAAAGCAAGAATATCTTGTCCACTCCGATATTGATAAGAGTATTAAAAAATGTAAACTGTTGGTCCACCATGAAACTTAATCACATCATTGACAGCCCTGACATTTATATTTATCTTCATTCTTTGAGCATGAAAATTGGATTCAAATGAAAAAAGCGAGAGCCAGGCGGTACTGAGAGGGTACTCACTGCAGGCCCTGGTTCTCGTCGATGAGGCCCTGAAGGAGGGTCTCCTTGGCCGCATCCAGGACCTTCACTGAGGTGTCGTCAGCCATGCTCTCTTCATCGCTACAAAGAACCAGGCAGTCAGAGGGAATAAACAACAGTCCTGAAGCAGTTGCGCTTGTTTAAGATTGAAGGCCGACATTTAAGGCACCAAAACACGCATGTTGAACTTCCGGGTCAACATCGCTTTACCAAATGTCCGTAGCCAGTCACTTGCCTGTAGTTGTCCTGGATCCACATGAGGATATCATACATCCTCTCCCTGCAGACAGGCGAGGGGTGGGACACGAATGCTGTCACGGCTCCCAGGAGCTCCTGCAGCTGTGGCGGGGTCAGCAGGGCCAGCACCTTGTGCAGGATGTCCAGACACACCCTCTGCCTCGCCTCGTCCCTGGGGAGCGCCACAGGACAGAGAGGTTGGAACACAGGCTTCCCACACCTCCTTACTACTGAATGGTGACACGTCTTGTGGACAAAACCAAGCGTGTGGGAGGAGGCCAAGTACTAGTGACTAGTTTGGTGTGTCTCTGTCGAATATTTCAAAACTTGTTGGGCTTTGATTGTTTAAAATCTTATTTATTGATTTCAATCAAATTAGAAGACTTTCCTGGCCCGATTCCCTAAAATTCAAGGACTCTACACGGATTAGTTTGAGACACGGATCAAGGATAATTACTGTAACACCACTGAGAATTTTCCTAAAACTAGCAGGCCTTACAGATGCACACAGACAACAATTAAAACGAGAGAGAAGCTTGGTCTGTTGCCTTTTCCAACACAGCACAGCAAAACAATTTGGAGAAGAATTTCAACTATTATTATTGCACAAAATAAAATTCAAGCACGTTCAATGACCCATGTCTATTTATGTCCATTTAAAAAAAAAAAAGAACAACACACCTGCAAAAGATATATTCAGGCCGTCTCGACTTGGTGAAATAACACAAAATAAATAACACTAAATAAAACAGCACTGAAACTAAAGTAACCAATGCAAAGCAAAGGAACAAGCCATGGGCATGGGGATGGGGGTGGCATGTCCCACCTGTGGCCCATCATCTGCACAAAGCCCTTGGTCTGCAGCTGCAGGTAGATGTCGGGGATGACCTCGGCGCGGCTCAGCACACACTCCAGACAGTGGGTCTTCAGGACGCCGTGCATCTTGGGCAGCAGGAACAACACAGAGTTCACAAAGCTGAGGGACAAGCACATGACAACAGGCGGGCAATTATGGGTTGGTGACCAACGTGTAGTCTGACATGTCTCTCGACCAAGTCACGGCACAAATGTATCGCACTGTAATCGCCTAATCCGACACAGTGACCGTCGTAGCATTAGCGGCTGTGTTGTAGTTGTCCGTTGATTGCTGTCCGTCATATGATGAATATATGATGAATATTTATCCATCTCGTACCAGTCCATGAATGGAGGGAAGTGCGTGGCCACTTTGTTCAGGCAGATGATGAACTTGTCGTCCAGGCCCTTCTTCTTGAGCTCTGTCAGCTTGCTGGCGGCCAGCGTCAGGAGGGCCTGCGGGGACTGAGGGATAAACCAGCAGCAGGTTAACACGGAGCAGGGAGGCCATGTAGAGGTCCACATGTTTCTGGTCTTCTAATAGTTACACCGGTCCAACCGTTTATATATGTATTAAGATAATTTCCCGAAGGAAATTCTTGTGCCAGAGGTTGCATAGCAATAGCATAATAAACAACAGAGCAATAAACAATAGAATAATAAAAATAAAATAACAAATTTACAAATGTACAGTTAAGCCTAAGAGAAATATAAAAATATAGTTAAGATATTCGGTCAGCAAAACAAGTTGGCAGTTATTGAATTCCACAAACCAATCAAGGAAGAGATTAAAATCTAAATTCTTTCATGCAGAGGCAAGTGCAGTCAACTAGAATCACATTCTCACAGAGCATTTCACTCACTAATAGACAGATGACTTTAGCATTTGTAGCAAATTATACTCCAAACTTTAGCTCTTAAATCTACAGCACCTTTAAACTTGCACTAATGTAACTTTTTAACTTCAGGTTTGTTGTCCCTGGGTCAATTGAGCCATGGATGCATTTCACTTTGAAGCAATTTGTGCAGTGAGGTTAAGGTTAACAAGCTCCCAACGGGAAGAACTACGGCGATAGAAGTGCTGCCTACCTCGTCCTTATCGTCCGCCATGTTCTTCAGGACCAGTCCGATGACCTCGGCGGCCGCAGAATACACTTCTTTGTAGCGTGTGAAGGACAGGTTGTTGGCCAGGGCCTGCATGTACCTGAGAGACACACAGCACACCTTCATACACCTCATTGTGAGGTCTCTCTAAGAAGGCTGTAGATAGAAGATCTCCTTTAACAAGCCTGTCATGTCAGACTCTTTCCTCCAACCATACAGAGATAATTATGACAGAGACATCATACGTAATTTAAAATTAACACGTCATCCACTCCAGAATATCTGCACCATTTTTTTGGCATGCATGTATACAAGTACATATGTTAATCACTATTAATACTAACAGTACTTTCTATTTTTTCCATTATCCTTATAACTTATAATGTTAAGTTTAGTATCTAAAAATGCCTTTGCAGAATGGAGTTTGGGTGGGTAGGCTATCCCTTGGGGTATAAAACAGTAACGTCATACATGCATTTTTTACTTTTTGGTGTGGCTTGTATGAGGCTGCTGGTGGTGTGCACGCGGGGGGGAGTTTCTAACCTGTCGTAGTCCACTCCACAGGACGCCTCGTAGGCCGGCAGGCTGTTAGCCAGGACGATGGCCAGGAGCTGGAGGCCTACAGAGTTGTCCTTACTGTTGGGGTCGCTGCTGCTAAATCGCTCGTAGATCACGCTAACGGACAGCACCGAGGGGGGTGAGGACAGAAAGGGTTTGCCGCCATTAAAAGGGGTAATGCATTTGGCATGAGTGCGAGAATGTTTAGTTTTAAACTAGGAAGAGCTAATATACATTTTCTCTCAGTCATACATTACATTAGGATTACTTTATATTACATGACATACATCATGCCCCCCGATATATTTTCATGAATGGCATGACTTGTAATATTGTACATTGTCAATTAGTGCAGTTTTAATGAAATACATAGTTTTTTTTGCATGCAAAGAAAAAGGACAATTAAAACTAAAAACATCTTAAAATGGATGGAAAAAATGCAATGCAGTCCAGTATCAGGTGCACCTCACAGTTGTTCTACAGAGTAGGAGCAGCACATGAGACGTACCGGTAGGGCACACACAGACAGTCCTTCCAGCACTCCACCAGGGTGCGGATGATCTCCAGGTTGTGGCGGAACACCGCCCTCTTGCTGTGGAAGCTGTGCTTCATCAGAAAGTCCAGCAGGCGATTGGCCAGCACCTCATCCCTGGGGTTACCCTGAAAGACATAAAGTCTATGATCCATCCAGCGTGGCGTCTGGTATCATCTGCCACTGTGTGAAAACCATTCCCAGTCCAGACTGGTGTCTCATGTGTGGCCCCTGGACGGTGCAAGGAGAGCCCTAGCTGCCTGCCTGTCTGCAAGAATCTCTCCCCATTTTCAAGAAACATCTGAAGAGCCACTGGGAACATCTCACAAGCTAGTCTGTGCCAGCGTGTATCTAGCGTAGGGCTGGGCGATATATCGATATTTAAGATATATCGATATATTTTTAAATAAGATATGGAATTAGACCATATCGCATATATCGATATAGTTGAAATTTGCGCTGTAATACTTGCTTCAGGCAAGCCGCTGATCGGAGCTCTCTGCACTGCTTCCCGCGCCCCGGCCCCGCCCCTCCTCTTTCACGCACAGAGGGGGAGGGGAGGGACACTCCGGCACTCTTCAACAAACATGGAGAAGGCAACAACGTCTGCGGAGCGTGCGGAGGAGAGCCCCTTGGTTGGTAAAAGACAAAGCAGTGGCTCCATCACTTGGAGATGGTTCGGATACAAACGATCAGACGAGCAACCAAACCGCGCTATGTGTAGGGAGTGCCATAAGCACATTGCAGCCAGTGGTGGAAGCACTACGAATCTTTTTCATCACTTAAAAACGTAGTGCAATATGAAGAGGCACAAGCCGTCAAGAACATGTTTATTGAGTTGATAGTCTTGGTTGAGACTGTTCAGATAAGCTGTTAAGTTAAAAATAAACAGGTAATCTCAAGCTGATGTTTAAAAACGTTTTTCTTAAACTGAGCACTTTATTTTGTTATCTCTTTATATATAAATGCTGCCCTCAGAAAAAGATTGACCTATTTTATTTTATAGGCTAATTTTATTTGATTTTCTTTTTTATTTAAATGTGTACCTTACGGAGCTTTGTTATACAGTGTTTATGTTTACATTTTATAGTGAGTTTTCAATAAAACTACTCGTATTTGGCTTTGACTTTGACTGAACATTTCATTTCACAGCTCTCACTTTGCGGAAAAAATATCGGGATATATATCGTATATCGATATTCAACCTAAATATATCGGGATATGACTTTTGGTCCATATCGCCCAGCCTGTATCTAGCGCCAGTAATCTACAACACACTTGACCGGAGCTCTGTCCAGGACTGCAGAGATGTTAACCGTTTGTTTCATTGTGATCCAGTTTTGATTGTATGTCGATTCTGATAACGACTAAATGCTAATTGAATGTCAGTGATGTCTTTCTAAATAATGAATGCTATACCAAATGCATTACAAATCACTGTAGACTAAACAAAATGATAACAATCGGGAAACGTTTGCCCTTTCAATTGTCATTTTTCCCCAATTATGGCACACAATTGCACCCAATGTCTGCCTTTTCCAAACCCTAAGAACACCAAACCTTGGGGCTGGCCAGGCTGGTCCAGGACAGCACGGTGACCACGATGTCCACCACCATGAAGTGGATGCCCTCTCCTCCGTTGCTGCCACACACCAGCAGCTGGAGCAGCGGCCCCAGCCAGTGGCTGGCGTACGGCCGGAACACCTGCAGCAGGGACAAGGCTCATCCTTACAGGTGACACAACAACAGTGGTGGAAAGTAACCATGTACATGTACTCAAGTTAAGCACAAGTACCGCAGATTTGTACTCCTATGCCTATTTTCTGCTACGTTATACTTCTGCTTCACTACAGCTCAGAGACAAATATTGTACTTTAGTTCCTACTTTGCAGATTGTAATTCATAATACAACATAAAATAAAGACTTTAAGTATGATGTTACTATAATCAATAAGGCCTACCAGCAGTACGTAAAGTGAAATATACAAATATGAATAGAAATTAAAATTAGCAATGCACACATTAATGCATCAATAATTATAATAATACTTTTGTACTTTTACTTGAGCAACATTTTCAATGGTATTTCTATTTCAGTGTGGTATTACTACTTTTACTTCAGTAAAAGATTTGAATACTTCTTCCACCACTGGGTAACAACTACTAATAGAACAACATCAACAGCAATATAGGATGAGAGGTGAGATGCTCAGGGGCCTGCTGAGGGTTCACCTCCTCCGTGTTGATGAGGAGCTTGGCCACGAAGAGGCGGATGTTGAGCGGTGTGCTGGGGTTCCCCAGCTTCCCCTGCAAGAACTTCATCCATGGAGGAAGCTCGCCGGGCGCACTGCCCTGGTCCATAAACACACACACACAAAAAGATTAGAGAGAACATTTTGCGACCATTTTACAGATTATGATTTGAAGTATATTTATACATTGTGGGCTTTCATATATTTGACATATTGAGTTTTTTATATTTTCTCCCTGTGGGCTCACCACCTGCAGAGAGAGTCATTGGGGTCGGGTGCATTGTCGGGCGGTAGGAAAAAGCGGGGTCCCGGATCCCCGGCATCGCCAACTGTTTCTAGGGACGTGGAACGTCACCTCATTGGCGGGCAAGGAGCCTGAGCTGGTGCAGGAGGTGGAGCGGTACCAACTAGATATGGTTGGGCTCACCGCCACGCACAGCACCGGTTCTGGAACCAAACTCCTGGAGGGAGGTTGGACCCTCTCCTTTTCCGAAGTGGCCCAGGGTGTGAGGCGCCAGGTGAGTGTGGGGATACCCACAAGTCCCCGGCTGAGCGCCGCTGTGTTGGAGTTCTCTCCAACCTCCATGCGACTGCAGTTCAGAGTATCCGGCCTTCTTGGAGTCCTTGAGTGGCATCCTAGAAAGGGTTCCATCCGGGGACTCCATAGTTCTACTGGGGGACTTCAACGTAGATGTGGGCAATGATGGAGAAACCTGGAGGGGAGGGATTGGGATGAACGGCATGCCCGATCTGAACCAGAGTGGTGTTTTGTTATTGGACTTCTGTGCTAGTCATGGACTGGCCATAACAAACACCATAGGGTGGTCCACAAGTGTACCTGGTACCGGACCACCTTAGGCCAAAGGTCGCTGATCGACTTTGTAATCGTATAAGCAGATCTGCGGCCGCATGTTTTGGACACTCGGGTGAAGAGAGGAGCAGAGCTGTCAACTGATCACCACCTGGTGGTGAGTTGGATCAGATGGCGCGGGAGGCTGCCAGACAGACCTGGTAAACCCAAACGTGTAGTGAGGGTGAACTGGGAACGTCTGGTGGAAGCCCCTGTCCGTAAGGTCTTTAACTCCCACCTCCGGAAGAACTTATCGTGCATCCCGGGGGAGGTTGGGGACATGGAACCTGAGTGGGCCATGTTCAGAGCCTCCATTGTAGAGGTTGCAGCTCGGAGCTGTGGTCAAAAGGCTGCCTGTCGTGGCAGCAACCCAAGAACCCGTTGGTGGACACCAGCGGTGAAGGAAGCCGTCAGGCTGAAGAAGGAGGCCTTTCGGGCCTGGTTGGCCCAGGGGTCTCCTGAAACAGCAGACGGGTACCGGGAGGCCAAAAGGACCGCGACTTCAGTAGTCGCTGAAGCAAAAACCCGGGTGTGGGAGGAGTTCGGGGAGGCCATGGAGAAGGACTTTCGGTTGGCCTAAAGGAAGTTCTGTCCGGCAACTCAGGAAGGGAAAGCAGGGCTTGGCTCAGTCTGTGCTCAGTCGGGGAGGAGAACTGCTGACCCAGACTGAGGATATTGTCGGGCGGTGGAAAGAACACTTTGAGGAACTCCTGAACCCGACCAGTACGTCCTCTGTGGAAGAAGCAGAGTCTGAAGACTCGGGGGAAGTCTCACCCATATCCTTGGTGTAGAGGTCACTGAAGTAGTCAAAAAGCTCTTCAGTGGCAAGGCGCCAGGTGTGGATGAGATTCGCCCTGAGATGCTGAAGGCTCTGGACATTGTCGGGCTGTCGTGGCTGACACGCCTAGTCAATGTTGCGTGGAGGTCGGGGACAGTACCTGTGGAATGGCAGACCTGGGTGGTGGTCCCCATTTTCATAAAAGGGGACCGGAGGGTGTGCTCCAATTATCGGGGTATCACACTGCTCAGCCTCCCCGGGAAAGTTTATTCCAGGGTGCTGGAAAGGAGGCTCCGGCCGATTGTCGAACCTCAGCTTCAGGAACAATGCAGATTCCGTCCTGGCCGTGGAACAGTGGACCAGCTCTTTACCCTCGCAGGGTTGTTGGGGGGGCATGGGAGTTTGCCCATCCAGTCTACATGTGAGTCAGCACCTCCAAGTCTGAGGCCATGGTTCTCTGCCGGAAAACGGTGGAGTGTTCCCTCCGGGTTGGGAATGAGTTGCTGCCTCAAGCGAAGGAGTTCAAGTATCTCGGGGTCTTGTTCACGAGTGAGGCCAAAATGGAGTGGGAGATGGACAGACGGATTGGTGCAGCGTCTGCAGTAATGCGGGTGCTGTACCGGTCGGTTGTGCTGAAGAGGGAGCTGAGCCGGGAGGCGAAGCTCTCGATTTACAGGTTAATCTACGTTCCAACCCTCACCTATGTTCACAAGCTTTGGGTAGTGACCCAATGACCGAATGAGATCGGTGAGGAGCATCCCTACTCCAAGGGAGCTCGGAGTAGAGCCGCTGCTCCTCCGCGTGGAAAGGAGTCAACTGAGATGGTTCGGGCATCTGATTAGGATGCCCCCCGGGCGCCTCCCTTTAGAGGTTTTCCGGGCACATCCAACTGGGAGGAGACCCCGGGGCAGACCCAGAACCCGCTGGAGGGATTATATATCTCGTCTGGCCTGGGAACGCCTCGGGATCCCCCAGGAGGAACTAGAGAGTGTGGCTGGGGGCCCCGGATAAGCGGACGAGAATGGATGGATGGATGGATGATTTTGGGATATATACATTTCTATGGGCTTTTAAGCCCTCAAGGAGAGGAAAGTGAAGAGAGACAAGACAATGGGTTGAAGAAGAGATGAAATGTAGCAGGTGGGCTATCGAACCTGGATCACTACACTATGTGCTGTGTGTTTCGTGAAGTGTTCTGTGTGCAACTTGGAGCGTACCACTGACCTGCTCTACACGGGGGGTGATGCCGCTCCTCTGCATGTGGCCAATCAGCGCCGTCATGGAGGCCATGCATTCGTGCTGATTCAGCTCGTCCATCTCCAGAACCACCGACACGTCCTGAGACGGGGCCCCCTCCTCCGTCTCCTGTGACCGGAAAAAATAATAGTGATAATTATTAAGGGTCTTTAAAAGCCATGTTAAAAGCCATGCTGATGGTCACACAGAGAAGAAGAGGAGCTGTTAAGCGTGTAACAAATCCACAATTCGTTTCAGACCTCGATTTCTGAGCCACGGTTCGGTTTATACCTCGATTGTTTTATTTAAAAAAAAATGTTTAGGGGTGGAGGGTGGTGAGTAAGAAAACTGTTATTGCTTTTATTGCTTGACTATAAATAATATATCAGTACTGCAATTGATTTGTTGTAGGGATGGGTCATGACGTTTGAATATTCGAATAGTCCCCTCAAAAAAATTGTTTATGCGAATACCCTTGTTTTCCCCAGGTCTGCATGGGGCAATATAGCGCTGCTACACTGCGGGTGTAGGGCCGAGAAGAAGACATACCAAAACAATGTCATAGCGTAGCATAGCATACACGGCTCCACATATCAACGAGTACTGCTGTACTCGTTTTGTATGTTCGCAATAAGACATAGCTGGCAGGGCAGGGTACTTAGTCATTTGCCTATTGTGCAAAATTAGGAATATTGACCAAACAATCAGTCTTTAGTTCTCCGCGCCAGATCGATGTAATTCTACCGTCAGGCAGGCGATACCGCAGTATCAAGTGCCACACGAGCAGACTCAGAGACAGCTTCCACAGTCAGGCCATCAGGCTGCTGAACAAGTTCGGCATCAATGTCTAAGTGCTAGTGCTAAGTGTTACTGCCAGTGCTAGTCCTGGTGATAAGTGCTAGTGTTACTGCTGGAGTTACTGCTGGAGCTAGCGCTGGTAGCAGTGCTAAATGTTGGTGCTAGTGCTGGTGTTACTGCTAGTGCTGGTCCTGGTGCTAGTGTTACTGCTGGTGCTGGTGCCAGTACTGGTGTTAGTGCTAGTCCTGGTGCCAATTGCTGGTGCTAGTGTTGGGTTGACTGTCTGGGAAGGTATTCTGTGACATTCTGTGAATGTCAGCATATAACAATGTATATTTTAGTACATTGATTTATATGTGTACTGCTCACCTGGATATTTTGTTGTATATTCCATTTCATTTTATATTTCATCTACTTATTTACACAGAATTTCTATTCATATTTATATTTATATTTTGCACAGTTCTATTTCTATTTTTTGTTCTATTCTATTTTGTATTCTTTATAATTACTGTCGGTTGTCGGGCGTTTTGCACAAAAAGTTTTCACTCACTGCTTATACTCACGTGTAAACTGTGAAGTGACAATAAAATACTTGAAACTTGATTATCTATTGAATATCCAATATCTTAAAAAAACTGTAAAAACATGTTCTAACTATCAATATGATCACCAAGTTGTTCTAACTATCAATATGATCGTCAAGTTGTGAGTTGTGAAAACGAATGGGTGTCTCCCTCTCGTTGCATGGGGGGGCGGGGTCAGAACCGGGTCTCGGGGCGCCATCCCTAGTTATAGGGGGGTGTGTGACAGTTCCGTCTTCTGGAACTGCGGCACAAGATCGTGGACGTTTGCATCGCGATTTCAGTCTCGGTTTAAGAATTGTTACACCCGTGGAGGGAAACTTGCCCTTCTGGCGGCTGTGCGGCCAGGCCCCTCGGGGTGCTGGGAGCCGAGGGAGAAGCTCTGGACGCCGGTGGAGAAGTCGAACTGGCTCATCTCTTCACTCAGACTGCTGTCCGCCATGTAGGACTGGGAGGAGAGGTACACCGGCGCCTCTGTGGGGGCGCACACAACATAGGTCCGTGGAAGCGTCGGTTAGAACTGCCATTGGTTTGTCCATTAATTGGCAGACAAGCTCGCCAATCGGTACGCATTGGAGCATCGTCAGGAAAACAATACCTCCGTTGTCTTCATTCACTTCTTTCCGTATCATGACATATTTCTTCTTCCTCTCAAGAGGGACCTTAAAAGGAGGAATAAAAACAAGATGGTCTGAAAAAGGATCTGATATATTTGATGCAATGCGATATGCGTTTTGGGAGAAGCTGTGTAGAAGTAGAAGAAGTTTTATACACTAAATGGTACATACCTCAATTTCTACTGGAAAATTATAAACCCTTTGAACATCAATAATGTTTTCCAAAATAAATTGATTCTGGAAAAAAGATAAAAAAGAATGTATTATCTGACAAGTATACACATTCTTCAGCTAGTCTCATCATCCTCAAAGTATAATCTCATTTATCAGCTCCTAAACAAGCATCCTTAAGTAAAAAAGTTTTTTTTTGTATAATTCTTAACCATTGACTGCAGGGTCAGATGTGTGGGCCCCTATGACCAGGACCTACCTTCTCTGGTTTCTCGCTGAAGAGGAAGCCCTGGTAGAACTTGGGCTCGCTGAAGCTGCGGCTGATGACTGCGATGGCACAGTTGTATGCGGCGCAGTGGTACTGCCTCCTAGCTTCCGGCAGCTGGCTTTCTCCCGCCATGTTCTCAGTGAAGGCCTCAAAACACAACCTGGAAGCAATTGGACACCTCAGCTTCAGGAGACCATTCCAGATCTCGTGAGGTCACATTTCTGTCGCTCTCTGAAGATTTTATCCGCTTGTGGCCAATCAGTGTCCTATGAGGAACCACTGGCTTCCAGGGGCATGGTGATAGACCAATGGGTTCATCCAATCACCTGCCAAGAATTTTTAGAAAGTGCCGGCCCTTTTTCAAGCAGTTTCAAAGGTCCACTTCCCAGATTGTTCCGTATAACAAACCATCTGCATCTCTCACTCCACTATAAGTTATACGTTGGGCAGAGGTTCTACAACAGGGGTTTGCTTACCCTTTAACGGTTTCATCAATATGGTTTCCTTATTACTGTGCAGAGCTGTTTAGCAGCATGCCTGCAGCACAATGCATTGTGTCCATGTGCATCAACAGAATTCTGTGTCATGTTAGGTAAGCCTGAATCCAGTGGTTACAAGCGAGTGGGGTAAGGTTATAACATCACACCATAACATAAATTACTAACGTGAACACAAATGTATAATATATTCAGCTTTCCCACACCTTCTTAAACATCAAATTCAAGGACTGTTCAAAGACTTTCCATTTCCAGGCCAATTCCTCTCAAATTCAAGGACACAACATGGCATAGTTTGAGACACGGATCAAGGTTAATTACTGTGACAACACTGATCATTGTCATAATGAGAAGGCATAACAAAAGCTCACAGATGTCTATTTTCAAAAAGGTTTTCTCTGCAGCTCCCCACCGCCGCCAACACTGGGGAGGTTGCCGCCACCTACTTGATGAGGGCCTTGGACAGCTCGTTGCCCTCGGTGCGGTCGGAGCGGCAGTAGGCCTTGTTGATGTGGGACTCCTTGGAGTACAGCTCCTCCTTGGGCAGCCGGGAGTACAGGAGCTCCATCAGCTTCAAGCTGCCTGTCTTCTTCAGCAGCTGGGACTCAAACGCCTCTTCGTTGGACTGTGAAACAGTCGATATGGCATTAGAGTTGACTCAATAGAAAATCATGTTTCTATGTAGCTAAATGTTGGAGTTGTTAGCTTTATACCACAATTGGGAAGCCTGTTCTTTTAAAGGGGCCCTGTTATACCATCAGGCGTGAGTGTGATTAGCGATAGAAATTATTTTCATGTGACTAAAATTGTAAATTACTAAAATTGGAATTGTGACGAAGTGACATTACAAGTGGGAGTGTCCAAGAGATCTATGCTATACTACTGCACTAGATCAGTTTACCAGTTGGTACAGTCCACTGTGTAGGTTTGTCTGATCTAGTCAGCATACATCTAAGTGGACACTCCCACCTGTGATGCCTCTATGTCAACAAGGGATATGTATTTCAGCAGCAATGTGTGCAAACAAGGCAAAAACAAGCGCGTCTGGGGAGAGGGTCGACCTTGGTGAAGCGTGAGAGCAGCAGCACCATGACGTCCGAGATGTTCTCCAGGAAGAAGAGGGCCAGGGCGGGGCCGCTGCAGTGGGTGGCGAGGGCCAGCAACACGCGCTCTGTCAGGGCCTGCAGCATGGCGGGCCGGGGTAGGTCCCCCCGCTGCACCACACCATGCACCGTGCTCAGCAGCTGCAGCTGGCGCTCCTGGGTAGACCTGGGAGGACCACGCGCCCAATGTTACCACGACGGCCAGTCAATCACAGCAAGGTTACATGCGCACTCAGGAACCAATCTTAAACCGGATACGGAAGTCGGACGAATTGCGTTAATGGTCATGTAAATGTATTCCCGGGTAATACTGCAGTTGCCACACAGGGTTCCCACACCTTCTTAAACATCAAATTCAAGGACTTTCCAGGCCCAATACCCTCAAATTCAAGGACCCAACACGGCATAGTTTGAGACATGGATCAATAGTTTTTATCATGAGAACTAGCAGGCTTTACCGAAGCGCACAAACAATAAAAAAGAAAGAGGCTTGAATGTGTGAACACTTCTCAATTGTGGTGTAGCCTATTTACTTAGCTTAAGTAAAATAATGGAACTTCCAGAATGTCCATTTATGTTTATTTTCAAAAATGTTTAAGGCCTTGATTTTCTTTCTGAAATCCATTCAACATTATGGTCTGCGTTTTCATTCTGCACATGCACCAAAGGTCAGAGATTCATGTTACATCCATTTTGACCCGGAAATAGCTCGTTCACCAACTACAGTCATCTAAACATTGGGCTTGAAGTGCCGTAATCAGAGTATTAAACCTCTGTTGAATATTAACTTTATTCCATTCTATTTAATTTACTCTATTATGCAAGTGTCCATGCCAATGCTGTAATCAGGACTTTCTCTATTCTCCAACATACTCATACATGACACTTAATGGCCTAAATGTCCAAGATGGCAGCGTGGGAAGGTTTGCTCACCGCTGGGCAATCCTTTGGAAACAGGTCTGGAACTGGTCCTCCATGATGTGTTTGGAGTCCCGACACAACACCCCGGCCAGGAGCTGGAGCAACAGCGGGCTTTTAGAAAGTTCTAGGGCATCCAGGAGCTGAAAGCGAACACAGATGCTTCGCTGTTAAAAAACGGTGGTGTAACCCACATTCAAGACCTAAAAGTAAGTTTTCATTTGTTAGAAATGCCATAGTCATCCATCCACTATTAGTGAGTGAAATGCTGTTTCGAGTGCACTGACCATTCAGACTTTAAACCAGATTTCTGAGCAATCAGGGCATCTCTTCCCTGATTGGTTCGGGGAATTAATCTCAGCTGCCAATCACAGGTGAGTGAACGCAACCCTTCTCAATGATGAAATAACAGGGAGGGAAGGAGCAGAGAGGGAGCGGTTGCCGACTTTCAAACTGTTCTCGCTCTCTCAAATCTTGCCTGCCGCAGCTTTCATGTAACATGTCCCCTGCTGGTGACATTAAGCTCAACCACCTCCCGTGAGGCTCACCTTCCGGACACAGTCCATATAGTTGTTGCGCTGCGGCGAGCCCCGGGGGAACTCGTCCGACTGCATGGGGAAGTGGGAGGCCACCAGTTCCTCCAGGGCCTCCTGGAGCCTGGCCAGCGGCTCTTTCGGCAGGCTGGTGAAGAAGGGCAGCACCAGCAGGGCCTGGCTCTGCGCATGTGTGTGTGTGTGTGTGTTTGTGAGTGAAGGTGGTTGGGAGAGGGAGAGCGATTAGAGGCAACATACAGTAGTTCAACGGAATCCAAAGGAGCATTGTTTCACACAAACTTGACTGTTCTCATAGTCATCTTTTTAAAATGCTTTTTATAATCAAGCAAACCCAACAGACGCAAATTTACACAGTACTTTACAACTTTTCGAGTAGTGCACAAATATACCCATCCTTGTCACAAACCAGTAAAACTGTGCTCACAAAAATGGTGCTATGCTGTGTTTTTCATTCTAAACTATTGTTTACTACGTCGCAGAGGTGTAGGTTTGTTTGTTACCTTCAGATTGAGCGGCAGCGTCATGTCAACCAGCAGCGTGGTGAAGGTGGAGAACACCACCTGGAACGCCTCGTGGGTGACGTTGGTGCACACAGACGAGTCAATCTGACCAAGGAATACAACACACCAGTTATACATCACTGAGGGCAATTTAGTGATACAGAACCTTATAAATCATAATGGGCACTAATGTTATGAGCAAGACCACAGATGATCCTACTCATGCATAATGAGAGCTGTAGAGAGAGAACCTGCAGCAGCTTGGAGAGCAGCAGCAGCGTGGCGGTCTTGCTCTCGGCGCTGGCGGTCTCCGTGGCCCACCAGGGCCGCAGGCTGTCCCAGCGGCTCAGCACCTGGCCCACCAGCTGGCTGCCCTGGCTCTTCCGGACCAAGCGCTCCCGGAAGGTATGGTCCAGCACGCCGTTGAGCAATATGCTCACCTGGTGCACAGCCACAGAGGTAATCAATTACACTGAAAAGTTTCCTGTCGAAATGCATTGTGGGTTATCCAAGTGAGTGTAGTGTCCATAGTTGACACATGACAAACTTTGCCATCCAGGTACTTTTATTATACTACATGGAAATATGATTTTGGACATACTACATACTATTGTGGCACCTACTACTACTACTACACAGTATGCCAGCCTGTGTCTCTCTCAGGACTCTCAGTACCATGCCGGGGTTGCGGGCCGCTGCCCTCATGAGGGCGGGCACGGTGTTGTCCAGCTGCCGGAGCAGCTCGGCATTGACGGTCGTCTGGAAGAGGCTGTAGAAGTACTCGCCATGCGAGAAACTGAGGAAGCTGTCGCCGTGGCGACCGCCGGATAGCGGCACAGAGAGCCGGATGGTGTTGAGCAGCAGCTCCACCAGGGAGTCGCTCTGGGTGCAGCGTGGGAACGAGGAGAGGAGAAGGGATGGTTAGATGGGGATTTAGTTATTGCTCACCGGGATTGTTGCCGTTGCACATGCTCTGCTCAAGATAATAGAAGAGAAAATAATACATTAAAGAATACATAAAAAATATAAAAGTATGTATAAAGGTTTTCATATGTACAAACATACATGAAGAAAAATATGCCTATGTACCAAAGTACATGCAAATGTACAAAAGTGCAGGAAGAAAGTATGCACTTGTACGAAAGTGCATTAAGAAAATATTAATATGTATAAAAATAGACTTGGAGTCCCAGTAGTCCTAGTGTGTTACAGCAGAAGCTCTGGGGGGAGACGGCACAGAGGCTGGACCGGAAACCAATAAGTGAAAGGGACAGAGTTACGCCTTGTTTCCTGAGATATAATTCTACCAAAGAGCAACTCATTTGCATTGGGTGGATGAAGCTTTCAGAAGGGGATTGTAATATGTGTATTGGTGTATACAGTTTACTAGTGCTGGCAGAGTTCATGTTTGCTGCTAATAGCCAATCATGTGCTTGCAGATCCTCGCTTCCACCAACATGATTGGTCAAAGCAAATACGCAGCAAAATAAAAGTGACGCTCCCACCTGCTGGCTGAGGGAGAAAGCCAGCTGCACGAGGCCGTCAGCCAGCCGCCTGCTGTTGATGTCCAGGGGAGGCAGGGCCTTCCTGTCCTCCCCGGGCGCGATGCCCTTGTACACCGTCATGAGGAGTCTGAAGCTCAGGGTGGAGGCATATGTCTGGTCCTTGGTCACCAGGGGAGAGGAGAACAAAGGAAGTGGGCTGAGGAAGTACCAAGTACTGTTTCCGCAAGAGACTCAACACTCGCTGGTTCATAGTACTTAGCATTGTGTAGCTTCTTATCCTAGCCATCTTGCTTCTTGCATTCACTGTACCTGTCAGCAATATAGTGTTGTTTCACTCTAAACAAATTATAAGTCGCTTTGGACAAAAGCATCTGTTAAATCCTAAGTGTAAATGTAATTAAAGAGGACAGGATCAACATGCATCCATCATATTGTGCATCTGCCTCTGAGTGTTGACAGGTTTATGACGACGATGCCGTTGACTGGGGATACCTGGCTGTGCAGAACGGTGCTGAGCAGGCCCGCCTTGTGGATCTGCTTGCAGGCAGACAGAATCATCTCCATGTGGTCGTGGCTGCTCTGCCTGCCGGCCTGGTACAGGTCTACTGCACACAGCTCCTCCACACTGCGCACACAACATCACATGTTCAATCAACCAATGAGGTCGCTGCATGTAACATCACTTGTTCAATTAGCCAATGAGATGACTGCAGACAACATCACTTGTTCAATCAACCAATGAGATGATTGGTAGTCAAAGAAACAAACTAACAAAACAAACAAAGTAGAAAGTAGAAAATAAGCGTATATGTTGTACAGACATGTTTTTACTTAGAATAATAAACTGGGATTTCATATACATATATGTAATGTGCATTGTTGTATGCATTTGAGAAGAACACTGAATGAACATTGAACATTAAAGAACTCCCACTGTGGTACGTTAGGTTCCACAGTGATTTTGCTGAAGTGACTATCGTGAGATTATTATATCGGGGGATATAATACATTATTATAATATACAGTATAGAAGTAGCGATATATAATACATCCATGTTTTTTATTTTATGAGATTTTTTGTAATTAAAATAAACGAACCCTCATGTTATCAAAAGCAACCGACCACAGTGCAATTAAACATTGGCTTGTAATGCCGACTATTAAGATTAAATATCGATACATACAACAGATATAGCGACAATTATTGTATAAATGTAGTCTAGTCCCACTAAGAGGACTGTTGAAACATAAACGTAAATAGCCGATTTATATAGGCTAAGTACCTCCGCCACAGCGTGTGATACCAGGTACTAAAAAAGTACCTGATACCAGGTACCAGTTTTAGCGTAGTGGAAAAGCTCTAAAGCGAGCTGAGTCGAGTCGAGCAGGTACTATGCAGTGGAAAAGCGCCATAAGGTCCATGCCCCTACCTTTGTCGCGTGAGCTTGGCCTGCAGGCTGTTCTCCAGGCCCGCACGATATTTCGAGGCCAGTAGGGCCTTCAGCAGCGGAACACACACCTCCGGAAGGTTCTTTATCACCTCCACGTCGGCCATGTTGAAACCCACCGAGGACGGCTGGCAGACCACTGCAGCGGTCAGATCAAAGAACACCGAGCAGAGCACATCCTGCTCCAGAAGCTGGGAGGAGGAGGAGAGCAGAGCATGAGCTGACAATTGAAGTATTCAGAATCATAATCAGGAATTAGGGCTAAACGATCAAATCAAAATGTGATAAAAATCGCGATATGGTGCAATATTTTATACAGACTTAATGTGTAAATGTACATTCATAACACCATTATAAATGAATATTGTAGTGCTGCTGAGATGTGCTCTGGCCTACACTTTTCTTTTTCTCCAGATCTAAAACATGTTTGTTTGGTAAAGACCACAACAAACGTCACATCATGATTTTAATAGTTTTTTTCTGTGAAAATAAAATTTGCAATGCAAAAGTGATCGTTCTCACTAATAGTGAACCAAAATAATCGCAAATTTGCAATATGATTTTAACCATTTTGTTAACCTTAATGGGAATAATTGAATAATCATAAGAATGAATGCATGACTGACTCAAAGTGATGCATGTTATATCATATGTGAGGAACCTTCCAGACATCCTGGTCACATTTGAGGATGGTGGTGGCGAACTCAATCAGGCGCACGACGATGGTGCCCTTGTTGTAGTGGTACTGCTCCACCTCCCGGGGGCTGAAGGCGGAGGTCCTCTGGCCCAGGGCGAAGCAGCTTTCGGCTGCAGACAGCTCCTGGGTGGCCAGCTCCGTCAGGAAGAAACCGACGGCCTTCCGGAAGCTGGACTGCTCCCCAGAACCTTGAGGACGCGGCGCGCCAAAGTAAATACAAATAACCAAATCACAGATTATATACACGTGATTAAAGTCTATGTAATCACAGACAGGAACTGCAAGCTTTTACTGTCATGGATTTGACGCTTTGCCCTACTCCACTGGCTAGTATTGCATTTCTATGAGTCATCTTCCCTGCCTAGTTCTTTAAGTACTATGTGCACCATTCCTTTGCCCTAGCTGAGTCTCATCTGTAATCCCCCCTCATGTAACTACTGTATATTAGTCTTATTCCCCAACCAGTCCTTGTCAGATCATTGTTTTCTGTTATGAGTGTTTAAGTGTGAAGAGCTCTCGTCTTGCTTTACCTGTGTACCAGCTGCACCCGTAGGTTTCATCACCACCTGCCTCGCTGACCTGCATTTGGGTCCTCAAATGCAGGACAGCGGCAGTAGCTTAGGAGGTAAGAGCGGGTCTGGCAACAGAAAGGTTGCTGGTTTGATCCCCGGGCTGACGAGGTGTCCCTGAGCAAGACGCCGAACCCTAACTGCTCCTGACGTGTTTGTTGTTACCTTGCATGGTTGACACCGCCGTCGGTGAATGTGAGGCAACTGTAAAGCGCCTTGGATAAAAGCGCTATATAAATGCAATCCATTTACCGTTTACCACACCATCACCGTAACACGGAAGTGCTTTATGTGACATTTCATGAGTTCATTTAGCAAACTTATTAGCAAATAAGTAAAAATTACAATAAAATCACATTGATTCACCATCCTATACTATGAAAACCATAATATATACCATATAAACATCTTGTGCTTTGAATGAGACATTAAAGACCAAAAGAGATTATATTGGCCAGCAATTTTCTGCACAAAATGCCAGACAGTAGCAGGCCAGTAGCAGGCGGGACATACCTAGTATCTGGTGGGGCTTGACCATGTGCAGGTGGATGAAGGTGTTGTAGCAGTCCAGGGCGGCCAGCAGCAGCTCCATCCACTGCAGGGTGGAGCGCACGCTGAAGGGGCCCGACAGGTCGCGCAGGGTGGGCTGGCTGGCCAGGCCTCCGCCCTCGAACTGCCCGATGAGGAAGTCCATGCCGCGCTCCTCCAACAGCGCGTCCAGCCACTGGGACGGAGACTTCTTACCTTCAGACCCCATGCAGTGGAGACATGTGGAGAACAGATATATTCAGTACGCCGAGTTAAAGGGGCCCTATTATATACCACCAGGTGTGAGTGTGATTAGCCATTACAGGTTTCTAGATCAGTCCACCAGCCCACCCACTGGACTGTACCAACTGGTAAACCTGACCTAGTCTCGGTGGACACTGCCACTTGTGATGTAACAAATTTGAAACGACTTGTAATGGCTAATCATGTTTTTGAAGGGGTTTTCTGGCACATGTGTAAAGGATAAGGAGTCTGTAGGTTGTGTACTTTGAAGAGCCTCAGCATGTGATTGAATGAGAGTTCAACTTCAACTAAATGTGACAACACGTTCAAATTTGCACACCTAATTAAATGTAGCTTAAAACGAATAGATACACATGGGTGTATACAAGGTGGATTAGTGAACTGTGTATAACTGCCACAGATAAGGTAGCCATTAATAACAGTTAACAATACTGTCTGGAGTGTCATGTGCTTCTTGGCTTTGTGGACTCTACACAAAGACACTCCCAACAGCAGAGTGTTGTGCATTCCGGAGGTGGGAAGTCGGAATTGGGAAATGAGTCATCTCCGACATAGACGTTTGTGCTACAAAGTTGGAAAACATGATGCTCACGCTAAACTTAAGCTTACACATTACCCAATGTTTTAACCTACTTACCTAACATACTTACAAACGTACTTTTAAAACAGCTAATAACACTAATCTTTAATTGTATCGGTTTAATCAACTACTGCATTGTTATGCTAAATGGTCTGTGAACATCAAAAATTTGTCAATAATGTATTTTAATGCATACAATCTTATACAACTTATATTTTTATCCCCATATATGACATGGGTGACGACGCACTACTAATTGACGCGCCGTTTTTTTATTTTGTCTGTTCGTTTATTTGTATTATTCTGTTGATTTCTCTATAGTTTTATTGTACTGTATTGCTATGCAACCTGGCACAAGAATTTCCTTCGGGATTAATAAAGTTCTATCTTATCTTTTATTTGAATTTTCCTAATAGGAAGTTGGAAATTGCGACCTCCAAGCCATAGTGGAAGGCAGCATGTGCTCCACTGGGTGCAGTACAGCTCACCTGGCAGCAGGGGGACGAACTCGTAGAAGAGCTGCATGCACTTGTGGCGGCACTCGGTCTGCGGTCGGCCGCACTGCTGCAGGAGCCACAGCACCATGTCAGACAGACACACCTTCACGTCCGCTGGGAAGCCCCTTCAGAGAAGAAGCAGGCAAGGAGAGGCTTTAAAGTGATGGACCACAGAAATACACAATTGACTTCAAATTGCGGGTATCGATGGGTTAGGCGGCAGAAAATCCATTGCAATCTCACAGAACTTCAGTTTTCATTTCCTTCCTTCTCTCCAAGATCTGCGATGATACGTTTACATTTTTAGATCCTGTCTAAATCATCATTTTAAGATAATTGAACGAAAAAAGGGTTTCAGAGATAAAACATGATAATAAAATAAAAAATAAAAAATAAAATAAAAAGTGGTTAAATGTCAAAATAACAGTTCCAGCACAAGCATTGAGTGGTGTCCAGGCTTGCTGCTGCTGCTATTCCTACTGCCTGCGTTGTAGAGGAAGACCCATTGGGGACCCACAAGCTGGAGTGGGTGTTGGGGACCCACCTTGGCAGGCGTCGCTTGGCGTTGTGTTGGTTGAGAGCGGCAGCCTTGTATTGGAAAATCCTCTTCAGGTGGTCGATGGCAGTGCCACACTGCTGCAGCGTACCTGTGGAGGGAGCGCCAGGTACCAGGGTAGATCAAATATTCAGCTGTAGAAATATCTCACATACAACCACCCATGCTGAGCTCTCAAGTACATCTCATATAAAAACATTTTCATAATGATGTTAATACTTTTTTTTTATTTGGTATGCATTTACATTTTTTTACTTGCATGTATGGAAAACCAACAACAAATTACATTCTACACATTATTCATCTTTTCATAGAACTTTTTGCTACTTTGCTTGCAGGGCTATAAATACATCAAGTGAAGGAAACATTACCAATGGATCGGTCGTCTGAATGGGCCAGTGCAAGGCTTTCAACAAACACCACCAGAACCTCGAAGACAAACTGCTCCACCAGGGTGTTCTCCTCCCTACAGAGACACAGAACACCAGGAGATGTCCTCATCAATTTAACGTCCAACTACAGTTAGATGAGTAATTACAGGAATCTCTGTATGGATCTGTATGTTTGCATGCATTTCTGTCCTTCGATTGTATCCACAACCGTTCATTTGATCGACTTCACACTTGGCACATGTATTGCTGACGTGTTTAGTTAGGGTTAGGGTATGGATGGGCGATTTTGAAGAAAGCTACAAGCGACAAGCGAACAGGCACGGAGCGGGCACTGCACTGGTGGGCGTGTTGCCAAAGAGCCAAGGAAGTGCAGTGGCGTGTGAAGTTGTTTGGGTGAGCGGTTCTCAAGAAGGCTGCAAAGGGCCGGAAGCCATGTGATTGGCCCCTTTCGAACAAGCACGTTTTGAATGGGCAAACAAAGAAGCACGAGCAGTAACCCTGTTGACAGGAAGTGAACAGAGGAGCAGAGCGCGTCACATGACCTGAACTGTCTGTAGATGCTGTTGAAGGCCAGGGCGGCGCCCAGCCTCTTGCAGCTGCTGGGGTGCAGCGCCAGGCTGTAGATGCGCTTGAACAGGGACTTGATGTTGGCCGGGCTCTGCTCCTGCTGCTGCGGCGTGGTCTGCTTCACGGACCACCTGACAAACTCCTGCACGCAGCGGCCGCAGAAGTCCCGCAGGGTGCTGTCCAGGGGGTCCACCAGGCCGTCCTGCAGGGACGGCGGCCCACAACACATTACCCAAAGACGGACAACAGCCAACAGCAACATGGCTATTTCACAAGGAAAATTACCTTAAATCTTACTAATATCATCATAATATTGGATACATGTAAAGCTAAAAATTGGATATTTGACAGATAATAACACAATGTTCGTATGCAACATGCCACTGGTTAATTTAATTGAATAATTTCATACAATTGTATTTGTAATTGTATTTGTACAAACTGTGAAATAATAATAGTTCTTTCCTGAGAACAATGGCAGTAATATACTGGTAATCATCTGTCTAAGTTAGGATATGCTGTGTTAATTGAGGCGGAGGCGTCCCGTTACCAGAATAGCCTCGAGCACGGCAACGGTGTCCTGGCTCTCAAACTTCTTGTTGTTGGTGAACCAGTGGATCAGCTGCATCACCAGGGGCTCAAACAGCTGCCTCGTTACCTGGCAACCACAGCAAAAGAGTTGTAATGACCACATCTCACTCACACACACACAGACACACACTCCACTAATGGTAAAAAATTAAAGCCATCTAGAAAATAGTGTGCTAATCCTATCTGAATAATATATTCAGCTGCAGAACCCTTTTATCCAACGCAACCCAGAGCTCTGACAACTAGTACATCTAGTATCTTAATCCATCTAGAGCTCTCGTGTCATGTAAATCTAGTACCTTAATCCATCTAGAACTCTCGTGTAATGTAATCTTGTAATCTTGTTATCTTAATCCTAGAATTTTGGCTCATCACATTAAAATTACAAACTGCTATAAGTCAGCAATTGCTTTATGATGATAGTTTTTTATACATAGTAGGTGCCACAGAATATTAATCGAGTCGATAATCTGTAAATCGCAATTAATAAAATCACCATCACAGTATCCTGCAATATAATCAGAATTATCATTTTGATCAGAATCGTGCAGCCCCGACACGTTTCTCAGTTAGACAATGATAGAGAACACAGCACAGGACTGACCTGGTCCACGTCGCAGGCCAGCTGCAGCAGCACGGGGAACAGCTTCTTGTGCAGGTTGTACATGGGCGGCAGGCTGGCGGGCACGTCCGCCATCTGAGCGCTCTTGCCGATCATGTAGATGATGAGGCTGTGCAGGAGCTCACACGCTGCCACCTGTACAGAGCACAGAGCACAGGGCACCAGGCCGCAGGAACGCATGGCTAATCACTTTGAGAAGTTCAAGTTCGAGTTACGTTGAAGTTCAAGAGCAGGGGTTTTTTTCAAGTCTGTTTATTGGTATTTTAGTCAACAAACAGTCCTCAGTGTATAGGGTATTTAAGAAAAGAAAGAGTATACACAAACACACAGGACACATACAAAACATATACAGTATACTGCATAAATATCATTCAATGTACAAAGCTGCTTTACATGGTGGTTATCGACATCTTACATTAGGTATAACCTAGTTGTTGAAGCAGAGAACCAAGAGGATATTTATTGCCTAGCCTCAACATAATCAATGAAGTGTTGCCATGTCTTATGAAACTTCTCAATGGAACCACATAGTGAATCTGAGTTTTTCCAGTTTAAGGTCTTGCATAACATCGTTAAATCAACATAGTGTAAGTGGGAGGCTGTGCCTGTTTCCAGTTCAATAAAATGTATCATCCAGTTCAATAGAATTGATCATCCAGTTCAATAGAATTAATCCAAGAGCTATCGTTTGAGTGTGATTTGTTAGAAACGCCGTAGCCGTCTGCCAGCTATTAGTGAGCGAAATGCTCTGTATGTTTTTATATATTCTGGTTGAATGTAATGCAGCCCATTTAGAATTTAGACGGCGCCAGCCTCATTTCTGACCAATCAGGGCTTCTCTTTACTGATTGGTGCAGAGAATCCATCTTGGCTGTCAATCACATGCATGCAAAACACATTGCTATCATAGCTCCACCACAGGTGCGTGAATGCAACATGCAGGGATGGAGGGAGAAGAGAGGAAGGAGGCGTTGTTGAGGGTTTATTAAAAAAAATCTTAATCTCTTCTCTCTATGCCATTTTCAAATCTTACCTAGACTAAAGCACGTAAACTGATTTTGGACTTTTGGCACAGGACATGTTCCCTCCTTTTTAGGACAATATTTTTTGGATTAAAACCTGTTCCCCATGCTGCCCGGGGGCCCTACCTTGGTGTGTCTGTCGCTGGTGGACAGCGCCAGCTCGCTGATGCGTGGCAGGAAGGGGTCCAGGTAGATGACGGGCTTCATGTCGGAGAAGGGCACGGCGAAGCTGAGCCTCTTCTCCGTATCCCAGGCAACAAACTTCTTCATCGTCTCCTCCGTCGACACCACTGCATGGCGAGGATGAGAGCCACCATCATTAATGGACTGAGCAGCTGCTCTACTTATGCCACCGGTAGACGTCTCACATGAAGACTCTACACTCAGACACAGCTGGGTTGAGACACCTGTTACTGTGCTTTCTTGTCCATTGCAAATTGCTAGAATGACGAAGATGATGATGGTGATGATAGGACAATCAGACATTGCCTTTGACTGCGGATGATGGATTTTAGCGTTTATAATTTTTTTTCAATAAGCCCCTAACCCTAACCCAATTAACTCAGCAAGCTGTGCTATCCATCTGAGATCAGGGCCTGGCTGGATGAGTTACCAGGAGAAGTGACGGTGGCTCCTTACCCGTCACCAGGTTTCTGTTCATCTGTCCTCCCAGGTGCCCCAGCAGCCGCACCACCCTGAGGCGCACCAGGACGGCGGGAGCCTCGTCCTGTCCAGGCATCACAAATCACTCAAGAACCTGATGGCACTTGTACACATTAGGCCAATGATACATGTGTTGAGTAGTAAGTAATGCATTGTGGCAAGCTGCTCCCTCCTACCATGACGAGGTGTTTGGACTGCTTCAGCAGCCTCCTCATCACTCCGCCGTATCCCTTCTCACTCTTGGACGACAGCGATGGCATCACTTCCCACCTCTCATCCTTCTCTAAAACATGGCACAAACAACAACAACAACAACAACACAGAACTTAATAATGACTACACTCAAATGTACTGTAGCTAGTAGGCATCAAATCTAAAGTAAATATAAAAACCAAGGTTTGTCCAACATTGAAAATGTTTTTATGAAATTATTATTATTTTATGACTCACCAAAGGAAAACCCCGACCGGTATATAACACCGATATAACAATAATAATAAAATCCTATCATGATTAATGTATTTTGGGCAGCAGTGGCAGTATGTTGCAGACCGTACAGAAAATAAGTCAGTAATAAATACATTAAAATGAGCTTCACATATACCAGCTGCCACTTCAAAGCGATGAACACATGAATGCATCAATAATTATATTCCAATAATATCATACATATTATTCTGAAATGGACCTTGAAGTATATTTTTTACTGAAGTAGCATTGTGAATGCACGACTTCCGCTTTTAGTTAAGTAAAAGATCTAAGTAGTTCTTCCACCACTGAACACAGGCAACACAGAGTTGTATCTACTGATCCAGAGAAAATGTGATGAAATGAATGAAAGGGGAACCGTTGGTGGAGGACTTGAGGTATCCGTCCAGCAGGGGCAGGGTGCTCCTGTAGCACGGTTGCATGACCTCCATGGGGATGGAAGAGCACCAGTCCTCCAGGGCGTCCAGGGCCACATTGGCCAGGGGAACGTGGCTCAGGCCCAGCTTCAGAGCAGCCTGCATATGGACACACAGTCCATTAAACACACAGTGTCACACACAGTGTCACACACACACACACACACACACACACACAGTGTCACACACACACACACACACACACGCACACACACACACACAGTGTGTGTGTGTGTGTGTGAAAGTGTAACTGTATTAAAATTGTACAATCATCCTAAAACAAAGCAATGTTAAATAATACCAATACGTCCATAAGGAAGGTGTTAAAGATGCTAAAATAAAATAAAAAGTACAACTACATACATTGATTGTTTTAAATCTGAAACTCATTAAGGCCTCTGTATGCTTCTTCAGAAGTGTTCTGATCAGTCCAAATTCGACTTTACCTTGTATAGTTCCACAGAACTGGCCGATATTGGAGCGGTACTAGATGAGGAGGCTGTCCGTCAACCGAGGGAGGCGGAGTAAAAGTCCTGCTGAGATCTGGAGCCGGACTTCAAGCCCCGCCCCCCTTCATACCCCACTAGTCTACCCTACCGCTGAGGATGGGGAGGGCTTTTCAGATACACCGGATTCGGAGAGTGACTTTTCCGAACTGCATCCCCCCCCCCCCGCGCCAAGCGAACAAAAAGAACCCAACAGAAGCGTCGGAAGCCGGTTTCCAACGCATTTCAGAAGAAGAAGCATACAGAGGCCTTTACACTTGTACCTGGAATTTCCATTCGCTATGTGGTTGTGTGTCTTTGTTGGCATCTAGGCTTCATGCTTTTAGGGTTAGTTGTTTTGTTTCTCTCTGCACGATAAGTGTTATATTATAAACCTATAATATAGACTGCACGTCTTCTGATCATATCAGTCTTCTGGGTGCGCGAGGTGCACAGTGAAGCCCACCTCCAGCGCCGGGCAGTAGGCCTTGATGTCCAGAGCCACCATGCTGGGGTGCAGGGAGAGGGCAAAGGTCAGGCAGGAGGCCAGGAGCTCGTCCTTGTACTGCTTCATTCTCAGACACACCTGACAGGAGGACAGGAGAGAGAGACATCACAGCTCTGCCCCCTCCACACCCACACACACACATGACAGACAGACCGATTGTTCACCCAATCACCTGCCAAGTGCTTTTTTGAAAGCGGCCGCCCTCTTCCGTTTCACAGCTTCAAAGAACGGCTTTCTTCAAAGGACGGCAAACCCTCTGGTGCGTTAGGTTAACCACGCTGAATGGTGACCTTTGGAAGGGGTGGAGCTTACCTCTTTGCCAAACTTTGCGAGCAGAGCGAAGCAGCTGTTCTTCACTGGCTCCACCGGCGATGCTGGTGAGTAGCATGAAGGGCCAACTCCCTAGACGGGAAGAGTATAACTTATAGTTTTTTTAAGTATCCACGACTAGTAACCGACTATGTTTCTGTCCTGTGCTTTTAGCAGACTCCAGAACAAGTGTAGAACAATATTTGATATGATAATGATACTGGTCAGATAAAGCAGAGGTTCCCAACACACCATGATACCAATCAGATATTCAAGGAACACCAACTTAGTTAGTTATATAAAAAAATATTATTGCCGTCTATAAACTAGGTTATTATCAATTTTCACAATATTTCACACACAGCATACTGTCAAAAATGTAGCATCACAAATCATCTAGTTCATAATAATCAGACAGACAACAAATCATAAATAGTACTGATCATATTGGTAACCTAAGTCAGGATAATGTATTCAATTCCACAAAGTGACATGGCACAACTTGACTTGTCTCAAGGCACCACTGGTTGGGTGCCACTGAGATACTAGTACACTAATATACAAGCAAGCAGGTACCTGGTAGTACTGGATTCTCTTGGAGATCCTCATGGAGACGGCGAGCAGCTTGTAGAAGCCGCTGACCAGGGGGTTCCTGATGGAGTGGAGGATGAGCTGGTGGCTCAGGGGGTACACCCAGGGCTCAAAGTACTCCACCTGTCTGGACAGCAGCAGCTCACTAACCACAGGTCACACACACACACACACACACACACACACACACACACACACACACACACACACACACACACACACACACACACACACACACACACACACACACACACACACACACACACACACACACACACACACACACACACACACACACACGTTCAACATGTGTACAATGGGTTATTACATAGGGCAGGGCGACTCGGCCAAAATTGTCTATGATTTCATATCTCGATAACAATATATATAATGATATAGCATTCTGGTAATTCAATAAAAAAATAGTTTTTAAATTATATATATATATATATGATTATAATATATATAAGATTAGAATAATAATATAGAATCTTGTATTATATCAAATTAAATACTTGACAATAAAGTGAATGAACATAAAGTGAAACTTGGGAATAAATAAATATAGGCTGTAGCCTACAATATGAAAATGTTTAATTTCAAAAGGTAAACATAAACAGTTTCAATTACAGCAGCAAAACTCTACTCTACATTTTATACTCAGCCGATTTGTCGGTGCTAAACCCAAGTGTTGTAAGCGGGTTTTAAGAGCCATACTTAATGACTTATTTGCTTGTAGGCAACATTTGCTGTTGTTGGAGGACAACTTACCCAATACAGAATGCATGGATGCAGACTAGCTACTCGATAACCTCCAACGCTTGTTACAGCAGGATATGAACTGCTACTGATAAAGCAGAGTTGTGTGGGTGGGGTTGGGGGTTGGTCACCTGCAGAAGTCCACCAGGTTGATGAAGGCGGTGAAGTCCTTCACCTTGTTGGGCACCAGATGGGCAGTGGGGTCAGAGGACTCCAGCACCATGGTGCTCCCGTCGTCCTGGCCCTGAGAGACGGGGAGGAGAGGAACATTGGCATTCAGCGCCATTGTACAGAGAGAAACGCTAGTTAGCTGCCCCTCGTTTCTAACGTTGGAGCATAACGATACTATGGGCTTTAATAATTTAGCCCGGGGCCCCGTTTAATACCGATTTTCGGTGCGCATCCCCAACTACGGCTAAAAATAAATAGCATATTTAGCGTTATAAAACTATTCGCATAAAATGGTAAATTAAATACTATCAATAGCATTATTACAAAAGGCCATCTTCATCATCTTGGGGAAAATGATACCAATTTTGACCCTAATGATCTGGAACCAAATCATTATCTCACACACTTACAACAGAGACAGATCTGACATGCTCTCGCCATGAGACTTTCACATGTCGAGGAGTGATTTGTTACAGACGTGTCGCCGTCTGGATCTCACCTCCTCTCCTGCGGTGACCTTCTGGACGGACAGGTCCAGCTTCTCTACGATGCGCAGAACAGACTTGATGACCTCGTCGTACAGCAGGCGGCTCAGGGAGGTCAGAGCTCTGTTCTGGCCTTCAAACGCTCCGTCCAAGAACCCTGAGTCCTGGGAGCAGAGCGGTCCATTTGCCATGACTCATTTGTAGGATCTATAGATGTGTGTATATATATATATATGACCTGCATACAGGCCCAAATCATCTCACCTCTCCAACCTCCTTGTAAGCAAACCTTCTACAAAAGGCCCACATGTTACAAATAAACATCCAGCCATTGGAAAAAACCCTGTTCACAAATGGTCAGTAGCAGGGTAAAGTAACTTAAATGTATGCCACAGCACCAGCCACAGCACAGCATGGTCCTGGACTAGTTGTGTCTACTGGTGCACTGCCAGACCTAAATCCAACGGAGCTATCATTAATGTTATGAGCTACACCTGCTCTGAAAAGGCTCTATCAGATATGATGATCATTTATAATCATATAATAATCATTTAAGTTTGGAGCAAGTATCAGCTGGTGCTCTTGGAGAGCGAGTGATCAGCGAGAGAGATTACCTTCAGCTGGTCGCAGTCCAGCAGGCTCCTGTAGAGGTTCAGGTAGTCAAGGCTGGAGGGGACTTTCCACTTGTCTGTGTGCATCTGGTCACTCCCCGCCGGGTTCTTGTCCTGAGTGAGAAGAGGGATGTTGACTAGTCCTTGGTTTTACAATCCAAACGCTGTCAGAGCACCATGGCCGAGATTAAACCACAGACAGAAAGCTGTCAATTCAAGCGATGGAATTTCCCCCGAAACTTGGAATAACTGGGGCTGTAAAATGTTTGTTAAGTCCTGAATTTTACTCTGTATTTGCAAAGTGAGTCCAGAATTTGTTTTTCGTAGAGTCATTGAATATTATTGGTCACCCAACATAAAAAATAAGGTATGACCCAACGTTTGATAAAATTGCCCTGGAAATTGTCCAAAATGCTCCCCAAGAGTATTACATGGGGGCAAAAAAAAAATCCTGCCCTGGTTCAGGGGATTAATAAACATATTGTTATTGAACATATGAGTGTAATATTGTCTGATAAATAAAGATAAAAGATAAATGATCTGACCTCTGTAAGCGTGATGGGTTTGGAGCAGACCCGGATCAAGCCTTGATGCACTGAAACACACAAGAGATTCCCGGGTACAGATGTGTCAAACACCATGTGCATAGTATACTATGAACCATAATGACATCACCTCTGGCTTCAACTACATGTCTGGTTAATACAGGGCCTGTACAACATCAAAATGTCTTAATTCCCAGTTTCTTTTGGAGTTGGATGGGTACCATTTTTTTAAAAATTCTCTAGATATCTACAATGCTTGATTTCACATAGACAACTGTACATGTGTAAATTAAAAGGTTATTAGGGTCAAGATTTTGTTAGATTTTTCACAGAATTATTCTTAATCATGCAATTGCAGGAAGTGTGTCTGAAGTTTAAAGGGGACAGTAGAGATTCAGCACGCACGCACGCCTTTTACCAAACAGCTCAACGTCAACTCACCGACTGAACTGATAAAGCTCCACAGTACAGGCCCTTTGGATGCCATGGCAATGAGCACCTTGAGGATGGCGCGGCCACAGGCAATCTGCATGCGCTCGCTGTACTGGGGGTAGCTGTCGATCTGCACCACCAGGAGGCGCTCCAGCAGTGGTGTGTACACCTCCGGGATCTGGCAACCCCACAAACAACAAGTATATATAATATAATAATAAAGTAATGTTAGGGAGTCCGCCACGTACACATCCATGCAAAAGAATGTTTGACTTACCAGGCAGCAGTTGTTCGAACAAAGATAGTATCATTTTGTATACAATAGAACTGAACAATAAGGTAAAAATCATATTCCGATCATATTGCGATTGCAATATGGGTCACTATTAGTGATCACTTTTGTGCCTACATTTTGTTAATTTTCACTGAAAAAAACTATCATGATGTTACATTTGCCTGTACCAAACAAACATCTTACATCTGGAGAAAAGAATGTCTCCTAATATTTCTAATAATTGTTCAGCCCTAATTTGAGACTCATGCGGCCACTACATACCTTGTGGTGGTACATGGTGTGTGCGTGTGTGTGTGTGTGTGTGTACCTTGTCCAGGTGAATGAGGACGCATGCGATGGAGTCCAGGAAGCTGGGCAGCTGGTAGAAGCTCTCCTCCTCGCTGTCGGACTCTGTCAGGTACATCTGCTTGCAGCGCTGGATCAGCTCCGTGTACATCAGGTCCACGTCTTGGGGACACACCTTTTTGCATGGCTATGGCAAGAGGGACAAGCATTTTTATTCACATTTTCACACTGTATACCAAAAAGGCGGTTTGTTGTTCAAACTTCCCCCTCACTAATGCTGAATGATGGTAAAACAAAACGCAACATATTGCAATTCTATAGACAGATATTGCGATTGCGATGTCATCTACTATTAGTGGAAACAATGATTAATGTAACATTTGTTGGGGTCTGTAGCAAACAAACATGTTTTCTTACATCTGGAAGACAAAATTAAGTCCAGATTAATTGTTCAGCCCTAAACCTTAAGTAGTGTTAATATTGATGTAATTAGTAAGATGTACAGTACATACAGCTGCAAAGAAGCCGTATCCCTGGATGGCGATGGACAGCTCTTTATGTGTGGAGTCCATCGTCTTAATTATGGAGCAGAACTTCAGCATGAAGAATTTCAACTTGCTTTTGTGCTCCTCGATGTTCTCCGCCACCAGGAAGGCGACCTGAGAGCCACAGCAACAACAACACACTGGTGATATCCCATAATACACTGGGTAGGTAACCTAGCATTATTCGTCACTAGTCATCACTAGTTCAACAGTCGGACAGAGACAGAGGGACAGGGAGAGACAGAGAGAGAGAAAGATTCCAGCTTAAATCGGCCACCTGTTTAAGAAAGGCCTGAATGGCGTAGTAGCTGGTCTTTTTCATCTCTCCATTGATGTGGCCACAGAGTTTGGACATGACCTCGAACAGAGCCCTGTAGTGGTCCATCAGGCAGCTGCCAAACTGAGCCGCATGCTTCGCCAACAACTTCAGGCCAGCTGTCAGAGAGAGACAGAGACAGAGAGACAGAGACAGAGAGAGACATGTACACCAGCTGTATTTGTTGTGTTTGCATGTTTACAAGACCATAGCTGCGGAGGGGGCGTGGTGTTTTGGTGAGGGAGAGAGGGAGAGAGGGAGAGAGAGAGAGAAGTGGGCGTGTGGTTTAGCCCCGTCTGGATGGCAAGACAGGAGGGGGCGTGGCTCTCCAAACCTGGCTAGTAACAAAGCGGCAGAAGCTGCACCCGGGCGAGAAGAGAGAGTGCAACTCGCCCTGCGATGCAAGTGGGAGGGCGGCCGTTACGAACAACTGTGTGAGCATCGTAGTAGCGCAGCAGTACACCTCCGGTGACCGCTAACCAATCGTAGGTCCTTGTCTTTCTTACAACAGGTTTTTGGGACATTGAAGCCAGAAGCCATTTAGAAGTAGATCTTACCGATGGTGACAGCGTAACGGCTCATCTCCATCTACACAAAACAAAATGGTATATTACACAATGTTCTGAGGCATGAACTTGTTGCTACTGGGTTGAGTTTAACGTCCACCATCTCATCGCAAGTTGTCATTTTAAAAAGACTTCTCACCTGTGGACTGATTGTTTTCAAGGTATACTGGAAAATGTCTTTTGACGTGACAGGGTCTGTGGAGACAAAAAGTTAAAGTGTGAGATGATGATTTGTGTACATTTTAATCTTCTGTCAATGCATGTTATCACAATGCAACGGGAAAGCATTTCAGGAGGTTGATCATGAAAACAAGGCAGATTTATATATATTTTTTAAAGTAACTTCCACGATAACCCTACATTACGTGAGTATCTACAATGCTAGACCGTTGTTGAACCAAGGCCACGTGATGCTCCCTGGTCTGTGTAACATGTGGGACATAATAACCAAGCATCTCCCACCTTCTTCCATGGTCTTGGTGAAGTTGACCAGCAGAGCAGTGATGCCTCTCAAGCACCCTGCCACCACAAACAGCTTGGGCTCCTTGGTGGACGAGGTCATCTGAAAAGACGGAAGAAGGATCAGAAACCCGGCAACCAGATACATGAACAACACCGGATTGGGGGAAATGCTCCACACACTGGTGTACACCGCATCTACAGGCACAGTGGCGTTGCACTGCTGCCTCACAGCAAGAAGGTCCAGGGATTGATTCCCGCCTGGGGCGCTATTGACTCTGGGGTGCCCAAGTGGGTGATCTCCCGGCCTTTCTGTGTTGAGTTTGCATGTTCTCCCGCGTGCTCCGCGGGGTCTCCTTCCACAGTAAGAACCCCAACTAAAAACATGCGAAGAATCGCTTCTCCGGTCCTGTCCCTGACCAAGATGTGGACACAAAAATCTGGAGCTGATGGTCCCCGGGCGCTGTCATGGGAGCCTGCCCACTGCTCCTGGCTAACAGGATGGGTGAAATGCAGAGACTTAATTTCCACGGGCCACCCTCCCTGCATGCGTGTGTGTTTGGTGGTCACCACTTCTGCATGCTGTGTTTGTGACCAGACAAGTGTGGATTAATAAAGTTGTTGTTCTTCTTCTTCTTCGACTTTGTTAACAAGACTCATTGTTTATTGTTCTGAAACATGGCCGATAATGCATACATTAATTATCACAATATCTGTCAGCGGGGGGGATCTGTCAGCACGTAATTGGCCAACAGCAAACACCAACCCGGCGAGGGCTAGTGCTACTTTTCCTGGTGGGAAGAAAAGCTAAATCATCCTGGGGCGGACACAGACATTCTTGGAGAAAGTGGCTGTAAACTGTTTCAATCAACGGGGGGCAAAAGAGTTTCTCTTCAACAGAATGGGTTCTGGACGCCCGCACGCAAGTTCTGCTAAACCATAGTAGCATTGCCGGATCAGAGATTATTAGTAGTTACATGGTAAAGTGTAACACATCACATAACTAGATTGGATTTGTTAGTTTTAGGTTGGGTATGTTTAATGGATCCCACAACTATAAATACTAAACCAGAGGATTACCCTCAGCATAAGTCTGAACATCTTTACTCCAGTTGGTGAATGTGTAAAGGTGTAGAGAGCAGGGCTTTGTGTCAGTGCTGCGTACCTGTTGCTTCAGCTCCCCGAGATAGGCCTTGTAGAGTTTCTCTGAGTTGGACACCATCTCACTGGGATGGACCTCCCCAAGGACTCCCAGCAACTCGTAGATTTTACCAAGGACTGCAGCATAAGGAGAGGAGGGATTTTCAAGCGGCTGAGCACTTTTTCCATTTTATTTCAAATAATTATTATTGTTCTTTTGTAGAGAGAATGCCTAATAAAACAAAAAACAGTGCAAACTCACCAGAATCTTGAATTTTAACTTTGTGAAAGAGCTCACTGTAGAATTTGTTGAATATTTCACAGATCCGCAGATCAGAGGCCACGCTGGAAGACTTGGTCAGATAAAGAACCTAAAGAACAGAAGTAACACAGATCAAACACCATGTGCATAGTATATATACACTATGAACCATAATGACATCACCTCTGGCTTCAACTACATGTCTGGTTAATACAGGGCCTGTACAACATCAAAATGTCTTAATTCCCAGTTTCTTTTGGAGTTGGATGGTTACCATTTTTAAAACAATTCTCTAGATATCTACAATGCTTGATTTCACATAAACAACCAATTGTAAATTAAAAGGTTATTAGGGTAAAGATTTCGTTAGATTTTTCACAGAATTATTCTTAATCATGCAATTGCAGGAAGTGTGTCTGAAGTTTAAAGGGGACAGTAGAGATTTAAAATAAAATAAAATAAATAACTTCCGTTATCAGCGGCTCTGTCAGTATCACAACACTGACTAAATGGACAGACTTTTGTGGTGGAGAAGGAGATGCAGACACCAACCTTCATGAGCAGCTCAAGGGTTTGAGTCCTGGATTTTGCTCCTTTATCCTTTGTATACACAACCATGCAAGTGTCCTAATGAGCAAAAGTAAGAGAAAGCCATATCAACTTTTAAGGTTGACATTGGTATATTCAACCTCTCCTTCTGTTATCTTTTAGATTTGCTACAAATTTACACAAAGATAAATTATGTTGCCGTTTCAACAAAACAAAACTTTTTGTTTACATGCTTCTGTGTAAAAGCCTCAGCCAAACTGCCCCCCCGCCCCCTGCATTCCTTCTCCTAACCCTAGCACTAACTTGCGTGTTTGTACGTCTTGGCATTATTAATGGTACATATTGTTGTTGTTTAGCATATTGTATGTTCTTAGGTGAAGCACTCAGAATGGCACTTCTGCTCTAATCCCAGCTATTATGCAGGCAACCTAGAAATTATGAAACTCATTCTACTAGCCTTGCAATTATGAATGCTTGAACCCTGCTCTGTTCTTATCTTATATACCACCGTGATATATTGCTGTCTCTTTCAACAAATGTACTCTTTGTAAGTCGCTTTGGATAAAAGCATCTGACAAATTCCCTAAATGTAAATGTAAAAGTATACCAATAACTACCTTCCATTTTCCTCACTGTGTTAAAAGATACATTTTAAGTAAAACAACCGTATCTTCAGCAATGCATTTTTTGTGAGATTTATGAATAATCAAACTATCTTTCTTAGTGGGGAGATATATAAAATATAAAGTTCATGAGCAGTAAGTCTCAGCAATATGAGGACTTCTGGATCCATGCTTACCTAACATTCCTTTTTTGAAAACATGATGACACATACAGGATCATAATACGATTACATCCATATATATATATATACACACACACACACAAACACATTTTCTCCCATTGCTACCAACATACACGTATATCAATGGCGTAGGACTTCTCCCAGCTCCTGCTTCGTGATGACATTCTCTGCAGGAACTTCTCCAGGAAATTTAGAATCTCAACCCTCGTCTCCCGAAGCTTAAAACAACATATTGTCTGTGTTACCGAATGCAATGCACTATAGGTACTCATTATGCTTGTACGTATTTGCTTTGTTGTGGTTAAGACACTTACCTCATCTGCTCCAAGAGACTTTCTGAGGAAGCTGAGAAGTCCATAGTCCTTTGAGAACAGCAAGGATGTTTGCAGGGCTTTCACATAGAAAAGGTTCATGGTTATTAATCCATATAAAAAATTAAGTACAAAGACACAAGCATAAGGTATTAAAACCACCTACTGGTTGTGCTTCATTGGTTGTACCAATGAAGCACAACCAGTGCTTCATTAACAAATCATCGCCATCCAACAACACCATCCAAGATACAATTTTGCAATCTTGTATAAACTGCACTAGGCTACATTCAAGTGCCATGTACCATTAGCCATTATAAGCTTTATTCAACACTGGATTTGGTGTACTTTGGTGCTGGATTTGGTGCTGTACAATTTCAAGTATTTACAATAAGATAAAAATCATGGCCAGCTCGCCAAGCTGCTTCATGTATTTAAACGAGCTTTTCATAAGTCTTCACGCTCAAATATGCATTTCATTTCGTTCATGTATACGTACTTGACCACTTTCACTCGCTGAGAAACATAAACAAAGTGGAAACCTGCAAACATAATAAATGGCCAAAAGTCTCCACATCCTTTACTTCAGCACAAGTACAGATACTTGTGTACAAAACGACTCTGGTAAAAGTTGAAGTACTGATTCAAATTCTTGACTCAAGTAAAAAGTTAAAAGTACAGGCTCTGAAATGTACTCAAAGTACAAAAGTAAAAAGTTTATTTCTTAACATATTGAAAATAATCAATTTAATGTGGACCAATATTAACGTGAGGCTCCAATGCAGAACATTAGCTTCCAATGGCAGCAACATAACTGGAAACTTTTGACACTTTTGTCATAGACTCTTTTGTCATAGAATGATGTTTACTGACACATTATACATCATAGTTGTAACACACACACACACACACACATACACACAATGTTACACAAGACACCTAGGTGTCTTGTGTAACATTGTGTGTGTGGTGTGTGTGTGTAAGGGGGGGGTGGCTCCATCCATTCACTTTCGATCGGTCTGATGTTGGATCACGTGATGCAATATAATACAAAAATAAACGCCAATTTCCCTCAAATGCAATAAAACAAAAGTAACGAGTCCCGTTTTGAGTAGAAAGTACACATATTCGCGTTTAAATGTAAAGGGAGTAAATACTCAGAAATACTTAAGTAAAAGAACAGATAACTGAAAAATCATCTACTTAAGTACAGTGACGAAGTATTTGTACCATAATCACACAACTAGTGCAGCATAAACACACTGAACTACAGCAGGTGACGCGGCCCCGTTCAGCCTCACCGAGTTCACTCTCGGTGTGGGACAGCAGACCACTCCGCTCGCCAGACCCCCACACCACGTCCTGAACTGGAGGAGGCCGAGGACCTCACGTGTCTAGTCGTCCGGCGAGCGATTCGTGGAGTTTGACGAGTATTCCCTGAACCCCGCCACACGCCGTAGCGCTAGCGGTAGTGGAGGACATGATGGCACCCGCTCAGAGCACCGACCACCGCTCAGAGCACCGTCACCCGCATCCTGACTCAGCGCAGCACCGTATCGCTCTTGTTCGTGTTGTGTTTACGGAAGTGCTCTCAGCCAATCAGAGGCCGCTGCGCACCAGTCCTTCCCAGCATGCACCTCGACGCGCGGGTCGAGTGTTGATTGATTCCTCTCCGCTTTCCCGCTCCGCACAGCAGAGGAGAGTTTGATGTCAGTTTTGTGGTTCGTACGTTGCTAACTTGATCTTATTTTGTTATATATAACGTCATTGGGACAAGCTGTGTGTGTTCGACTCACGTTTAGAAACAGATGTAATTGTCACTGTAGTGATGAACACGACGAGAGTGTATCCACTGTTATGAATACGTGACGAGCTATAATAAGCACACACACACACACACCTGTTGGCTATGCGTCTGAGTTGCGTTTGACACAAGTGGCAAAGTTGTCTATAGAATTGTCAAGTACAATTGTAAAGTATTTTATAATGATGTGTTCCTGAAATGCAATATGTAAAGCAAGGTAGCTGGTGGTACAAAGTTATTTGACCTAAAGACAGTGCTGTGTTGACTTGTAGTGATCTAACATCAATGGGGTATACTTTATTTTCCTATATACACCATAGCTGTTTAATTATTACAACTAAACACAGGACTGCACTGCAACACACACACACATACACATACAGTACATTGCAAAAGCAGTTTTTGCACGACATGGCTTGTGTTCCCCTCCACACAGCGGCCTCGGCGAGCAGAAGGCTGGTTGGCGGCAGGCAGTGAGCGGACTATGAGCAGCAGTCCCAGCAGGACGTCTCCTGTCTCCAGCGGAGCCACCGATAAGCCCTGTGTGCCCTTTGAGGAGCTGTGGACCCGCCTCAGGGAGTGCCACCACAATGCAATTCAAGGTAGGGGAGAGAAAGGAAAACACCTGGATCTGAGTAAAGGGATGAGCACGACGAGTACTCTATTTGAACATCAGCATCCCTTGATCACAGTTGAAGTTGTGTTATGTAATTTCTTATTGCTTATTATACAGTAGGCCTATGTTAACACTCCTAACTGAAGCCTGGTTAAGGTTCAACAAGTTAAATAAATACATTTAAAATTGTACTTGTTTTGTGATGTTGACTTATTTTCATAAATGAGAACGCATTGGATATTCTTACATTAGAAAAGCATTTTTTTGTACTCAAATGTGGAAATTGCACCAAATGGCATACCTCATCTGAAATGCTCTTATCTGACCTAGTAGACACAAGTTAATCATGTTTGGGTACTATAAAATATTCCATCTATCCATTGTGAAATAAGGGAATGTTTTACTGTACTGATGCAATATGTAAAAAAAAAAAAAAGAGCTCTGAACTCTGAAAACCGTTCGAGAGCAATGGTTTTCAGAGTAAAGAACATTTTGTTACTCCTTGTTCATTTCAGAATTGGAGGCGAAAGTGGGCAAGCTGAAAAGGGAACGTTGTTTGTGAGTGATTTGTGTTTTTTGTTTTTTTTTACCACATTGCTGATGCTTACAACCAGCTGTGTCATCGTCAATCACATGACATCATGTAATCACAGGGCTGTCATTGGTATGACTGATCTGACCAGTGATCTGTCTGGTTGCTATAGAGACGCACAGAGACTGGAGGAATTCTACAGCCGCAACCAGCATCTGAAGGAAGATCAAAGGAGCCTGCGAGACACAGTCAGCAGCCTGGAGGAGAGGTGAGGAGATGACCTCCAGCCTGGAGCTGACTCTTCCTCTGCTTCCTTCATGTTTCACCTGGATTACATCCATCCCATTCAATACAGTTGAAATAAGAGATATACTGTATATTTGCATTTATTTTCATAAGTTGGTTTTTACTGTGTCTTCAGCCTGAGAGAACAGGTGTGTGATCGCTGTGCTCTCCTACAAGAGAACTTGACAACCAAGCAGACGGAATATGAAAAGAGTCGTCAACAGAATCTCCATCTCATCGACTCCCTCAGTGAGTATTTAGGCAGTAGATATATTTTATTATTATTTTGTTATTATTTTTGTATTATTGTTATAATTTTTATTTGTATTTTCTGAGAAAAACTCCTGCCAAAATACGAATCCTCAAAGTCCACTCCAATACATTGATTTACACCATGCTTTTAATAATAGAATTAATTAATGTAGAACTAATGTAATGTAGGAACCCACCCTTGACACCACCGACATCCAGAACTACAGACCTGTATTCTGCCTTTCATTCCTCTTTCAAACCCTAGAACGTGCGATCTCTACCCAACTATCCTCCTATCACTCTCAAAATAACCTACTAGTCAGGCTACAAGGCTACAGTGGTCCAATCACTAGTCATCACTCGCCTCGACTACTGCAACTCTCTCCTGGCTGGATTCTAGGGTTGGGTATCGTTTAGATTTTTCCGATACCGGTGCCAAAACGATACTTTTAAAACGGTACCGGTTCCTAAACGGTGTCTGAACCGATACCTTCTTTAAAATAAAGAGCAAACAATAACGTTAAAGAATGTCTTTTTTTTATTGCTAAGGCAAAACCATTGAACAATATATTAACTCTTAAAGTAACACTGTTTAAATTAGAATTACAATTAAATACAAAACACTATTAAACATTACTAATAAATATTAAATTAACAATGTCAACAAATAACAATTTAACAATAAATAAGTTACAGTACTACTAATAATAAATAACAGCAAACAAAGCAAGTGAAAACTACTCTACACTACTCTAAACACGATCAGAACTCGCTAAACACGATCAAAACCGTGATGGCGCCGTACGTGATGGCTGCCGTGTTGCGAGCTCTCGTAAGCCGACGAGGTTTTTTGTTATTTATTCTTTTAATTGCGACTATCTTTGCACAAGAAGTTAGCAGCAAGTTCACTTACGACAGTTGTACACTTCTGGAGATTAGAACGACAGTCGCTCGCCGCCTACCGGAGTTTTTCAAGTCTTTCGACTCGGACGTCCCGCCCGGAGTCGCGGCTGGATTATCTCCGTCCATTTTAGGCGCGATCAGACGCAGGCGTCGCCGACGGAGAGGGAAGCGAGCCGGCGTGCTGGTCAGGCTGCGACGTCGTGCCAATCGACCTCCACTACCCACCATTCTGCTGGCTAATGTACAGTCTCTGGACAATAAGTTATGCGAGCTACAGGCTCGTATACAATTCCACCGGGAAACAAAGGACAACTGCATCATCTGCCTGACGGAGACATGGATGTCGGAGGGGGTTGCCGACTCAGCCATCGAGCCGACAGGATTTTCCGTCCACCGCGCGGACAGAACAAAGACTCTCTCCGGTAAAGATCGTGGAGGGGGGGTCTGTCTCATGATAAACAGATCTTGGTGCAACCAGAGTCATGTGCAGACCCTCAAGTCTTTCTGTTCCCCGGACCTGGAGTACCTGATGCTTATGTGCCGACCATTCTGGCTACCGCGGGAGTTTACAGCAGTAACCGTGACTGCTGTGTACATTCCCCCTCAAGCCAACACGGACATAGCGCTGAAGGAACTTTATGGGGCTATCAGCGAACAGGAGTCGGCTCACCCGGAGGCTGCTTTCATTGTGGCGGGGGACTTCAATAAGGCGAACCTGAAGAAAGTTCTCCCGAAGTTCTACCAACACATCACAAGCAACACACGGGGCGAGCGGATCCTCGACCACTGCTACACCCCCTTCCGGGACGGCTACAAGTCCCTCCTCCGCCCACCGTTCGGCAAATCAGATCACCGCTCGATCCAACTACTCCCCGCCTACAGGCAGAGACTGAAGCAGCAACCAATCGCTGTGAAGGAGGTCCAATGCTGGTCGGACCAATCAGAGTCTATGCTGCAGGATTGCTTTGGTGACGCGGACTGGGATATGTTCAGGGTTGCGTCGGACAATAACATCAGCGAGTACGCGTCCTCAGTCACCGGGTTCATCAAGAAATGCATAGATGACGTTGTTCCTACTAAGTCGGTTCGGATTTATCCCAACCAGAAACCATGGATTAATGGCGATGTTCGCGCCGCACTCCGCACGCGTAACGCCGCCTTTGACTCCGGGAATATGGTGGAATATACGAGAGCCCGCTACGACCTCCGCAAGACCATCGGCTCTGCCAAGCGGGAGTATAAGAACAGGGTGGAGGACAAATTCAAGAGCCACGACGTGAGGGGTGTGTGGAAGGGGCTGCAGACAATCACGGACTTCAGAGGGAGAACCAGCGGTGTAGAGAACTCCTCTACCTCCCTCCCTGGCGAGCTAAACACCTTCTTCGCCCGGTTCGACGTGAACGGCAGCCCGCCGAAGTCAGCGCTGCCTGAGGAGGCCAGCCTGCTGAACATCTCAGAGGCTGACGTGCGCAGAGCCTTCAAGCGGGTGGACATCCGGAAGGCGGCGGGCCCAGACCACATCCCGGGGCGCGTCCTCAGAGCATGCGCAGACCAGTTGGCAGGAGTCTTCGCAGACATCTTCAACCTGTCCCTGTCCCAGGCTGTCGTTCCCGAGGTCTTCAAGATGTCCATCATCGTGCCTGTCCCTAAACACCCCAAGGTAACCTGCCCGAATGACTGGAGACCTGTAGCCCTCACCTCGATTGCCAGTAAATGCTTCGAGAGGCTGGTCAAGGACTTCATTTGTTCCATGTTGCCTGCCACGCTGGACCCATGGCAATTTGCTTACCGTCAAAACAGATCCACCGACGACGCCATTGCCATGGCACTTCACACCGCCCTCTCTCACCTGGAGGGGAAGAACTGTTGTGTGAGAATGCTGTTTGTGGACTTCAACTCAGCGTTCAACACGATAGTTCCTGCCAAGCTCGACACCAAGCTCAGGAGTCTAGGCCTGCACCCGACCATGTGCAGCTGGATACTGGACTTCCTGTCGGGCCGCCGCCAGGTGGTGAGGATGGGCAGCACCACCTCAGAGCCGCTGACCCTCAACACTGGAGCCCCTCAGGGATGCGTGTTGAGCCCTCTCCTCTACTCCCTGTACACCCACGACTGCATGGCTATGCACAGCTCCAACGTCTTCATCAAGTTTGCTGACGACACGACAGTGTTGGGTCTGATCGCCGACGACGACGAGACAGCCTACAGGGAGGAGGTTGGATCACTGGCACAGTGGTGCCAAGAAAACAACCTCGCCCTCAACGTCAAGAAGACCAAGGAGCTGATCGTGGACTACAGGAAGCGGAGAGGAGAGCACGCCCCCATCTCCATCGACGGTGCTGCAGTAGAGAGGGTCAGCAGCTTCAAGTTCCTCGGCGTGCACATCTCCGAGGACCTCACATGGACCACGCACACCACACACGTGGTGAAAAAGGCCCAACAACGCCTGTATTTCCTCAGGCGACTGAGGAAATTCAACATGTGCCCCCGCATCCTCAGAACATTCTACTCCTGTACCATCGAGAGTGTTCTTACAGGATGCATCACCGTCTGGTACGGGAACTGCACCGCACTGGAGCGTAAAACACTACAGAGGGTGGTGCGGACGGCCCAGTACATCGTTGGAGGTGAGCTTCCCTCCCTCCTGGATATATACACCAGGCGGTGCGTGGCCAAGGCCAAACGGATTATTAAAGACAATAACCACCCCAGCCACGAACTGTACACACTTCTACCGTCAGGCAGGCGATACCGCAGTATCAAGTGCCCACACGAGCAGACTCAGACAGCTTCCACAGTCAGGCCATCAGGCTGCTGAACAAGTTCGGCATCAATGTCTAAATGCTAGTGCTAAGTGTTACTGCTAGTGCTAGTCCTGGTGATAAGTTGTTACTGCTGGAGCTAGTGCTGGTAGCAGTGCTAAGTGTTGGTGCTAGTGCTGGTGTTACTGCTAGTGCTGGTCCTGGTGCTAGTGTTACTGCTAGTGCTGGTGCTAGTACTGGTGTTAGTGCTAGTCCTGGTGTTAGTGCTGGTCCTGGTGCTAGCACTGGTGTTAGTGCTAGTCCTGTTGCCAACTGCTGGTGCTAGTGTTGTGTCGACTGTCTGGGAAGGTATTCTGTGACATTCTGTGAATGTCAGCATATAACAATGTATATTTTAGTACATTGATTTATATGTGTATTGCTCACCTGGACATTTTTGCTGTATATTCCATTTCATTTTATATTTCATTTACTTATTTTACAGAGAATTTATATTCATAGTTCTATTTTCTATTTTGCATAGTTCTATTTCTATTTTGCACAGTTCTATTTCTATTTTGTATTCTTTTATAATTACTGTTGGCTGTCGGGCGTTTTACACAAAAAGTTTTTCACTCACTGCTTATACTCACGTGTAAATTGTGAAGTGACAATAAATAAAAAAAAATACTTGAATCCTCAGTCTCCTCCTGCCACTCCTCCTACAACTCTTTTGCGCAACTCTTCCGCGCAACCCCTTCGGGTTTACCGTAATCGCACAAACGGTCTAGGAGTTACGGTAGTTTTACAAAAAGCGAGTAATGGGAGCACCGGCGCTCCCTTCGGTCGTGGCACCGAAATATGCGTTTTGATTCGGTACGGTAGGTACCGGTCGTACGGGAACCGGTGCCATAGTGGTACCGGGTTTCGGTACCCATCCCTATTGGATTCCCTGTTTCCGTAATCAAACCCTTACAATGCAACAGCGCCTCTGGTGTTCAACTTACCAAAATTCTCCCATATAACTACCCTCTTCCATGACCTCCACTGGCTCCTGGACTGGTAATCGGTCGCATTAGATTCAAGACACTGGTACTGGCCTACAAGGCTGTCAACAGAACTGCCCCTACCTCCATACATTAGTCAGACCCCACGCCCTAGCTCGAGCACACATCGCTCTGCCAAGTCCCAACTCTTCTCTGTTCTGGCACCGCAGTGGTGGAATGAGATCACAGCTGACATCAGGATGGCAGAGTTGCTCACCAGAGACTCAAGACCCACCTGTTCAGAGTTCACCTGGACTCTGCATAACCACCCCCCCTGCCTTCCCTCTCCTTACCCTAGCACTAACTTGTGTGTTTGTATGTCTTGGCATTATTACTAGTACTTAGCATTATTAGTTAGCATAGTGTATGTTCTTAGATGTTGGTAATGCACTCAGAATGGCACTTCTGCTCTTACATTTACATTTACATTTAGGGCGAAGAGTACATTTGTTGAAGGAGAGGCAGCAATATATCACTCTTATCCCAGCTATTATGCAGGCAACCTAGCAACTATGAAACTCGTTCTATTCAGCTTGCAATTATGAATGCTCGAAACCTGCTCTATTCTTATCTTTATGTACCACAGCGATGTATTGCTTTCTCTTTCAACAAATGTACTCGCTTTGTAAGTCGCTTTGAATAAGTGTCTGCCAAATGCCCTAAATGCAAATATAATGTCATGTTAAACAACTTGTAGTTACCCAAAACATCTAAAGATTTATAGAATTTCCCATTTAATTTAATCTGGTTCACAATCCCCTCAAGCTGTTGTAGTCACTGTGAAGGCGTATCGTTGAAATGTCAATTCATTGATATGAATACTGGGTTCCAGACACTGAAATTATCTTACAATAGTTTTATTTTTGCAGAGAGCGAAAGAAATTGTCTGCGGGATGAAAACCTGAGGCTAAGCACAGAGTTGGAAAAACTGAAAGCATCTGTGTAAGATCACTCAGCACTCTACCTTGTCTTGTCTTTTTCTTGTTTGCTTCATAGATTTTTGCAACAATGGTCACAAACCTCCACACATTTCAGATTTTGCCAAATGCATAATTTTGTATTTAATAACTCAATTGTGTTTTACATAACAGATGAGATTATATAAGGTTTGCTCTACAACAGTAAAGTATAATTGGGTAAAACACATTCAGTGACAAATTCTGGAACTTTTTCCTACTTTGTATATTGTATATTGTATATTGAATCAATCCTCTTGCTGTCCTCGTCAGCTCCGAGCCCCAGCACTCCACGTCCCCCGACCAGGAGGACTACATGATCCCAGACTCTCCCGTCATGCCCAGCTCCCTCCCGCTGGCAAGCAAATTGAAGAGACGCAAAAAGCACTGCGATGCCAAAATACGCTACGCAGAGACGCCCCTGCCACAGTCTCGCAGCATGCTGCTAAATGGTCAGTCGCCAATGCAAAGCAACCTCTCAGATTCTAGTTATGATGTGTATGTTCAGTTTATGTCCCACCTCACCGTTGGAGTCTAGACCTAGAGCACAAGTACTCTACCCAGCTGGGTTGTATTATTTGTGTTGGAGACAGGACTGGATCAGGAGTTTCTAGAGGCTTCCTCCAGGAACCACAAGAAGGAACTCATTCTCGTACCCGAAACGTGTCAGATAGACACGTCTCAGTCCGCACGTAAGCCATCATGCACATCATGCCAATAAACATGTTGTTGTTGTGAATTCAATTAATTTGAAATAAGGGATTATATTAAAAGGGATGAAAACAGGTCATCTCATCTGGTTTCAGGAGACTTTGATCACAACCTTGAAGATGTGATAACAGAAACCTGCGCACTGGAACTTCCTGCATGCCAGGTAGGCTGCAGACCTGGAGCAAATTAGCAAAACAGTTTTGTTCATAGGCTGATTATTTATGAAAATTGTTACCATATTCATAATATTTTAGACAAAATAATGTATTTCTTTTTCTTCCTTTGTTCTTTGTCCCATTACCTGAAGCCTGAAGAGGAAGTGGCAGCTCCCCAAATCAACTTGATTCCTCCCTCAAAGTGCAAGCTGAATTTAAGGTAAAACTGACAGCAATTGTCTATCTGTAATCTGTTTTGACGATTCGTAGTACCTTACTGTCGACGGGGTCTTCTGACATGAGCAACCTTTTAAGAATTTCTGGCCATCCAAAAAATGTACTGTATGTCCTGCTACTCATGATATTTGTATTTTATTTTATTTTAATTGTGTTCATTTTTTAATCAGTGAGCAATTTGTTACTTTTGTGAATTAGTATAATATGCTTTGTATATTATACATTGTATGCAACAAAGCTAGTGATGCCTGTAAACTGTTCTGCCTGCAGGCCACACAGTGTCTCTAGGCCACCGTCGTCCACCTCTGCCCACTACCCACAATCCACCTTGGGGGAGTCCCCATCCCTCCTTGCCCACAGCAAGCGGCCTTCAGGGGATGGCCCACTTTCTAGAACCAAGCGCAAGAAAGTGGAGGCTTACCATGAGCAGGCGGAGGAAGACGCCACCTTAATACCCCCTCGGGCCGCCTCCCCAGCCACTCCACATGTTACACAGCAGCCACCCCACCACCGCCTGACCAAGGTCATGTTGCTTCCAAGTCATATTGGTTTGCATGTTTAACATTGATTTGGCCATGCATTCAAAAAGAAGGAAGGGGATTGAGCCATTTTCAGAATAATCTACATTGTCATCTGTAAATAAAAAGGAAGAGGAATAATGGGTTAATATTTTTGCGTTAGTAGATTACAGTTTCACTGTCCAAAAAATTAGAGCACAATGTAGTTCATTTGGTCAATATTGGCAAGTGCAACTCTGGTAATACGACTAAGGCCCTGTCCACATTAACCGAGGTAAATCTACAAACGCATAAATATTTATCCCTTTAGCCCTTCCGTCCACATTAGAACGGCGAATTCCGACACTGAAAACGATGCTTTTCAAAAACGATCGCTGAGGTGGATAAATGTGAAAACTCTGGGTTCGCGTTGTAGTGTGATCAGGGTAGACGAAGGCTTTCAGAGACGATGACGTTCGGTTGCCATGACACCGCCGCAAGCTTGCGCTCGAGACCGAGACGCTCATCTAAACAAACATGGCAGGTGAAATGGAAATGATGATTTCTCTGAGCAATTTACTTGTGTATCTTCAGTTACAACTCGGCATACTGTTTAATACACATTCGTTATTCCAACGCCGAAGGCGAGCGCTGTACTTGCTGTGCTTAAGCGATGAGAAAAAAACGCAAAGACGCAACTTTTTACCTCAGTAAGTAACGCTATCAGCTGATCGCGCGCCTGTAATCTAAACAGAGAGGCGTGGCGGGAGTCGCGTAACCATGACAACCACTGTTTATCAAAATCATTTCAGTGTGGAACGTGGATTCAAAACATTCCGATCTCCGTGTGGACGGAGATCGTTTTCATTGCGAATGTGCATTTTTATATTTACCCGGGTTAATGTAGACAGGGCCTAAAGCACACTGTACTGACTCACTCATGTCTGCTGAAAAGCATATATTTTTTGCTTTGTTTCATAATCTCACATCTGTACATTATCACGTTTGATAGATAATTTCATCATATTTGTTGTGCATGGATAACATGATTTATTTGTTGGGATACAATAGGTGGGGCCATATAATGGTGCTCCAAGTGACACGTCTGATGCTGTCCTGGTGAGACATGCTGCCAGGAACCCCATCAGCAGGGCTAATCAAGAGGCAAGCAGAGATCCACATGTGGCCACCGACTTACCGTCCCCAGACCATGGTGAGCTCTAACTAGCATACCGTCCCCAGACCATGGTGAGTTCTAACTCGCATACCGTCCCCAGACCATGGTGAGCTCTAACTAGCATACCGTCCCCATACCCTGGTGAGCTCTAACTCGCATACCGTCCCCAGACCATGGTGAGCTCTAACTAGCGTACCGTCCCCATACCCTGGTGAGTTCTAACTCGCATACCGTCCCCAGACCATGGTGAGCTCTAACTAGCGTACCGTCCCCATACCCTGGTGAGTTCTAACTCACATACCGTCCCCAGACCATGGTGAGCTCTAACTAGCGTACCGTCCCCATACCCTGGTGAGTTCTAACTCACATACCGTCCCCAGACCATGGTGAGCGCTAACTAGCATACCGTCCCCAGACCATGGTGAGTTCTAACTAGCGTACCATCCCTAGACCCTGGTGCGTTTCAATGCCATTTCTGATGAATAAATGACCTGGATGAACTATGGACAGAATAGTTGATGGTGTTAGTAATTGTGTAATGGTATTGGTAATATTGGATTTGTGGACTTCTGGTGTTTTCCCAGATGAAGGCGGACACACAGTGGAGCCCTTGTGGAGCATGGACCCTGCGTGTGCTCTCTCCATGTATTACACACAGTCCTTGGCAGCTGTAAAGGTACAGTGCAATGTCCTGCAATACCAGTTTATTGGTCTCATGCCGTGATTCAGTGGATATGCCTTATGTTGGTTCTTAATGAAATGAGGCATTGTACTGTGCAGTGCATGCATTGTAGACAATGAGGCAGATGCCTACAGGTTGTCCAATTGTTGATTTAAAAAATACCACCACAGACAAATATGACCATTTTATTGCTAGTACATAAAACAAGTTACCGGCACACTTTATATTGAATGTCCTTGATATACAGTAGTATAAAGAGGTACAACGTCAATGGGGAAAGCCTCAACAACTGAGATTTTAGTTGCACATTCTCTTCACACCCATAGGAAGAGCCAGTCAGTCAGAATGAGCCTGCTGACCCAGACTGCACGTTTGTAAGACACAGCCTCCTCCAATTTCAAAGACCCTGTAACCAAGACGACCACGAAGACTACGATGATGAAGAGGACGAGGAAGAAGAAGGCATTCCACCAGGTAAGTTGACAATGCGTTATGACGCTATTGCATTGCATTGTCGTTTGCTTCAATTAGACTTATTACACACACTCAATTAGACTTATTACAAACAGTCAGATTTGATGTAGTATTTTAATACCCACTAAAATGGACTGACTCCAAAGTACAGCCAAGATCAGTAGGTGTGCAATTCGAGGTAAATGGGAGATCTAGACTGCCTCCAAAGAATTTGAGGGCAACATCTAAGGTGAGGACTCATTTAGATTTGCCTGGAAAATGCTGTAATGATAGAATTAAATGTCTCATGTGATTTAGTTTGATCGAATATAATTTATCATCACAATATTTATATTATAAAATCTATAATTTATTCTATAAATAACAGCATCTGCATAAGTAAAAATTACAACAATACAACAATTTCATTTTATTGTAGTTTATATATATATATATATTACTGAATATATATATATATATATACTGTATATATATATATATTAGGGCTGTCAAAGTTAACGCGTTATTAACGCGTTAACTCATTAATGCCACACTTTTTTACGCCATTAACGCAATTACGTAGTTTGACCTTTTGATTCGTTTATCACCGAAGTACTTCAAGCAAGGACGTGTTGTTGTTTCGGACATTGGTGGACATCACAGATGTTGCGCCAAGGATGCGCAATGACGCTACCGTGAGGCACGCGACGGGCTCCGAGTCAGCGTCTCTGGGGGGGGGATCTGTTAATTCGAGGTTCTGATGGGGGGGGGGGGGGGGGAGATACGTTAATTTGCGGTTCTGATGGGGGGGCGGGTCCGTTAATTTGCGGTTTTGATGTGGGGGGGCGGGTCCGTTCATTTGCGGTTTTGATGTGGGGGGGGGGGATCCGTTAATTTGCGGTTCGGATGCGGGGGGAGATCCGTTAATTTGCGGTTCTGATGGGGGGGGGGTCCGTTAATTTGCGGTTCTGATGGGGGGGGGTCCGTTAATTTGCGGTTCTGATGGGGGGGGGGTCCGTTAATTCGTGGTTCTGATGGGGGGGAGGGGTCCGTTAATTCGGAGCACCCCCCGAATTAACTAGATAAGACTATGAAAATGTTATTGCCCTGGCAGTGGCTACAAATATTTTTGGTTTTATATTGGATTTTCTTATTGTAATAAAAAATACATTTGGATGCTGCTTATATTTTCCATTCATATGACTACAACACAATACACTGCTTTTCACTTCACAAATCATTCAAATTTGAGCCAATAAAAAACTTGGGATTAATCGCGATTAACTACACAAAACCATGCGATTAATTGCGATTAATAATTTTAATCGTTTGACAGCCCTAATATATATAGATATATTGTGGCACACTCCCCTTGTAGGGTTGAGTGTCCACACGACTGGAAATAATAAGTCACTTGTCCCCACACCAATATTCAATGAAACAAGGATTCTTTATTTAGTATACAGGGGAAGGGAAAGTGCAGGGTTCTTATCGTGCCAGGTCCGTTATTCCGTGAGAGTAGTCGTAGTCCGTCAGCAGGGGTTATCACACCGGGAAGTGGTCTCAGGGGGTCCAGGGCAAGGCAGGCGGGAGGGTAGTCAGGCAGGCAAGGGTCGGTACACAAGACGGGTTCTCAGACGATCAAAAGGTCAAGGCACACAGCCACTTCTTTTATCTCTATCAAACTCTGTCTTTCTCTCAACTCTTCCTCCTTCTCTTCCTCTCCCACTTCCAACACTCCAACTTCCACCTCACTCTCTTCCACTCTCTCGACCGTCCACACCACCCAGGTCCTCTCCTATTTATTGCCTGCAGCCAGGCCTTTGATTGGCTGCCGCCGAGTTCCTCCAACGAGGCGCAGCCACCTTCAATAAGGCTGATTGCCTCTTCCCACTTCCTGGTCTCCTCGCCTCCCTCTGGGGGACAAATGGGGAATTGCGGTTCCCCCGACTGTCGTCCACACTCTTTAGTCGGCCCCTCAGTGGCCGTCTGCCACAATATATATATATATATATATATATATATATATATATATATATATTCTGTTTTGGCCAGAGGGGAGCCATCCCCTGTGCACCTGATAACCAGTACGGCCATCCTATCCGTGTTTGTACCATTAATCAGGACCATGCCTGAAGGCCAACGACAGTATGGACAACATGTTCGACGCCACCGCCTACGGAGAATACAACTCTTGTAACAGCACACATTTCGACCAGACCCAGCCGGCTCACGAGGAGGTCGATGAGGAGAATGGTGAGCCTGTCATACCAGGATGGAGGGAAAGCAAAACATCATCATTATTATTATTATCATATTTCTTCAAGCAGTTGGCCGCGATGCAGAATTGATGTTCATCATTGGACGATTGGCCTGAACATTGATAGACCGTATGAATGTGTGTGTGGGGTTTTATCCTCAAAGAGGAAGAGTGGTTGGCATGCTTCTATTGTGTAATCAGTTACTTCATACTGAATGTAATGTCCCATGCAATGCTCTTATCCTCTTTTCTCAAATCTTCCCCCTTTCTTCTCTGTTGACAATTAAATGGCCCCTTCCTGGGATTAACATTAAAGACCAAAAAGCACGGTAAGAAAATACAGGGTTTTTTTGTTGAAAATGTAAACAATTCTGAAATATTACATGAAGAACGGATTTTATATTTGGTTTGTACTCATATGTTACGAATACGATATTACGACTATAGATGATTGCAATACGCTAATACAACTTGGCAAGCGAGAACTGTCTTGAGAATTGACATGTGTACCCCCCCCCCCCCCCCCCCCCATGGTCCAGGAAGCCCACTTTCGCTCACATGGCGGTAGTTCGCAAGAAGGACGAGCGGAGGAAGCTGAAGGGCAGCACGTGCAAGGAGTGCGATATTGTACGTTGGTTTGCTCTTGAACCAAATGTGTGTTTTGGTTGTATGTTGGTTTGGTATGTGTCCTTTAAGGCTGATACATACTCCGCGAGAACTTTGTTCTCGCAGCCCTGAACATTTCATACACTGCGAGAACTCAAGTGCGGAACTCAAAGGCCCCGCCCACAGCAGCAAACTTCCGCGCCGGCGGAAATCGCATTAACCACGCCCACTTCAAATTGACCAATCACACAATAGTTCTCGGACACGACGCGAGAACAAAGTTCGGCCCGGCTGATGTGTCGAGAACAAGCTGTGAGAATTCCTGAACCAGGGCTGCGAGAACAAAATTACGTCATTTTGTTCTCGCAGCCCTGGGTGCGAGAACAAAGTTCTCGCTTCTCGCGGAGTATGTATCAGCCTTTATGCTTGTAGCGGCCATTCTGGTTAAAAATGGTAGCTAGTTTGGGAAGCGCATTCAGCATTTAGTTTGAACTTGAGCTAACCTCCCCGGCAGTATTACGCCCATCTCCCAGAGGACGAAAGACAGAAGAAGCTGTCGACGTGTTCGCGGCACCGCTTCCTGTACATCCCGCCATCCACCCCGGAGAACTTCTGGGAGGTTGGCTTTCCGTCCACACAGACCTGCATCGACAGAGGTAGCCCAATGGTAGCTTGTTGTCAGACACGTCTGTGATAAGTGTATGTAACAGTAACACCGCAAAGAATTTCACGTTACTTGGGACCATTTCATGCAACTCTTCCTAGGTATATTCATGTTATAATCCAACTCTTCCTAGGTATATTCATGTTATGACCCAACTCTTCCTACTATGTATTGTGACACACTCAGGGGTTTGACGAGTGTGCCGTGACTGGATTCCACACCAGGATTAAATGAAATATATATTTTATAGACTGTAATGGGGAGGGAAAGTATAGGGTTAAATAGCAGTACCAAGTCCTTAATCCAATAGAGCCGTCGTAGTCCATAAGCAGGGGGTATCACACCGGGAGGAAGTCTCATACAGATCTGGGCAAGGCAGGCAGGAGGGTAGTCAGGCAGGCAAGGGTCATACACTACATGGGTTCTCAGACGTTCCAAGGTCAGGGCACACAGCCAGTTCTTGTCTCTCTGCAGAACTCACACGGTGTCTTAGTCTCCACTCTTCCTCCTCCACTTCTTCCTCTCCCACTTCCAACACAACCACCTCCTCTTCCAACTCTCTCTCCTCGACTCAGGTCCTCTCTTATTTATGTCCTGCAGGCAGGGCATTGATTGGCTGCCGCTGAGTTCCCTCAACGAGGCGCAGCCAATTCCAATACGGCTGATTGCCTGTCTCAAAGCCCATGTCTCATGGGCTCCCTCTGGGGGCCGAAGGGGGAATTTCGTTCCCCCATGGTGTTTCCATACCTCTTCTCTTATGCTCCTTAGTGGCCGGCTGCCACATACCCTCCCCCTCAGCTCCGACCGGGAGGGAGGGGCGGCCCAGCCCCCCAAGGCATCTCTCCTGGACATGACACCTGGGGCTCCGCCAGTGGGGCCACGTCGGCGGCGGGGCCCAGGGTGAACCTGTCCCCGCTCTGGTCGTTCTCCAGGCGGCTCTGGAGCAGGTACCTCTTGTACCGCCCCCCCTTACGGCTCATCTGCGGCCCCTCCTCCCGGTTGGCCTGTGGCACTGCCTCCCGGGTCGCCTGCTGCACCGCCTCCCGGGTCGCATGCTGCACCGCCTCCCGGGTCGCCTGCTGCACCGCCTCCCGGGTCGCATGCTGCACCGCCTCCCGGGTCGCCTGCTGCACCTCCTCCCGGGTCGCCTGCTGCATCTCGGCTCACCTGCGCCTCTGGTGGCTGGGTCAACGGACCCATCCCTCGAAGGCTCCGCCGAGACCGGAACCTTCTCAACCAGGGCTTCTGCTCCGCCTGCTTGCGGTGCGTGTCCGCCTGCGCCATCAGCTCGGCGTTGAGCTTCTCCATGCGACTGCACTGTGGGTCCGTCTGCGCCCGGGCCTCGGCCTCCCTCTGCTCCGCCTGCTTGCGGTGCGCGTCCGCCTGCTTGCGGTGCGCGTCCACCTGCGCCATCAGCTCGGCGTTGAGCTTCTCCAGGCGACTGCACTCTGCGTCCGTCTGCACCCGGGCCTTGGCCGCCTCGTCCCGCCTCTGGCCCAGCTCAGCCGTCAGCTGGGCCTGGAGCTCTTTGGCCTGTCCCAGGGCCTGCTCCTTTCACTGGGCTCCGGCCTCCCGGGTGGCCTCATGCTCCCGCTGCAGGCCGTCCTGCGCTGCCTCCAGCTGGCCCTGTCCAGCCGCCAGTTGGGCCTGGAGCTCTTTGGCCTGTCCCAGGACCTGCTCCTCTCGCTGGGCTACAGCGTCCCGGGTGGCCTGGTGCTCCCGCTGCTTCTGCTCAGCATCCAGCTGGGCCGACAGGGAGTCCCTTTCGGTGTGCAACTCCTGCACCTTCTTCTGCGTGTCCTGCAGCTGGCGGTTACGCTTCTGCTCAGCATCCAGCTGCTCCCGCAGCCCCGCGTACTCGGAGTGCACTTTTTCCATCTCTGCCGAGTGCATGCTCTCCATCTGGTTGGCCGTGGAGCTGAAGGCGTCTCTCAGGATGTTATTCTCCTGCTGCAGCCGACTGATCCGGCCCTCCAGCTGCTCCCTCATCTTGATCTGCATGGCCTCCAGCTCCTGGTATCCACTCTGGGTTTTAGCCTGCATGGCCCCCAGCTCCTTCATCATGGCCTCCAACTGGCCCGCCTTCTGCTTCTCCACCTGCAGCTCCTGGCTGAGCTGCTTCAGCTGGTCCTTGGCCATGGAGGCCTCCTCCTGGAGAGAGAGGAGTCGCCCTCTCCTGGACCTGTGGGTCAGCCCTGGCAGCAGCCTCAGCCCTCTGCTTCGTGGCAGATTTCTTATTCTTGCTGGTCGCGACGGGGGGAACGCCGTCCTGGGCCCTGGTCTCAGGCATCAGGGGAGCTCCGGCTCTGCTCGGCTTGGAGCTCCGGGTCCTCCGCTGCCGGCGGTGCTCCAGCACCCCCCGGAGGTTCTCCTGTTGAGCCAGCAGGGCATTCATCTCCTGCTCCTGCTTGCGGAGCTGGGAGCTCAGCCTGGTCTCCAAGCTGGCCCCCTTGGACCTCTCCGCAACTGCTTTCCCTTTCTGCTTGCAGACGCCCATTGCAGCTATATCCTTGGCGCCCCTGGATTTTGGTGTGGATGAATTATTATTTTCAGTCAGAATTCTGTGCCCGCATTCTCCACCATATGTGACACACTCAGGCGTTTGACGAGTGTGCCGTGACTGAAAAGAATAAATTCAAGTTCCACACCAGGATTAAATGAAATATATATTTTATAGACTGTAATGGGGAGGGAAAGTTTAGGGTTAAATAGCAGTACCAAGTCCTTAATCCAATAGTCGTCGTCGTAGTCCATAAGCAGGGGGTATCACACCGGGAGGAAGTCTCATACAGATCTGGGCAAGGCAGGCGGGAGGGTAGTCAGGCAGGCACAGCCAATTCCAATGCGACTGATCGCCTGTCTCAAAGCCCATGCCTCATGGGCTCCCTCTGGGGACCGAAGGGGGAATTTCGTTCCCCCATGGTGTTTCCATACCTCTTCTCTTATGCTCCTCAGTGGCCGGCTGCCACAGTATATTCATATTATGATCCAACACTTCCTAGGTATAGTCATGTTATAATACAGCTCTTCCTTGGTACAATATATTCATGTTATAATCCAACTCTTCCTCGGTATAGTCATGTTATAATACAACTCTTCCTATGTATGCGCATGTTATAATCCATCTCTTCCTCGGTATATTCATAATTTCAGTTAATTGGTGTCTTTTTCTCCCAGGTTATATAAAGGAAGAGACAAACCCACAAGCCCGCTTGCGGAGAAGACAGCCTCTCACTGCATTGTTTTCTCCCAAGCGTGAGGGGCAGGACACCTGAAAGAGAAGACGTAATGCTCTGCTTGCATTATATTTACAAAGAGAATGATCGAAGCCTGAACTGTGATGGATTATGACGAGCTCTGGGAAACTGATCTTGGCATAACATTAGAAATCCTTTGAAATGCTGTCATTTAGCACTCAAAACCTTTGTCATAAAAAATAAATGAGTGGAATATCGCAATAGACAGCAAGCATTTTTCATTTAAACTAACTACACACAATTGTTTCCTGAAAAATTGTGCATTGTCAAATAAAACGATTAAAAGAATACAAATAACTTATTCCTTTGAGGGTATCTTCTGGTGACAGAAGGTACAGCCCCTTGGTTCATCTGGTGTTGAGGGTGTGCTCATATGTCATCGTCTTCATCACTAGCGGTGTCTCCTTGTGCTGTCAGGGGAACTTCAGGTTGCCGTTTCAGGAGGTAGCATTTACATTTAGGGCATCTGGCTGGATGCTTTTGTCTTGCAAGGTTCAAGCATAATGCTAGGCTAACTCTTTGCTGGTACACAGCAAGATACACTATATGGCCAAAAGTCAGTGGACACCCCTACTAATTGAGTTCAGGTGTTTCAGCCACACTCATTGCTAACATGGGTGTTTTATGCACACCCATGTGCATACAATCAAGCACATAGCCATGAAATCTCCACAGACAAACATTTACAATTCAGAATGGTTCATAAAGAGCTCAGTAACTTTGAACGTAGGATGCTATCTTTGCCACAAGTCAGTTCGTGAAATTTCTGCCCTACTAGATGTGCCCCAGTCAACTAAGTGCTATTATTGTGAAGTGGAAGTGCCTAGGAGCAACAACAGCTCGGCCACGAAGTGGTTGACCATGCAAACTCACAGAGCGGGGCCGACGAGTGCTGAAGCACGTAGCACGTAAAAATCGCCTATCTGCTGTATCACTCATTAGAGAGGACCAAACTGCCTCTGGAAGCACCATCAGCACAAGAACTGTGCATCGGGAGCTTCATGGAATGGGTTTCCATGGGTTTGCCGATCAGCTGCACACAAGCCTCACATCACCACGCGCAATGCAAGCGTTGGTTGGAGTGGTGTAAAGCACGCTCCAACTGGACTCTGGAGCAGTGGAAATGTGTTCTTTGGAGTGATGAATCACGCTTCACTATCTGGCAGTCTGATGGACGAATCTGGGTTTGGCGGATGCCAAACCTTCCACTATGCATTACCTTCCGGAATGCATAGTGCCTACTGTAAAGTTTGGTGGACTCCATATTAATGGCCATGGTTTTAGAATGTGATGTCCAACAAGCTCATATAGGTGTGATGGTCAGGTGTCCACTGACTTTTGGCCATATAGTGTAGTTTCAAGTGGTGCTCACTTCAGAGCCAGATGACGTCTAGCTCCACCCCTCTGGACATCTAGCTCCACCTGTTTGTGCCTAGTGACACTGACAAAATGGCGGACCCAGAAGAACCTCCGCAGTTTACAGGAACTCACGTTGCTGCAGCAACCAGAAACAACTAGAGTCCATTTCAAAGACATTTTAATGCTAGTTATTGACGATCTACAATCAGCATTTGCATCAATGACTCACCCACACAACGAGCTTCTAAGTAACTCCCCCCTATGCCATTGCTGGCTCGGTTGGTCTGGGTCATGGTCTTGTTGTCAAGTTGGTCAGTCAGTCTGCGTAGTCTCCCCCACACAAGCAACACAACACACTACAGACACCTAACTCTTAATAACATTCATTTCCCACCCATAATCATTTGCCCCCAGAATTGTCCAATCACAGAAGGCGAACACAAAAATACAGATTCGCTGCCAATGGAAGTGGAAGTGTCGGGCGCAGTTCTCTGCATCCTGTGGTGCATTGTACAAGTAAACACATACTGAATTTCAGAATTGTTTTTGCATCATCTAATTTATTTAATGCGTGTGTTTTAAGACTTCTCTATATATAGTCGGTGGGGTGGCACCCCCTATTGACTAGCCGCCACTGGTCAGATGGCTAGGTAACGTTAAGACATACCACCAGGTGTGACTGTCATTAGCCATTTCAAGTGGTTTCAAAAATTGGCCTCCAATTTGTGACATCACAAGTGTGGTGGATAGATCAGCCTACGCAGTGAACTGTAGCAACTTGGAGGCTGATCTATCCACCACACTTCTAGGTGGACACTAGAAGCTGTCTAAAACATTTTAAAGGCACATCCCCTGATAATTTTGCGTTGCTGGGTCACTTAAATGCTATAATTACTAACATGGATACATTTGATGCAAAGCAAAAACATGCAGTGAAAGGTGATAAGGGAGCTTTAATGGTGACCATAATAGGATGAACAGTAAAGTTGCATTCACAAACGACGATGTTTCTATGAGTTAGCTTTGAAGAAAGTACACCCCTGGTCATTCAGCGACTGTTAAAGAAAGTTCCCTTACAAGTGTTGAAGTGAAAATGCATAAAGGTCAAGGCCAATAAAAGAAAACCATTTACAAAGAGGCTGGGGCACTTGAAGAGACTGGGGCTTGTACCTAGGAGACTGGGGCTCGTACCTAGGAGACTGGGGCTCGTACCTAGGTGACTGGGGATCGTACCTAGGAAGCTAGGAGACTGGGGATCATAGCTAGGAGACTGGGGATCGTAGCTAGGAGGCTGGGGCCCTTGAGGACCGTAGCTACTTTGCTACTGTCGAGGTTTCTGCAGGTAGTAGCTGCATGGGGGCCGCGAATTTGGATCATGATTTGGCAGTTGCCGAACTAATTTTGCCGGCCGCGATAATTTCCATTTGCATGCTTGTTTGTTTTCCTCGTGTCTCTCTATCAAAGAGACTGGATGACAAGAGTTTTCACTCCGGTGCATCGGTCTCGACCGATCTTTGAAAGGGTGTAGGCCTACTTGCATTATTATGCCATTATCATTATATTAGTTGAAAATGGTCTCAAAACGGCAATATTATCGCTTATCGCAATAATTTCTGGGACAACTTATCGTCCAGCAAAATTTGTTATCGTGACAGGCCTACGTATCTAGGAGGCTGCTGCATGTAGCTAGGAGGCTGCTGCTGCATGTAGCTAGGAGGCTGCTGCTGCATGTAGCTAGGAGACTGGGGATCATAGCTAGGAGACTGGGGATCGTAGCTAGGAGGCTGGGGCCCTTGAGGACCGTAGCTACTTTGCTTCTGTCGAGGTTTCTGCAGGTAGTAGCTGTATGGGGGCAGCAAATTTGGTTCATGATTTGGCAGTTCCTGTGGCACATTACTCTGTGGCAGCTTTTGTTGTGGCTGCTGGGTCGCAGCTATACTCCCGATCCAGGAACATAGCTGGAGCACAACGCCAGGGCTCTGTTTCTCTGGCTCATAGCTAGTCTGCTGTTTTGGTTGCTGCCACTGCTGGGGCTCGTAGCTAGGAGGCTGCTGTGGCGACGTCTTCTCTGGCTCTTAGCTAGGCTGCGGCTGCTTCTTCAGCCACTGCCAGGGCTTGAATCTATGGGGCTGCCGCTGCAGCATGTAGCTTGGAGGCTGCTGCTGCATGTAGCTAGGAGGCTGCTGCATGTAGCTAGGAGGCTGCTGCATGTAGCTAGGAGGCTGCTGCACATAGCTAGGAGGCTGCTGCATGTAGCTAGGAGGCCGCTGCTGCATGTAGCTAGGAGGCTGGTGCTGCATGTAGCTAGGAAGCTGCTGCACGTAGCTAGGAGGCTGCTGCATGTAGCTAGGAGGCTGCTGCTGCATGTAGCTAGGAGGCTGCTGCATGTAGCTAGGAGGCTGCTGCATGTAGCTAGGAGGCTGCTGCACATAGCTAGGAGGCTGCTGCATGTAGCTAGGAGGCCGCTGCTGCATGTAGCTAGGAGGCTGGTGCTGCATGTAGCTAGGAAGCTGCTGCACGTAGCTAGGAGGCTGCTGCATGTAGCTAGGAGGCTGCTGCTGCACGTAGCTAGGAGGCTGCTGCTGCACGTAGCTAGGAGGCTGCTGCATGTAGCTAGGAGGCTGCTGCTGCATGTAGCTAGGAGGCTGCTGCTGCACGTAGCTAGGAGGCTGCTGCACGTAGCTAGGAGGCTGCTGCATGTAGCTAGGAGGCTGCTGCTGCATGTAGCTAGGAGGCTGCTGCTGCACGTAGCTAGGAGGCTGCTGCATGTAGCTAGGAGGCCACTGCTGCACGTAGCTAGGAGGCTGCTGCATGTAGCTAGGAGGCTGCTGCATGTAGCTAGGAGGCCACTGCTGCACGTAGCTAGGAGGCTGCTGCATGTAGCTAGGAGGCCGCTGCATGTAGCTAGGAGGCCACTGCTGCACGTAGCTAGGAGGCCGCTGCTGCATGTAGCTAGGAGGCCGCTGCTGCATGTAGCTAGGAGGCTGCTGCTGGGTCTTTTAACGAGGGGGCTGCTGCTGCTGCCTCCGAGGCTACCCTCGTATTTGCTTCTGCAGAGTACTGTAGCTGCATTGCTGGTATGGCATCCACGGCTTCTGCTGGGTAATGGAGCTCACTTCTTGTTGGAGTGGGTCTGGGGTGCTCAGGCTTAGCATACGATACCTGGTTATATGGTACCCCATATAACCAGGTATATGGTTATATGGTACCCCCCAGGTATATGGTGGTTGACAAAACCTTGCCGATAGCCAAGCTTCCCAGCAAAACCCCTTCCTGTAAGTGGTTAAGCCCAAGCGTAAGCACAGTTTCATTTTTTTTTTATATTTTAAGATTAAACTCATTTACTTGACACACCCCAACAAGTAGTAGCAACACTTGCAGTACCCTAGAAGAGAAACAATAAATCTTTACAGAACTCCATTTTTGGCCCTCACCAATATGAAAGGCTGTACGAATATGCAGATATAGAAGCCCCTAGAAGCCGCCAAATCTTTCCGTAAAACCTATGGACTTCTGCATAAATTCTCAAGGCAGTCTGTAGTAAATTGTTCACTACATACATGGTATAATTCAGTGATGCAGGTACAATCAATTTAATCTGGAAAACAAAAAAAACATTATTTCACCTCTGATACCCAAACTAGCCTGCTGCCAGCTAAAAGGCTTTGCGTTTCTCTGACCCAGAAACAGTATCATTAAATATACAAAGAAGCATTTGTTTTGCTAGAATACCAAACCATAACTTTAAAATAAAATACCACCCGGCCTATGTGGTCATGGGTAAGCTGCCAAAAAGAAACAATAAATAACCTTAGTTGAAAAGCCATGGCTGTAGACATACTGCAGTGCCTCTGCAGCAGCAACTACACTTCCATTGAAAGTATTAATTACTATTAAATTACTATTAAAGTCCCCCGTGGCTGTGGTGGTGGTGGGGCTGCTACTTTCACTTCTAGCGCAGCGTCTTAAAGCTGAAGAGTTTAGCGAAACCTTTGATCCTGTATTGGCCGTGTTCTGACAACTCGCTGCTGAAACGCTGTCATTTGGACTTATGTCATCGTCATTAGCACCAGGATCTTTAGTGACATCTTTGTCTGCAGATAACCATTTTTCCACCTCCTTCATGAACGTTTTAATATTAAATAACTTGGGTGTGAACCACAATTCCTGATCGCTTTTCTGTTCACCTTCCTTCAATACAACCTGATACTCAGTTTGTAAAACTTCAAAATCCTCCAACAAATCTCTGTTTTCAACATATTCAAATTAACTTCATTGACATTCTCACCATCCTTCATCAGTTCTTTGATAAGGTTCATTCTGCGTGTACGCTGTCCAAGTTTGGTCTTTCTGCGGTTATAATAAATGATTACATAAATGGCTCCTACACCACGTCATCCCAGGTCACATGTGACTTTGTTGTACATACTCGACCTGCGTGTGCGCTAGATGGGTAACAACCTGGTGGTATAATAGGAATCCTTTAAACCAGCCACTAACCACACACACTCCACAGCGGGATCCGCCACTCAGCATTCCGTCTCAAGGATTCTTCCTGCATAATTTTTTCCATGGCCTTTGTGGGGGCTAGGTGTTTGTTTTGGTCTAGTTTTCTATTGCTATGTCTATTGTGCTCCTTGTCTAGTGCTTCTAGTTCTATGTTTGCCATGTGTCCTGTCTGCCCCTAGCCCCATGAGTCTCATCTGTAATCACCCCTCATGTCTCTATAGAAGTCCTGTTCCCCAGTCAGTCCTGGTCGGTTCATTGTTTCTGTTATGTGTTCTGTTCAGTGTCAAGTGTTTAGTCTTATCCATGCTGCCTAAAGCAGTTGATATATTAAATACATTTAGATTTAATCATCATCACCTGCCTGGCTGTCCTGCATTGTGTTCCCTGTCTAGTTGTTCTAGTTCTGTTTGCCATGTGTCCCCAGCTGTCTCATCTGTAATCACCCCTCAAGTCTCTATATTAACAATATAAGTCTTGTTCCCCAGTCAGTCCTTGTCGGTTCATTGTTTCTGTTGTGTTGTCTGAGTTCATCCATGTTACCTGCACCCGTTTATGTATTAAATATACTGTATTTGTGTTTAATCATCACCTGCCTAGCTGTCCTGCTGTTGGGTCCTCACCACACCATCATGGCGACAGTGTACTTGGGAGTGCTTGTGACTTTTTACCTTTGATAATTCTAGTGTTGTATTTCTGTGTGTTCCCTGTACAGTTCTGTTTGCCATGTGTCCTCATCTGTCATGTCTATTTCTGTCTTGTTCCCCAGTCAGTCCTTTGTCGTATCATTGTCTTCTGTTACGTGTTCTGGGTCACTTTTAGTTTTAAGTGTTTTGTCTTAGTTTATCTGTTACCTGTACCAGTTTATTAAATACTCAATTCCTGGGTTTAATCATTTTCACCTGCCTGGCTGTCCTGCATTTGAGTCCGCACCTCACCACACCCGTAGCAATGCTAATAAACATGATTTGGATAATTGAAACCTGCATCTCCCTTTTTGGTCATGGCTCACAAGCTGGGTCATGACACAGATCCCTCCAGGAAGTTCCACCCACCGGGAGAATATTGGTGCAGTTAAAACGTGGGGAGAATAAAAACAAATACATTTGAGTTGCGCATTTGTCGATAAGGAGTATGAGTCTGTGGATTTTAAACCACTACCACTGTGTGGATAAGAAGGCAACATCTAGGGTTTTCCACGGTGCGTTTCAGTTGTGCTCGGAAGTCGACATTTCCGAGTTCAAAGTCTGAAGTTTCCGCGGGAACGCGCACTGAATTTGGATTTCCAACTCGGAAAGTCAGACGAATCTCACAACCGTGACTTAGAAACACACGATGGCCGCTCTGCGTCAGTGAAAGCTGTATTATATACTATTTTTAGCACTTCTGTCTATTTGTGTCTCATAAAATCAGTTGTAAACACAGTGCTTTCCAACTTCTACCTGTGGACATGTTGCGGCGGTGTTTGTATGCGCAAAATGCCGCATAATATGTTGTAATTAGATTAAATTAAATTAGATTCAATATGATTTGCATAGCCCTTAATCACAACACAGTCTCAAAGGGCTTTACAGGCCAGAAAAGCGGTCAACTCGGGTGTGACGTCGTTCCGACTTCCGAGGTAGATTTGCGTCAGATTGTGAATGAAAAGTACAACGGCGCCCCCTGTCAACCTCCAACGGCACTGCCAATATATCCCGGTCCAACTTCTTATTTAATCATAACAGCACATCATTTAACAGGCATGGATTATCCCCTAATATATTTGTATTTTAGGCCCATGTAATAGGATTTCGGCATCTATAAGCAAGATGGGTGTACATCCCTGCCAACTTGCACGCATTTTTGTACAAACTACGCAATTCTTGGTCAGAGTACACAGGTACGAGTTGTGAGTTGAACTACACATATACTGTATACATAGACAGCCTACATTTAAGATAACTTTTTTAGCAATTTGTGTATTTGGGATAGTATGATAATCTATAATATAGATTTGCGAGTCAAAGCAAATGGTCGTGAAACTAAACTAATTGCATTCGCCATACTTCCATGTAGCTGTTGCTGGTAACCGATCATAACTCAGCAAGCGCCCAGCTTGACCAATCAGAAGTCATTACTTCTCCTAGACATCGACTAACTAAGTTTAGCTTGAGACTAATATGACATTTTGGCTACTTTCTTCCTACTTCTCAAATTCGGCTACTGAGAAATAATAGGCCTACTTGACTTGTCTCACTGAGCCAAAGCTAAGGACTTAAAACCATCTCATGTCAGTCTCATTCCAATTTTTCTTTTTTCGGAATCCATTGTGACAGTAGAACCTGACACACACCTAAATGGCTTGACCTGGCTCTGCTGACACATACAGTATGATGTTGTGTACCAGTTTACTTGTGAGCTCACCAAATACAAGCAGAGCAGGTGTTAAACACTGCCATGTCAAAGCTGTGTGTGTGTGTGTGTGTGTGAAATAAAGTGTACAGCCTCACCCAGCTCCAGACTCTAATCAGTCAGACTCGGGCCAGGTAAGGCTGCTTGAACCAGCTATCAACCACACACACACTCCGAAGTCAAGGGCCCTTTCTCAATACCAAGTACGGCATGTTGACGACTTGTGTACTTGGCAGTTTGGACTTGACTAGTTGGACTCCGGAGTCCAAACTCCCGGGGACAGGATGACGCAGTACTGTCGGGATGACGCAGCACTGACGGGAGGACGCAGTACTGACGGGATGACGCAGCACTGACGGGAGGACGCAGTACTGACGGGAGGACGCAGCACTGACGGGAGGACACAGTACTGACGTTCTGCTATTAGAACAGCAGTGAACTTGATGACGTCACCATCGCAGCTGTCTTTCCGGTTATCTTCACCAAACAATACCAAATGTATAAAACACACTTTTCGTTTTCATTCCCAGAAATATAAAAAGCCAATGGTGGGTAAAGGGTTGTTGTAAAGTGCACGATTGTGAGTGAATGAATGAGTTGTCTCGCATAGCCAGACCAATATCCACACAGCAGAGCCAGGATGCGGTGGAGGATGGAGAGGAGACTTGATGCTACCGACACATTTGTCTCATCCGCCTTTGACTTGGTACACATAGATACAAAATTATTGCAATTTAATATCCTACATTATTACAAACTTACATTAATGAAATTAGTAACTGGACCTCATCTGGGTCACATACATCATTAGGACAGACAACAAAAACAGGACATTTCATGTACTTGGTTTGATGCAAACTTTAGATTTGACCAGTAGCTGTGACTGATTATGTTACACAAGAATTTGTTCCACAAGAACACAAGTACGATGGAGAACGCAGATCGAGAAAGGGCCACGGCCTAGTACACAGGGATTTTCCTCCTTCATACTTAAAAGAAATTTGGTCCCAGAAATCCTGTCCACATAAGCACCGTCCACAAGTCCAAACTTATTTAGAGAAGACACATATAATTAATATAATCGTCGGTGACTTTAATGTAGTACTCTATACCTCTGAGGTGACACTTACAAGCTACTGGTAGGTTTGTGGAACTTCGATGAATGTGCTGACTTGAGCTCCACTACGGATGGGTAAATATGGCCGTGCACGCCACATGCTCACGATGGGGAACCAAGTGGGCTGTAAAACCAGTAGGCCCACTGGCCCTAATGTTGCATGATTGTAAGCTGTTCCTACCATTTTGGTGGGAGGGAATTATTGGTGAGTACTTCAAATATGCAGAGCTACATTTAATTTTTATTTTCTGAAAGTTTAAGGTTTAATGCTCTTCAGTTGAATTAGCTGTATGTAACATATTTACTGTACTAAATCATAAAATGACCATGATGTGTCAGAGATTAAGGAAACATGCCAAGTCGAAATACTGGCTTCTCTGACAACAGTGAGTACGTTTACATGCACACAATAATCCGATAACTGGGAATAATCAGGTAATGGTAATAGAAAAAATTGAAAAAAAAAGTATAGCAGTCACAAAAGTTAAATGAAAAGGTTGTTCACACTCATCATCCTGTCCGCTCATAAACAAATCCCAATTAGTGTTATTGTTTACACGATGATCGGCTGTGTAAATTGCAAATATATACGTAGGCTACGTATATTATTAGCTGATCAACTCACAGGGTCATACTTGTTGCTTTTCAGTATCCCAATAGAATAATTGCTTTCTCAGCACCAATTCGGCACAAATTATGTTTTGTGCTTGTGTTCGTTCAGTGTCCTGAACCTGGCAACTTGTGTAAGCTTTGAGTCTGGGAGGAGGGGGCAGGCGGAGACAACAGACTCTCTCCAATATTGTGAATTTGTTCTGCAGTACCAATTTTAAACGCTCTGTGTCAGTTTTACATATTGGTCCTTTTAAGTATTTAATGATATCTGTAATTGTCTTTTTCATGGTTATTTTTTGATTGCTGGATTATTGTCCTTTTTTTCCATCATATGTGTTATTCAAAACCAGCAAAATCAAAACCAGCAAAAACAGAAAATCCATCCATCCATCCATCCATTATCGTCCGCTTATCCGGGGTCGGGTCGCGGTGGCAGCCGGCTAAGCAGGGCCCCCCAGGCTTCTTTCTCCCCAGCCACACTCTCTAGTTCCTCCTGGGGGATCCCGAGGCGTTCCCAGGCCAGACGAGACAGCGAGTTCTGGGTCTGCCCCGGGGTCTCCTCCCAGTTGGACGTGCCCGGAAAACCTCCAAAGGGAGGCGCCCGGGGGGCATCCTAATCAGATGCCCGAACCACCTCAGCTGACTCCTTTCGATGCGGAGGAGCAGCGGCTCTACTCCGAGCTCCCTCCGGATGTCTGAGCTCCTCACCCTATCTCTAAGGCTGAGCCCAGCCACCCTGCAGAGGAAACTCATTTCGGCCGCTGGTATCCGCGATCTCATTCTTTCGGTCACTACCCAACAGACCGGTACAGCGCCCACATCACTGCAGACGCTGCACCAATCCGTCTGTCCATCTCCCGCTCCATTTTGCCCTCACTCGTGAACAAGACCCCGAGATACTTGAACTCCTTCGCTTGAGGCAGCAACTCACTCCCAACCCGGAGGGAACACTCCACCGTTTTCCGGCAGAGAACCATGGCCTCAGACTTGGAGGTGCTGACTCTCATCCCGACTGCTTCACACTTGGCTGCAAACCGCCCCAGTGCATGCTGGAGGTCACAGTCTGATGTAGCCAACAGAACCACATCATCTGCAAAGAGCAGAGATGCAATTCTGAGGTCCCCAAACCGGACACTCTCCTCACCTCGGCTGCGCCTTGAGATTCTGTCCATGAAGATCACGAACAGAACCGGTGACAAGGGGCAACCTTGGCGGAGTCCAACACCCACTGAGAACATGCTTGACTTTGTGCCGAGAATACGGACGCAGCTCGCACTTTGTTCGTACAAGGACCGAATGGCACGTACCAACGGCCCCGGTACCCCATAATCCCGTAGTACCCCCCACATGATTCCCCGGGGGACACGGTCATAGGCCTTCTCCAAGTCAACAAAGCACATGTAGACTGGATGGGCAAACTCCCATGCGCCCTCCAACAACCCTGCAAGGGTAAAGAGCTGGTCCACTGTTCCACGGCCAGGACGGAATCCGCATTGTTCCTCCTGGAGCTGAGGTTCGACAATCGGCCGGAGCCTCCTTTCCAGCACCCTGGAATAAACTTTCCCGGGGAGGCTGAGCAGTGTGATACCCCGATAGTTGGAGCACACCCTCCGGTCCCCTTTTTTGAAAATGGGGACCACCACCCCGGTCTGCCATTCCACAGGTACTGTCCCCGACCTCCACGCTACATTGTCTAGGCGTGTCAGCCACGACAGCCCGACAATGTCCAGAGCCTTCAGCATCTCAGGGCGAATCTCATCCACACCTGGCGCCTTGCCACTGAAGAGCTTTTTGACTACTTCAGTGACCTCTACCAAGGATATGGGTGAGACTTCCCCCGAGTCTTCAGACTCTGCCTCTTCCACAGAGGACGTACTGGTCGGGTTCAGGAGCTCCTCAAAGTGTTCTTTCCACCGCCCGACAATATCGTCAGTCTGGGTCAGCAGTTCTCCTCCCCGACTGAGCACAGCCTGAGCCAAGCCCTGCTTTCCCTTCCTGAGTCACCGGACAGTTTGCCAGAACCTCCTTGAGGCCAACCGAAAGTCCTGCTCCATGGCCTCCCCGAACTCCTCCCACACCCGGGTTTTTGCTTCAGCATCCGCTGAAGCTGCAGTCCTTTTGGCCTCCCGGTACCTGTCTGCTGTTTCAGGAGACCCCTGGGCCAACCAGGCCCAAAAGGCCTCCTTCTTCAGCCTGACAGCTTCCTTCACCGCTGGTGTCCACCAACGGGTTCTTGGGTTGGGTTAAGGAGGTTATTCGAATACTAAAATCTGGAAAAGCAGCAGGAGTCGACAGAGTCTGAAACGAGTATATTAAAAGCACTGCATGTGTTTACATGCAAGATTCTGGACTCTGGTGTTATCTCTGAAGACTGGGTGGTTGGTTTAATTGTGCCAATTTATAACGTCCTCTGTCAACCCCCTGACCCCACTGTCCCCACACCTCCCCAGCGTGACCCACCAACACCCCCCTCCCTCTCCATCCCAGAGACCGGAGGCCTGGGGCTGCTGCCTTGGCTGGCAGAGTTGTCTCTGGACTTGGGCTGGCTGGATGAGCTGGGTGGCCACATTGGCAGGCGGACCGTGGTGGAGCTGGTTGGAACAGACCTCGGCAGGGCCACCCTCCACCAGGGCGACGTGGCTCCATCTCCCTCATGGAGCATGGGGGCCTTCACTGCGGGCCTGGCTGGCAGAGGTGTGGCTGGGTGTTGTGCTGCTCCAGGCTGGTTGCCGGGGTGGCTAGCAACAGGCGGTAGCTGCGCCGCCGCCCCAGTCCTCTGCTGGGCTGCTGCCATGAGGGAAGGGCTGGTGCGGGGAGGTGGCCATGTGTCCCTTCCTTTCAGTACCATTGCACGGACAATTATGTATTAAGTTGAGGTAAGGTTTGGGTGGGGGATTGTACAACGCATTTTTTATAATAATAATAATAATAATGATAATTACATTTATTTGTATAGCACCTTTCATACATAGAATGCAGCTCAAAGGGCTTTAGAGACAATAAAACTCAACAACAGTAGAAAAAAAATGTGTTAAAAATAGAAACAATAAAACACAACCCTAGGAAGACAATAAGGCTGTATGAAATTCAAATACAATAAAAGAGCAAAAAAGAGATATAAAAGAAGGATCAAACAGTGATACTAAAATAAAAAGTGGAATCAATTAAAATCATGAGCATGATCTTGAGCTGCCATTAAACCGTCTTTAAACCACCGTCATTTGTTGCCTGACTTATTTATAAGCAGAGTTTGTTCCGGATATTTTGTATTGATGGTGCTTTCATTGAATAAAGTTTTCAAAGTAATTTTGCAGAAAGTCGCCACTCCTCTTCGCAACGCAGGTTGATAAGCACTTATGAATACAATTCACGATGTACACTATATGGCCTAAGGTCAGTGGACACCTGACCATCACACCTATATGAGCTTGTTGGACATCCCATTCTAAAACCATGGGCATTAATATGGAGTTGGACCCCTTTGCGGCTATGAGAGCTGCCACTCTTCTGGGAAGGCTTTCCATAAGATTTTGGAGTGTGTCTGTGGGAATTTGTGCCCATTCAGCCAAAAGAGCATTTGTGAGGTCAGGCACTGATGTTGGACGAGAAGGCCTGGCTCGCAATCAGCGTTCTAATTCCTCCCAAAGGTGTTGGGGTTGAGGTCAGGGCTCTGTGCAGGCCAATCGAGTTCCTCCACACCAAACTCATCTAACCATGTCTTTATGGATCTTGCTTTGTGTACAGGGGCACAGTCATGCTGGAACAGCAAAGGGCCTTCCCCAAACTGTTGACACAAAGTTGGAAGCGCCCAATTGGCTAAAATGTCTTCATATCATGTAGCATTAAGCATATCCTTCACTGGAACTAAGGGGCTGAGCTCCGTTAATTTGCGGTTCTGATGGGGGGGGTGCTCCGTTAATTCTCGGTTCTGATGGGGGGGGGGTGCTCCGTTAATTTGCGGTTCTGATGGGGGGGGGTGCTCCGTTAATTTGTGGTTCTGATGGGGGGGGGGGTGCTCCATTAATTCGCGGTTCTGATGGGGGGGGTGCTCTGTTAATTCGTGGTTCTGATGGGTGGGGGGTGCTCCGTTAATTTGCGGTTCTGATGGGGGGGGGGGGGTGCTCTGTTAATTTGCGGTTCTGATGGAGGGGGGCTCCGTTAATTGGTGGGGACATGTCCCCAGCGTCCCCACTAAATTGTACGCCCATGCTCGGTACCATGCGCAGTTGCTATTAAACATCCATAAACGACAACTCGGTCGCATCTCTTTATTTCAATATTCCTTGGCTAAGAATATTACAAGGTTAACGTTGCGTTGCCAAAGTGGTATCTCCGTGGTATTTCCATTAGGCTACATTTAGGTCTCTCTGTCAAACTATTCTCCAAAACAAACTCGTTTCCGTCCTCTGGATAAGTCACCCCGTGTATTCTTCTGATTGGTCGTAGTGTTATCCAATTGCAGTGGAGTGATATTTTCAAACGCATTCTTGGTGCCGCCCCTCGAGTTGGGCCATTTTCATTGCTCATTACCAGACCTACAGCTTTCTAGATGTAGGTCTGGATTTCCAGGCTACTTGATTTTATATAGTGTATATAGAACAAGACATATTTTATGTTGAGTCCCATATTGAAAGTGTAAATTGGACTACTGATCTAGTGTATTACAGTCGGCTACTTTGACCTACAGGGAAACAGTATGACAAACTAAGTGTTAAAACACGACATCTATTACCTTTACAATTGCAAATTTGTCATATCAGGCCGTAGGCGGGGTTGGGGATGATATTTACATCCTAGTCGACTGACCAAGCATGGTTAGGTAGTGGCACTTTAAATAGTTACATGAACATCATGTAGGGCCTCAGCCACCCAAGGTGGTGGTTGGGACCATATGCTTCCCAGGACGGAGGCACCGCAAATTCTGATCTCCGCTGAAGATCAGAAGAACCCAGGGGATGAGAGGATAAAGGGTGATCATTTCCCCTTTAATTCCCGACATCGACGGGCCACCACAAATACCACAAACAACATACCCAACCTCGCTGCCGAGCCCCGGACATCAGGACCATCAAAACGTAACCCCGCTGAACACCGCATTTCTTTTGGGAAAGAACATACCACTTTCACCAAGGCTGACCACGGGACCATCAGTACAAAGAAAGAACGTACCGCCTTCAGCAAGGCCGACCATGGGACCATCTGCACCCAACCCCGCCAAACTCGAAGCAATTCTTTGGGAAAGGAAGAACGAGCCACCTCTCGATCGCTCCACACACGACTTCCAGCGAGGTAGATATCTGGGCAAAGTTATAGAACTATGTTATATGATTGTGTGTAACTTTTTATTGATATTGTCGGACAATATTAAAAACATGTTGTACCTTCTTCCCTTATGGCTTCTGAGTGGTTTCCCATCCATTGTTGGATCTGTACATGCCTCTCTTTTGGTTGTCTCCCTTTTACTAACAGAGCATACATCTCGTTTTAGTGTTTTGATATTGGTGTTAAAAGTGAGTCATTCAAATCCTCCCGCCTAGTCACTCACTGATCACGTAGATTCCTTCGTTAGAAACACCTCCCCCTTTTTAAGACACAGACCACAGACACTTCAGGTTGTGCATTGCTTATTGTATGTTGATACTTTATGCCAGTTGCCAACTACATAAACACTTATAACTGGTTTTTGCTTAAATATTGTGAAGCCAGCCTCTGTCGCGTAAAGAACTTCAATTATTAATTCAGATTAATACCCATTTTATTATAGTCTGATTATTAATTTTAAACTAAGGACCTAGTGTCATTTGTAAGAAATGACCTCTTCGCTACTCAAAGCAAGATTTTAAGCAAGTTATGTATGTAGATGGATCAAACATAAGAAAATTATTTGTAGAAACTGACCTTGCGTGTCATTTTACAAAACTAACTCATGTATTTTTGCTGGAGATAACAAGCTATGCCAGAAGTTCAATTCTCATTGTCAATTTAGAAACAGCCATTTTTAGCATTTTATCAGATTGAAGCGTTGCAGTACGTCTTGTTCAACAGAATTTGGCATCCGATTTTCAGACAAATGCTGGTCTGGCGGGTGCAATAAGGAATGAGAATAGGAAAAAACCAACACCACTTAGGGAATTTCACCCCAGGAAATACAACAGAACCTTAATTACCTTGGAATGGGAGGATACGTTTTCACAATAAACCAAATGTTTTATTTATCAGATAGGGCAGGGACTGGAGCTGCTGGGGAGGAAAGAATATTAAAACAGCTAAAAGAAAGTTAATGAAACCAATAAGGGGAATAAATTATTACAATCTTAATGGAAAAAAAAAACTTTGTGGAAAAGCAGACTACACTGAAGAGTGCCACTGCATACTCAGGTGCCACAGCAATCAATGGTGCAATCTACATTTGTGTCACTGTGCTTTTACGCACATGCATAAAGTGGAGGGACCTCACCATGAGTGCCTAGCCTCCCAACAAGATGGCACTCTATTGAAAGAACCAATACAAAAATTGTATACAACAACCCAGTTGGTTCAATAGTAGGCTACAGACAAGAATAATAAGGAATAAAACAGGTGAACCAACAAGAGGACAAGGGTCAACAAAGCTCACCATGCAGTCTACTAAAATGTATTTAGATGCGACCCTACTCACGTCTGGTATGGCTTTATTTAAACACTGGATTTCTCAAGGTGGGCAGGACAACAAAGGGGTTCCAAAACAGCTAAACCTGTACTATAACAAACACCGACTTATGCATAGCAAGTGATCACTTTACCTACATACATGTAACCCTAAACACAGGAAAGGAGCGAGTAGGCCCACGGGTGCCTTAAGAATATCCTTCAGGATTAATAAACATTACATAACGTGGCCCTGATTAGGGAATTGGTTGGGGTGTCAGGCTTGGGCTGTGTTCACCAACACTGCACACTCTGGGCGCATGGCATTGACATGCGTCGACCTACATGCCAATAAAAACTGCAACAAAGTTAAAATACGATTTTATTTTTCTGTGGACAGATGAAATCCAATGAGCCATCTCATGCTGGATCTCCAGTCAAAAACCTGATACAAATGAAAAACAATTGCAGTTAGTGACTCATTCCAAACCATACAGGGTTTTAGGCAGTTTGAACGAAGAAAACATACCCAAATTAAGCCACTTAAGATACAAGTGTTTGCGCCATGGCAGCAGAGCCTTCGGTAGTTGCCGGTTTTGAAGTTTCTTTCTTTGACGCCAAGAGATGGGTTTATATAGCTTCTTAGGCATTTTACCAAACCTCCCCAGCTGAATTTTCTGGTGCTTTTGAAGATACTGGGGCACACGGCTAGGTCGCTGCTGATCCTGTTGCTGCATCACAATGAGTGGTTGCTGCTTTGGAGGACCAACAACTGGTGGCTGCAGCTCCTTAGCTACTTGACCAAGCAGGCTCACCAGTGTAAGCGGCTGCAGCACATGGCTAGGTGGCTTCTGATTTTGGGGCTGCTGCTGCTGTAGAGACACAGACACAGCTGGATACAGCTCCTGAGAGACTTGATCCAGCAGCTTCAACATCTGAATTGGCTGCAGAGACATGGTGCTAGCTGGCTGCTGCATGTAGCCCTGTGGATTTGGCTCTTCAGTCTGCTGGGGCACATGGCTAGGTGGCTGCTGGTGGGCGCACTGTGGACGTGGCTCTTGAAACTGCTGGGGCACATGGCTAGGTGGCTGCTGCTGCTGGTTGGAGCTCTGTGGATGTGGCTCAGGCACATGGCTAGGTGGCTGCTGCTGGTGGTTGGAGCACTGTGGACGTGGCTCTTGAAACTGCTGGGGCACATGGCTAGGTGGCTGCTGCTGCTGGTGGGCGCACTGTGGACGTGGCTCTTGAAACTGCTGGGGCACATGGCTAGGTGGCTGCTGCTGCTGGTTGGAGCTCTGTGGATGTGGCTCAGGCACATGGCTAGGTGGCTGCTGCTGGTGGTTGGAGCACTGTGGACGTGGCTCTTGAAACTGCTGGGGCACATGGCTAGGTGGCTGCTGCTGCTGGTGGTTGGAGCTCTGTGGATGTGGCTCTTGAAACTGCTGGGGCACATGGCTAGGTGGCTGCTGCTGGTGGTTGGAGCACTGTGGACGTGGCTCTTGAAACTGCTGGGGCACATGGCTAGGTGGCTGCTGCTGGTGGTTGGAGCACTGTGGACGTGGCTCTTGAAATTGCTCGGGCACATGGCTAGGTGGCTGCTGCTTTTGATGCTGCTGGGGCACATGGCTAGGTGGCTGCTGCTGCTGGTTGGAGCTCCGTGGATGTGGCTCTTGAAACTGCTGGGGCACATGGCTAGGTGGCTGCTGCTGCATGTAGCCCTGTGGATGTGGCTCTTGAAGCTGCTGGAGCACATGGCTAGGTGGCTGCTGCTGCCGCTGCTGCAGTAGCAGCAGCATGCGGCTAGGCGGCTGTATGTTTTGTTGAGGCCGCTGCCGTTTAGGGCCATAACTATGAGGTAGTTGCATTTGTCGCATGTAGCCAAACAACTCCTGCTGGAAACTGGAGGGAAGATGCTGCCTCAGAGGCCACCTTTGTGTTTGCTTATGCTGAGTAATGTAATTACGTTGCTGGTAGGGCCCAAGGCTAGGCTGTTGGTGAGATCCGGGCAGTGCAAGCTCAGCATACGACCTTATGGGGTTTTGGACAAGACTGTGTTGATATCCAGTCTTCTCAGCCAACCAATTACTGTAAGCTGAAGAACACATGTTTTAATGGCTTTGTGTTAATGTAATTATATATAGTTCAAGGTGAAACTCACCATTTACATGGGATCCCCCAACAAGTAGTAGAAACACTTGCAGCACCCTAGAAGATGTACAGATTTTATATGTTAAACATGATGCCCATTGACAGCTGAATGGGTTTTATGTCAACACACAGGAATTACCTTATAGGAAACCCCACAGCAGCAGCCATGGCTGTGCATGGATACTTCAGTAGACCCTGGAGCAGCAGCTACAATTCCATTGAAAGAACTCATGCAGAATCAACACCACAGCTGTTCTATTTAAAAGTTGTGTACAGCCAATCACATTCTTCTCTGTTACTGGTTGGTTTGAAACAAGGTGCAACTCAATCCTAATTATTGTTCCTAATTAGTTGGGATCGCTTGCATGCATGCTGTTCACTAGAGGCTGTCACATGTCACATGTTTGTTTTTCTTATTTGCAGCAACTTCAAAAAAGGCACTACAAGCCAATCTTTAAATCCATCTGTTACGCTAATCATTCCCAACTATATAATCCATAAATAGATGTCCAGACACATGTATCACCCTGTACAAAGTAAAAGACCATAAAGGAGCATTCAGTGTCATTAGTGCTAAACTATGGTTCATTTACATTTTCCACAACCTACACTAAACGTTTGCATGCCATTACTCAAGTAAGTGATTCTAAACCTCTAAAACATAATTGTGGCTTATGTTGCATTAATAGTTTCGAAGCCAGCTCACAGTTCCCTCGACATCATCCTGCACATTTCAGAGAAACTACTGAATGACATAGATAGGATAGGATAGATTCAAAACGCAGCTAAAAAACAGGTAGGTGTTGAGCAATTGACTGATGTGTGACCTCTAGTAGACAAAACTAATAAGTCTGTGGCTGGTTGCAGGCTACTTACTTCCACTAATTTTTTCAGGTGCTGTTAGATTTAAGAGCTATAATTTGAGTCTATTCTGTAAGCTCTTAATCGCTATAGGTCTGTGAAATGTATTTTGTCCAAGTCAAGATCCAATACAATGACTGAAAATACGATGACTATTAATCATCTCACAAAGAGAGCACCAGAAGCAAATTCACTACAACTGGCTATGGTGGTGCATGCTTTGGATCATGGCTCACTCCGATTGACCAATAATGCTACATTGAAAATGATGCTTTTTAAATAAACACTAGTGTCTGATTCTTAGCTATTATGATCTGTTCTTTAGTTTACTACGTTCATCTTTCTCCTGAAGACATTTTTAATATCAGTTTCACTAAAATAGGCCGTCTATACTCAATGTAACCCTTTCCACAGATATTAAATTATTAGATAAACCAGACACGTGCAGTGGCAAACAGGAGAAAGGAAATTAAGGTTGACGCCTGGTTTGAAGGCTTGGTGCTCATGGTTGATACTACTTCTTGATTAATAGCTCTACATCAGAAACTGGACGATGGCTCTGCGCTTAATGACACCAGTCATCATGACATAGTCAACAGGGGTGGATCTATCGGAAAACTATCTTGCCACCCAGTTGCCACCCTATTTTTGTTTTTGTTGGCAATGGATGTATGTGTAAAATGGTGTTGCTGTAAACTTAACTCACCAATTTAGAAATCACTTTGACCCCTAAATAATGAAAAAAATGGTTGTGTCTGCCGCCATAATTTTGCCTCATCTCTATCCTTGCGTGACTATCGACACTCTCTCGACGGTTCTGGACTCTCCGTAGTTGAAGAGGAATTTGACTTTATAACACTTCTGGAGTCATTTTGTATGCACCCAAGAAGTTTTTAGATGCAAGAATTTCCTTCGGGATCAATAAAGTTTTATCTTATCTTATCTTGCTTCAATATTTAGATATTTGATAACTGTGTGAGCAAACACCCTCCGCATCCAATAGACCCCATTCCACATCAAACACCACTTTTGACTAATTGAGACTAAAACAGAGTTTCTTTCTGCAGGCCATAAGGACTGTGAACTCTGACCTCACCAGGGCCCCCCCACTGCCCCTCCCATGCACACACTCACACACATAGTTAGTACACAGTACATGCACTCACATAGTTCTACTACATAACTTAATGCTACTTTTTTATTAAATATTGTTTACATGCCTACTTGTTTATAAGCCTTGCTGTTTATGTGTTTATATGCTTATTTTGTTACATTTCTCTTTTTTTTTGCTGTAATTACTGTAAATAGTGTGGATATTTGATATTTTGATCTCTCCAATTTGTGATATTTGTATTGTTTTGTTGTACATTTATCGGCATTTTTTCATTTCACTGCACATCCTGAATGTGTATGTAACAATTAAACTTCTTCCATCCATCCATCCATTATCGTCCGCTTATCCGGGGTCGGGTCGCGGTGGCAGCCGGCTAAGCAGGGCCCCCCAGGCTTCCTTCTCCCCAGCCACACTCTCTAGTTCCTCCTGGGGGATCCCGAGGCGTTCCCAGGCCAGACGAGATATGTAATCCCTCCAGCGAGTTCTGGGTCTGCCCCGGGGTCTCCTCCCAGTTGGACGTGCCCGGAAAACCTCCAAAGGGAGGCGCCCGGGGGGCATCCTAATCAGATGCCCGAACCACCTCAGCTGACTCCTTTCGATGCGGAGGAGCAGCGGCTCTACTCCGAGCTCCCTCCGGATGTCTGAGCTCCTCACCCTATCTCTAAGGCTGAGCCCAGCCACCCTGCGGAGGAAACTCATTTCGGCCGCTTGTATCCGCGATCTCATTCTTTCGGTCACTACCCAAAGCTCGTGACCATAGGTGAGGGTTGGAACGTAGATGAACCTGTAAATCGAAAGCTTCGCCTTCCGGCTCAGCTCCCTCTTCACCACAATGGACCGGTACAGCGCCCGCATCACTGCAGACGCTGCACCAATCCGTCTGTCCATCTCCCGCTCCATTTTGCCCTCACTCGTGAACAAGACCCCGAGATACTTGAACTCCTTCGCTTGAGGCAGCAACTCACTCCCAACCCGGAGGGAACACTCCACCGTTTTCCGGCAGAGAACCATGGCCTCAGACTTGGAGGTGCTGACTCTCATCCCAACTGCTTCACACTCGGCTGCAAACCGCCCCAGTGCATGCTGGAGGTCACGGTCTGATGTAGCCAACAGAACCACATCATCTGCAAAGAGCAGAGATGCAATTCTGAGGTCCCCAAACCGGACACTCTCCTCACCTCGGCTGCGCCTTGAGATTCTGTCCATGAAGATCACGAACAGAACCGGTGACAAGGGGCAACCTTGGCGGAGTCCAACACCCACTGAGAACATGCTTGACTTTGTGCCGAGAATACGGACGCAGCTCGCACTTTGTTCGTACAAGGACCGAATGGCACGTACCAACGGCCCCGGTACCCCATACTCCCGTAGTACCCCCCACATGATTCCCCGGGGGACACGGTCATAGGCCTTCTCCAAGTCCACAAAGCACATGTAGACTGGATGGGCAAACTCCCATGCGCCCCCCAACAACCCTGCGAGGGTAAAGAGCTGGTCCACTGTTCCACGGCCAGGACGGAATTCGCATTGTTCCTCCTGGAGCTGAGGTTCGACAATCGGCCGGAGCCTCCTTTCCAGCACCCTGGAATAAACTTTCCCGGGGAGGCTGAGCAGTGTGATACCCCGATAGTTGGAGCACACCCTCCGGTCCCCTTTTTTGAAAATGGGGACCACCACCCCGGTCTGCCATTCCACAGGTACTGTCCCTGACCTCCACGCTACATTGACTAGGCGTGTCAGCCACGACAGCCCGACAATGTCCAGAGCCTTCAGCATCTCAGGGCGAATCTCATCCACACCTGGCGCCTTGCCACTGAAGAGCTTTTTGACTACTTCAGTGACCTCTACCAAGGATATGGGTGAGACTTCCCCCGAGTCTTCAGACTCTGCCTCTTCCACAGAGGACGTACTGGTCGGGTTCAGGAGCTCCTCAATGTGTTCTTTCCACCGCCCGACAATATCCTCAGTCTGGGTCAGCAGTTCTCCTCCCCGACTGAGCACAGCCTGAGCCAAGCCCTGCTTTCCCTTCCTGAGTCGCCGGACAGTTTGCCAGAACCTCCTTGAGGCCAACCGAAAGTCCTGCTCCATGGCCTCCCCGAACTCCTCCCACACCCGGGTTTTTGCTTCAGCAACCGCTGAAGCTGCGGTCCTTTTGGCCTCCCGGTACCCGTCTGCTGTTTCAGGAGACCCCTGGGCCAACCAGGCCCGAAAGGCCTCCTTCTTCAGCCTGACGGCTACCTTCACAATTAAACTTCTTGAATCTTGTAAACACCAGCTGTGTAATGTGAGTTACTACATGTAATGTCAGTTATTGTCTTGAATGTGGGGAAAATATATATACATTTTATCTCTGATAGTAGCTTAAACTTCTTTTAGAAATAAATATGACTACGTTGAGTATTCAACATAAAAGTTGATTTGAAGTTGGCTTTTATGCATGTGAACATGATTCTCATTGACAAAACCACATTTTTGCCATTGGTGACATTACCTTTTATGCTGGCCAAATACAAACTTCCATTGGCAGATATGAGGATCTCTGAGGTTGACAATCAGTTTCAAATTAGGTGGAACGAAATTGAGTGGATGCATTCAATATATGGTGACGATTTAAACCAATCAATATTGGTGATATTATTCCATGAATGACTTGGTAGCTCTACTGTCCAGTCATTCATGGTTCGACGTAGCTAGGAGCCTGCTGCTCTTGATGATGCTGGAGCTTGTAGGTAGGAGCCTGCTGCTCTTGATGATGCTGGAGCTCGTAGCTAGGAGCCTGCTGCTCTTGAGGATGCTGGAGCTCGTAGCTAGGAGTCTGCTGCTCTTGAGGATGCTGGAGCTCGTAGCTAGGAGCCTGCTGCTCTTGAGGATGCTGGAGCTCGTAGCTAGGAGCCTGCTGCTCTTGAGGCTGCTGGGCTTGAAGATAGGTGGCTGCCGCACATACATAGCTCGATGGTTTCTGCTTTTGGGGCTCCTGGGGCACATAGCTAGGTGGTTGCTGCTTTTGGGGCTCTTGGGGCACATAGAATAGAATCAAATAGAACTTTATTTATCCCGAAGGAAATTCTTGTGCCAGGTTACATAGCGATACAGTACAAAACAGAATGATAAAAAATAAACTGTCTGTTTTTTTCTTTTACAAATTTACAGTTAAAATATACAAGTATGAAGGCATGGTAAGATAAGATATTCGACGGCAAAAACAAATTGGCATGACATTAAGAATATTGCACATGATGATGAGAGGAGATGAGGAGGTTAGTGTTTATTAAATAGTAATTATAACACAATGATAGCTAGGGTGTTGCTGCTTTTGGGGATCCTGGGGCACATAGCTAGGTGGTACTGCTTTTGGTGGATTCCTGGTGGCACAATAGCTAGGTGGTTGCTGCTTTTGGGGGATCTGGGGCACAGTAGCTAGGTGGTTGCTTGCTTTGGGGGATCCTGTGGGCACATAGCTAGGTGGTTGCTGCTTTTTGGGGATCCTGGGCACATCGCTAGGTGGTTTTGCTGCTTTTTTTGGGGGATCCTGGGGCCATCGCTAGGTGGTTGCTGCTTTTGCTGCTGCTGGGGCACATAGCCAGGGGGCTGCTGCTGCTTTTTGAAAGATTTTTGGATGATTGATTTGACAACTATGACCCCTTTATGAATCCCTTCTTGGGTTTTGCCAGAGGGCCAACCCCAAGATGGCTGCTGGCACCATCTTGAAACATTAACTTTTGAACCAGAACACCTAGAATCATGTATGAAGACACTTTTTCGTATAAGTCCACCATGAGGATTCTGATTCTGACATCATTTTGACCTTATGACCCAGAAATCAAAGATGGCCACCATCCAGTCGAGTGAAATGATGTTTTTCAGTAAAAATGGTCTTGGACACCTTGTAAAGTACTGTAGCTGTACATTTTACTTTTTAAACTATGTTTGATCGTTTAAATCAGGGGTGGCCAACCAGTCAGAGACGAAGAGCCAATTTTTTTCACTGTGGTTCTGCAAAGAGCCACATCATTCATACACACATGAACATCTCTTCCTGTCACACACACCAATATCATTTCTTAGCCGTATCTAGTTCGTTCGGGGGTTGCTCCGAGCACCCCCCCCCCCCCCTCGGGAGGCGCTGTCTCGGTGCTCGTTGCGCGCCTCACGGTAGTGTTATTGCTCCGAATTAACGGAGCACCCCCCGGGAGACACTGACTCGGTGCCCGTCGCGCGCCTCACAGTATCGTCATTGCGCATCCTTGGCGCAACATCTGTGATAACGCGTTAACTTTGACAGCCTTTTAAAAAAAAAAAAAAATCGATATGAACGTAAGAGCCGCATGAAACCAGGCAAAGAGCCGCATGCGGCTCGCGAGCCTCGGGTTGGCCAGGCCTGGTTTAGATCATGACAGTACCTTTTAAATTATGTATAATAAACCAAGATTTAAAGAAATATAACTTGGTTACAATCAACCGGCCAACAGTTATGAATGACGTCATGGACAAGCTGTCTACCACCATCGCCACTGAGAGCATGCCCTTCGCCTTCTCAGTGGGAGATCATGTATGTCCTCATCACCCTGCTCAAGGACGAGAACCCAAACAAGTACCATGACATTGTACCCTTTCTTGGTCCCTTCCATATGTAACAGAGAGGAAAACCACATACCTTATTTTCCTATTATATTTATTTTAATTTACAGATTTTATTTCCAAACTATGTTTTTCTTGATTAATTAATTAATTTATTTATTTATTTCCGGCGCTATCTGGTGACGTTGCAGTGTATTTCCATAATCTCGTCAGTTCACGTCTGATCTGATGAGAGGTGTCATGTTTGCATTGGCAGTGCCACTGAAATTATATGGTTGAGTACTGTGTGTGCCAGGCGTGGCGAGGACCTTTTGCTTTTCTGTCAAACTAATTTACAGAAAGAAAAGATTATCGCCTGAAGTCGTGGTATGCTGTGATCACTCGTGCACCAGAACACAACACAGTGTGGCTGGTTTGGACCGGCTACACATACAAGGTGTGTGATGATGAGCGCTATCTACAAGCGCTACAAGGGGACTGAGCTAGGAGATGTACTTGTGGCCGTAGGAGTTATTGCAGAAGGCTCCGTCGATCTTGCACTGAAAGGCAAGCATTACAAGAGGGGGCTGCGTTGCTGGAGGCTCATGCCCAACCTGACGATGATGAAGGACAATGTTGAGATTCCGAGATACAAGTCTCTCCCAAGAATCCCGCGCTGCTGCTCATGCGGCACTGGAGGATGATCCTGACCTTGAGAGCCTCATCAACAACTTGTTCACCCAGGTGGATGCTAGTGACATGGCGGACTACTGGAGGGACATTCTGTCCATGACAGATGCGCTCATGCAGAATGTGCACGCAGTCCATATCTGCAAGTGGGACGCGTATGTTAGCTCTCTGCATGCCATGCTACCATGGTTGGTAGCATACAACTACAATAGTTATCGGAGGTGGCTGCCTGATTTCTGGACAACGCTGACAGCTCTCCCTGCTAATCAGGTTGCCTTCCTTTGTACTGACTTCACTCAGTCCATCACAGGCAACCCCTCCTCCAATATGGCCTGGGACATGTTGGAGTAGGGGTTGGGACATGACCTGGGAGAGGAGAAGTTAACAGCTTCTTGAAAGACCCGGTGTTCAGTAAGAATACCTCCCTCCATGCATGCGTTCCTCTGAGCAAAAGCTTGATGTTTGAGGCCATGCATGAAGAAGCCCGGGGAGGAACTCAGGGCGTGAGCTGCTGAGATGGAACAGAGTGTTCTCAAGGCAGTGATTGACCTGGTTGAGGTCAATCAACTTGTGAACCTATCCATGTTGTTGGAACATTGTGTTGTTGAGGAGTCTGTGGCCTTATTCAACTCCAACGGCACATACAGGAAGATGCAGTCTGTCCAATCTGTAGATCTGCAAGAACCCTACATCACTCTCGTTGACATAGGCATGATCTGGAACCCCATACAAGTGGTCAGACTATGTCCACAAAGTGTCATCCATAATCCTTGCCCACCACAGTGATGCTGACTGTATCATCTGTGTGAACGACCTCGAGTATGCTGCATCATGCAGCATACTCGACTAAAGCTGACAAATGAGGCCTGCGAGTACAGGGTAAGGCACATGTCCCCAACACCAACATGAAATTGGGCAACCCCTTCCCCTCTGGCAGAGCATGCTGACAATATGTTTTAATTGAGGTTTAAATCCATTCTAATGAAGGCAACATATCTGACAAATCCATTCGTGGTCTGCAATAGCATAGGGATCTGGTAATCTCACCATTACTGAGAACTTTATTGATGCAGTCTGAGCTACCTAGGCTTCTAATGTAATCTTCTAATGTAACCATTTCCTCACTGTTCCAGACCTAGCTGTCATGTGTCTCTTGTCTTGTACAGTATGTTTACAGTAGCTGTCAAATTTCTAATGTGGCAGGTCGTAAAGTAGCCTTCTCGTAAACATTTCTACTTTGACTTAGTGACACTTAGTTAGCTTAGTGACACTAATATTACCACCATGGCCCTGATATTGACAAATAAGGAGAGGATACACAGGCTCAACAACCAACAAAAGCAGGTAAGTTGAGCGAAATAGCAACAACAATGCAAAACCTCCATTTATTTACAGACTACAATGTTGTGACCTGCAACCAAAACACTTTTGCCTCCTGAATGCGCGCGCATCCAGTAGTTTGTGAACAAGAAACCCGTCTATATAGGCTCGGTGACTTTGAGGTATCCTGACGCATGCACAGATGAGACCTCGTCTATTCGACCAATGAGCAGATGTGACATTGATGGACAGACTTCAAGCCCCTTTTCTTCTTCTTTTCTAGGTTTGGTGGCATTGCTCAGTGGGGACAGACTGTTTGCTAGTCAAGCTCACACCTGGTCGTATAATAGGAGCCCTTTAACTCTATTGAAAGATTCAGTGTGCCATTTTTATGTGCGAATTGGCAGCCCCTTTGGGTCATCCAAATGACACAGATACCAACCAAACAGTGATTATGGCTAATAACACTTAGAAAGCCTTTTAAAGAGGTCTACGGAACAGCAGAGAAGTAATCAGGACTGGATTCAAGTGGAATATTGCATTAAACGTTTAAAACTGAAGTCATGCTTGCCAAACTCCTCCCCATGGAGAAATAATTCTCATTTTGTTGCAAACTGACTTGAAGGTCAAACCTGAGCCTAGCTAACAGCACACCTAAATAGGAGTCCTCACTAAACACTAGGTGGCTGGTCTGGCAGCAACATACACCATGTTTTGTACTCCTGGTACCATTGTAAATAGACTTGCCTCCCTGTGCCGTTTCTAATGCTCAACTTATAATTTTACTGTCATTTGTAAGACATGGGGCATCATTCAACCATGAGATTAGTTTCTCAATATTGTCCTGATACTCAAACCAAGATTTTAAGCAAGTTATGTACGTAGATTGAGCAAGCATCAGAAAATTGACCTTGAGTGTAATGTTACAAAACCCCAAATTGCTGTAGAGAACTGAAGCCATGCCAGAAATTAAATTCTCATTGCCAATTTAGAAACAGCCATTTTTAGCATTTTATCAGATTGAATTGTTGCAGTAAATCTTGTTTAACTGACTTGGGCATTCGATTTTCAGACAAATGCTGGTGTGGTGGGTGCAATAAGGAATGAGAATAGGAAAAAACACCGCCACCTGGGGAATTGCACCCCAGGAAATACAACAGAACCTTAATTGCCTTGGAATGGGAGGATACAGCACACAGACCGTTGCTGATACAAGACACGCGTTTCCACAATAAACCAAATGTTTTGTTATCAGACAAGCAGGGACTGGAGCTGCTGGGAATTACATAATTAGTTACTTCAACAAAATCATTTTAGATGACAATGGCAAAAAAATAAAAATAAAAAGCCTTAGAGGTAACCTAAAGTCTCTAAACTACCAATCCACATAAATGCAAAAAGATGGGGGGGCGGGACTTGTGGAGAAGCAGACTACACTGAAGTGTAGTCACCGTGCTTTTACTCACATGCATGAAGTGGAGGGTCTATAGAAAAAAAATTATATAAAACAACCCAGTTGGTAGGCTATAGAAATAAAGCAAAACTGTTGGTGAACCTACAAAAGGGAGGACAAGGGTCAAGAAAGCTCACCATGCAGCTCACCACCTCTGGTATGGCGTTATTAAAACACTGGATTGCGCAAGGTGGGCAGGACAACAAAGGGGTTCCAAAACAGCTAAAAGTCAACTACTATAAAGAATGCTGACTTATGCATAGCAAGTGATCACTTTACCTACTGTGGCACACTCCCGTATATTCTTGAGTGTGCACACGACTGAAGATAATAAATCAATGGTCCACACCAACCTTCAATGATAAACAGGCTTCTTTATTTATTGTACAGGGGGGAAGGGGGAGTGCAGGGTTCTTATCGTGTTGAGTCCGTTATTCCAATACCGTCGTCGTTGTCCGTATGCAGGGAGTATCACACCAGGAAGTGGTCTCAGGGGGTCCAGGGCAAGGCAGGCGGGAGGGTCGTCAGGCAGGCAAGGGTTGGTACACAATTCGGGTTCGCAGACAGGCAGAACGTCAAGGCACACAGCCACTTCTGGTAGTCTCCCAAACTCTCCCACACAGGGTCTTGGTCCGCGTCCTTCCTCCTTCTCCTCCTCCTCCTCCTCCTCCTCCTCTTTCTCTTCCTCACCACCACCACCACCACCACCACTTCCTCTTCCACTTCCACTTCCGCCTCACTCTCTTCCACTCTCTCGACCGTCCTTTACACCACCCAGGTCCTCTTATTTATTTCCTGCAGCCAGGCCTTTGATTGGCTGCCGCCGAGTTCCTCCAATGAGGCGCAGCCAGTTCCCATGAGGCTGATTGCCTCTCTCCACTTCCTAGTCTCCTCGCCTCCCTCTGGGGGCCGAATGGGGAATTGCGGCCCCCCCGACTGTCGTCCACCCTCATTCCTCTGCCCTTCAGTGGCCGTCTGCCACATACCCTCCCCCTCAGCTCCGATCAGGAGGGAGGGGCGGCCCAGCCCCTCAAGGCGTCTCTCCGGATGCCTGGGGCTTCGCCAGTGGGGCCGTGTCGGCCTCGGGGCCCAGGGTGCACCTGTCCCCCAGGTCGGCCCCCTCCCTGCACCCTGGGGCATATCTCCCCTCACTGAGTGGTCCCCTCCTCGGATGGCCCGCTCTGTGGCGCCTCCTCTAGGCCCATCTCCTGCGCCGGGCCCCGGTCCGTCTGCTGCGCCGGCCCCCGGGTCGTCCGCTGCGCCGGCCCCCGGGTCATCCGCTGCTGCGCCGCCGCCGCCGCCTGGGTCGTCCGCTGCTGCGCCTCCGCCGCCCGGGTCGTCTGCTGCTGCTGCAACGCCGCCGTTGCCTGGGTCGTCTGCTGCGCCGGTCCGTCTCCTGCGCCGCCTCCCGGGTCGTCTGCTGCGCCGGTCCCTGGTCCGTCTCCTGCTGCGCCGACGCCGCCCGGATCGTCCTCTGCTGCGCCGACGCCGCCCGGGTAGTCCGCTGAAGCGCCTTCAGCGGGGCCTGTGGCCCTCAGCCGGGCCTGGTCCGCCGTCAGCTGGGCTGCGGCCTTCAGCTGGGCCTTCTCTGCCGTCAGCGGGGCCTGGAGACCTTCAGCCTGCTCCAGTGCCTGCTGCTCTCGCTGGCCGGTGGCCGCCAGCTGGGCCTGGAGCTCTTTAGCCTGCTCCAGGGCCTGCTGCTCTCGTTGGCCTTCCGCCATCAGCTGGGCCTGGAGCTCTCTGGCCTGCTCCCGGGCCTGCTCCTCTCTCTGGCCTGCGGCCTTCAGCTGGGCCTGGAGCTCTTTAGCCTGCTCCAGGGCCTGCTGCTCTTGCTGGCCTTCCGCCGTCAGCTGGGCCTGGAGCTCTTCGGCCTGCTCCAGGGCCTGCTGCTCTCGCTGGCCGGTGGTTGCCAGCTGGGCCTTCAGCTGGACCTTCAGCTGGTTCTGGAGCCCTTTCGCCTCCTTCCGGGCCTGCTCCTCCTGCTGGGCTGAGGCCTTCAGCTGGGCCTGGAGCTCTTCGGCCTGCTCTGCCGTCAGCTGGGCTGCGGCCTTCAGCTGGGCCTGGAGCTCTTTGGCCTGCTCTGCCGTCAGCTGCGCTGCGGCCTTCAGCTGGGCCTTCTCCGCCGTCAGCTGGGCCTGGAGCCCTTCAGCCTGCTCCAGTGCCTGCTGCTTTTGCTGGGCTGCGGCCTTCAGCTGGGCCTGGAGCTCTATGGCCTGCTCCAGGGCCTGCTGCTCTCGCTGGCCGGCGGCCCTCCGCTGGGCCCGCTCCGCCGTCAGCTGGGCCTGGAGCCCTTCAGCCTGCTCCAGTGCCTGCTGCTTTTGCTGGGCTGCGGCCTTCAGCTGGGCCTGGAGCTCTATGGCCTGCTCCAGGGCCTGCTGCTCTCGCTGGCCGGCGGCCCTCCGCTGGGCCCGCTCCGCCGTCAGCTGGGCCTGGAGCTCTTCAGCCTGATCCCGGGCCTGCTGCTCTCTTTGGCCCGCGGCCGCCAGCTGCCCCGACAGAGTCCCTTACCGTGAGCTGCATGGCCTCCAGCTCCTGGTAATTCCTTTGGCTGCTAGCCAGCATGGCCCCCAGCTCCGGTATTATGGCTGCCATCTGGCCCATCTTCAGTTTTTCCCGCGCCAGCTCAAGGCGGAGCTGCTCCACCTGTTCCTTATCCAGGGAGGCCTCCTCCTGGAGAGACCACTTCCTCTTTCTCCTGGACCCGTGGGCCCTCCCTGGCAGCAGCGCCAGCCTTCTGCTTCTTGGCCTTTTTCTTCTTCCGGCCAGTCGCCACAGGGGGATCGTCCTCCAGGCCGCTACACTGAAACTGATTAAACAGCACCTCCATATCCATGGTGGGTTGGTGTGGGAGCATTATTATCTTCAGTCAACTTAAGTTGCCCACATTCTCCACCATATGTGGCACATGCCCGTATATTCTTGTGTGCACACGACTGAAGATAAATCAACGGTCCACACCAACCTTCAATGATACAGGCTTCTTTATTGTACAGGGGGGAAGGGGGAGTGCAGGGTTCTTATCGTGTTGAGTCCGTTATTCCAATACCGTCGTCGTCCGTATGCAGGGAGTATCACACCAGGAAGTGGTCTCAGGGGGTCCAGGGCAAGGCAGGCGGGAGGGTCATCAGGCAGGCAAGGGTCGGTACACAATTCGGGTTCGCAGACAGGCAGAACGTCAAGGCACACAGCCACTTCTGGTAGTCTCCCAAACAGGGTCTTGGTCTTGGTCCGCGTCCTCCACCACTCTCTCGACCGTCCTTTACACCACCCAGGTCCTCTTATTTATTTCCTGCAGCCAGGCCTTTGATTGGCTACCGCCGAGTTCCTCCAACGAGGCGCAGCCACTTCCCATGAGGCTGATTGCCTCTCTCCACTTCCTAGTCTCCTCGCCTCCCTCTGGGGGCCGAATAGGGAATTGCGCCCCCCCCGACTGTCATCCACCCTCATTCCTCTGCCCTTCAGTGGCCGTCTGCCACACTACATACATGTAACCCTAAACACAGAAAAGGAGTGAGTCGGCCCACGGGTTCCTTAAGAATTTCTTCAGGATTAATAGTTGTATCTTACATAACCTGGCCCATAGTCAGGCTTCGGCTGCATTCACCAACACTGCACACACTGAGGGTGCATTCCCACTGGCATGCATCGGCCTAATTTCCAATTAAACACCACGTCAGGTTAACATTTTTATTTTTCTGCAGACAGATGAAATCCAATGAAACATCTCATGTGGGATCTCCAGTAATCAACCTGATGCAAATAAAACAATCAGTTAGTGACTCATTCCAAACCAGACAGTTTTAGGCAGTTTGAACAAAAACTAACTACCCAAATTAAGCCACTTACGGTATGGCAGAGTGGGTGGCCGATATGCAGGACTAACTAACGACGGGTGGTTCCTTTCTTTGAGGCCGCGTTGGAGGATAAAGCTGGATACAGCTTAGCTACTTGCCCAAGCAACCTCACCAGCTGAAGTTGCTGCTGCTGAAGAGGCAGCTGCTGAGGCGGCTGCTTCCGTTGAGGAGGCTGCTTTTGCAGCAGCCCGCCAAGCCCCTGTTGCTGAGGAAGCTGCTGCTGAAGCAGCTGTTGTATATGGCCAAGCAGCTGTTTGTTTTGCTGAGGAGTCTGCTGCAGCAGCTGCTGTATATGGCCAAGCAGCTGTTTGTTTAGCTGAGGAGGCTGCTGCAGCAGCTGCTGTATATGGCCAAGCAGCTGTTGGTTTTGCAGAGCCGGCTGCTGCTGAGGAAGCTGCTGCAGCAGCTGCCGTATACGACCCTGAGGCCACTGCTGCTGAGGAGGCTGCTGCCATATACCACCAAGCATCAGCTGCTCGAACCTGGAGAGAGGCTTATACTGAGTAATGTAACTACGCTGCTGGAAGGGCCCAAGGATAAGCTGTTGAGATCCGGGCAGTGCAAGCTCAGCATACGACCTTAAGAGGGTTTTGGCAAGTCTGCGTTGATTGCTGTAAGCTGAAGAACACATGTTTTAATGGATTTGTGTTAATGTAATTATATATAGTTCAAGATGAAACTCACCATTTACATGGGATCCCCCAACAAGTAGTAGAAACACTTGCAGCACCCTAGAAGATTTACAGTTTTAATATGATCGGCATGATGCCCATTGACAGCTGAATGAGTTGTATGTCAACACACAGGAATTACCTTATAGGAAACACCACAGCAGCAGCCATGGCTGTGCATGGATACTTCAGTAGACCCTGGAGCAGCAGCTACAATTCCATTGAAAGAACTCATGCAGAATCAACACCACAGCTGTGCTATTTAAAAGTTGTGTACAGCCAATCACATTCTTCTCTGTTACTGGTTGGTTTGAAACAAGGTGCAACTCAATCCTAATTATTGTTCCTAATTAGTTGGGATCGCTTGCATGCATGCTGTTCACTAGAGGCTGTCACATGTCACATGTTTGTTTTTCTTATTTGCAGCAACTTCAAAAAAGGCACTACAAGCCAATCTTTAAATCCATCTGTTACGCTAATCATTCCCAACTATATAATCCATAAATAGATGTCCAGACACATGTATCACCCTGTACAAAGTAAAAGACTTGGCTTGAAAAGTAAAAGCCCATAAAGGAGCATTCAGTGTCATTAGTGCTAAACTATGGTTCATTTACATTTTCCACAACCTACACTAAACGTTTGCATGCCATTACTCAAGTAAGTGATTCTAAACCTCTAAAACATAATTGTGGCTTATGTTGCATTAATAGTTTCGAAGCCAGCTCACAGTTCCCTCGACATCATCCTGCACATTTCAGAGAAACTACTGAATGACATAGATAGGATAGGATAGATTCAAAACGCAGCTAAATAACAGGTAGGTGTTGAGCAATTGACTGATGTGTGACCTCTAGTAGACAAAACTAATAAGTCTGTGGCTGGTTGCAGGCTACTTACTTCCACTAATTTTTTCAGGTGCTGTTAGATTTAAGAGCTATAATTTGAGTCTATTCTGTAAGCTCTTAATCGCTATAGGTCTGTGAAATGTATTTTGTCCAAGTCAAGATCCAATACAATGACTGAAAATACGATGACTATTAATCATCTCACAAAGAGAGCACCAGAAGCAAATTCACTACGACTGGCTATGGTGGTGCATGCTTTGGATCATGGCTCACTCCGATTGACCAATAATGCTACATTGAAAATGATGCTTTTTAAATAAACACTAGTGTCTGATTCTTAGCTATTATGATCTGTTCTTTAGTTTACTACGTTCATCTTTCTCCTGAAGACATTTTTAATATCAGTTTCACTAAAATAGGCCGTCTATACTCAATGTAACCCTTTCCACAGATATTAAATTATTAGATAAACCAGACACGTGCAGTGGCAAACAGGAGAAAGGAAATTAAGGTTGACGCCTGGTTTGAAGGCTTGGTGCTCATGGTTGATACTACTTCTTGATTAATAGCTCTACATCAGAAACTGGACGATGGCTCTGCGCTTAATGACACCAGTCATCATGACATAGTCAACAGGGGTGGATCTATCGGAAAACTATCTTGCCACCCAGTTGCCACAATATTTTTGTTTTTGTTGGCAATGGATGTATGTGTAAAATGGTGTTGCTGTAAACTTAACTCACCAATTTAGAAATCACTTTGACCCCTAAATAATGAAAAAAATGGTTGTGTCTGCCGCCATAATCCTTGCGTGACTATTGACACTCCCAATCTTCCAATTTCCAATCTCATCTTGCTTCAATATTTAGATATTTGATAACTGTGTGAGCAAACACCCTCCGCATCCAATAGACCCCATTCCACATCAAACACCACTTTTGACTAATTGAGACTAAAACAGTTTCTTTCTGCAGGCCATAAGGACTGTGAACTCTGACCTCACCAGGGCCCCCCCACTGCCCCTCCCATGCACACACTCACACACATAGTTAGTACACAGTACATGCACTCACATAGTTCTACTACATAACTTAATGCTACTTTTTTATTAAATATTGTTTACATGCCTACTTGTTTATAAGCCGTGCTGTTTATGTGTTTATATGCTTATTTTGTTACATTTCTCATTCCTACAAATAAAAAAAGCTGTTTTTTTTGCTGTAAATACTGTAAATAGTGTGGATATTTGATTCTGATCTCTCCAATTTGTGATATTTGTATTGTTTTGTTGTACATTCATCGCCACTTTTTCATTTCACTGCACATCCTGAATGTGTATGTAACAATTACACTTCTTGAATCTTGTAAACACCAGCTGTGTAATGTGAGTTACTACATGTAATGTCAGTTATTGTCTTGAATGTGGGAAAAAAAATATACATTTTATCTCTGATAGTAGCTTAAACTTCTTTTAGAAATAAATAGGACTACGTTGAGTATTCAACATAAAAGTTGATTTGAAGTTGGCTTTTATGCATGTGAACATGATTCACATGCATAAAAAAATGGGTCATAGGAAATTAAGTCTGCCAACCTCTGCCCCCCGCACCTGGAAGCTCATGCCACCCCTTTGCCACCCCAAGAAAAAAAGACCCAACACTGATAGTAAGTATGGCTCAGCGATTTATGAAGTTGATTAATACCAAGTTGATTCATGATTAAACATTACTTTGTCAAGAAGGGAAAACTATGCAGTCAGTCATGGCACCGTGATTCTATATTCATTGACAAAACCACATAATTGCCATTGGTGACATTACCTTTTATGCTGGCCAAATACAAACTTCCATTGGCAGATATGAGGATCCCTGAGGTTGACAATCAGTTTCAAATTAGGTGGAACGAAATTGAGTGGATGCATTCAATATATATGGTGATCAATATTGGTGATATTATTCCATGAATGACTTGGTAGCTCTACTGTCCAGTCATTCATGGTTTGACGTAGCTAGGAGCCTGCTGCTCTTGAGGATGCTGGAGCTCGTAGCTAGGAGCCTGCTGCTCTTGAGGATGCTGGAGCTCGTAGCTAGGAGCCTGCTGCTCTTGAGGATGCTGGAGCTCGTAGCTAGGAGCCTGCTGCTCTTGAGGATGCTGGAGCTCGTAGCTAGGAGCCTGCTGCTCTTGAGAATGCTGGGCTTGAAGATAGGTGGCTGCCGCACGTAGCTTGGTGGTTGCTGCTGCTGCGGCGGCACATATCTGGGTGGTTGCTGCTTTTGGGGGCTCCTGGGGCACATAGCTAGGTGGTTGCTGCTTTTGGGGGCTCCTGGGGCACATAGCTAGGTGGTTGCTGCTTTTGGGGGATCCTGGGACACATAGTGGTTGCTGCTTTTGGGGATCCTGGGGCACATAGCCAGGGGGCTGCTGCTGCTTTTTGAAAGATTTTTGGATGATTGATTTGACAACTATGACCCCTTTATGAATCCCTTCTTGGGTTTTGCCAGAGGGCCAACCCCAAGATGGCTGCTGGCACCATCTTGAAACATTAACTTTTGAACCAGAACACCTAGAATCATGTATGAAGACACTTTTTCATATAAGTCCACCATGAGGATTCTGATTCTGACATCATTTTGACCTTATGACCCAGAAATCAAAGATGGCCACCATCCAGTCGAGTGAAATGATGTTTTTCAGTAAAAATGGTCTTGGACACCTTGTAAAGTACTGTAGCTGTACATTTTACTTTTTAAACTATGTTTGATCGTTTAAATCAGGGGTGGCCAACCAGTCAGAGACGAAGAGCCAATTTTTTTCACTGTGGTTCTGCCAAAGAGCCACATCATTCATACACACATGAACATCTCTTCCTGTCACACACACCAATAGCATTTTCTTAGCCGTGCTGGGCCTGGGCACATTAGCTAGGTGGTTGCTTGCCTTTTGGGGGCTCCTGGGGCCAACCATAGCTTAGGTGGTGCTGCTTTTTGGGGGATTCCTGGGACACATAGTGGTTGCTTGGATTTTGGGGATCCTGGGGACATAGCCAGGGGCTGCTGGCTGCTTTTTTGAAAGATTTTTGGATGATTGATTTGACAACTATGACCCCTTTATGAATCCCTTCTTGGGTTTTGCCAGAGGGCCAACCCCAAGATGGCTGCTGGCACCATCTTGAACATTAACTTTTGAACCAGAACACCTAGAATCATGTATGAAGACACTTTTTCGTATAAGTTCCACCATGAGGATTCTGATTCTGACATCATTTTGACCTTATGACCCAGAAATCAAAGATGGCCACCATCCAGTCGAGTGAAATGATGTTTTTCAGTAAAAATGGTCTTGGACACCTTGTAAAGTACTGTAGCTGTACATTTTACTTTTTAAACTATGTTTGATCGTTTAAATCAGGGGTGGCCAACCAGTCAGAGACGAAGAGCCAATTTTTTTCACTGTGGTTCTGCAAAGAGCCACATCATTCATACACACATGAACATCTCTTCCTGTCACACACACCAATATCATTTCTTAGCCGTATCTAGTTCGTTCGGGGGTTGCTCCGAGCACCCCCCCCCCCCTCGGGAGGCGCTGTCTCGGTGCTCGTTGCGCGCCTCACGGTAGTGTTATTGCTCCGAATTAACGGAGCACCCCCCGGGAGACACTGACTCGGTGCCCGTCGCGCGCCTCACAGTATCGTCATTGCGCATCCTTGGCGCAACATCTGTGATAACGCGTTAACTTTGACAGCCTTTTAAAAAAAAAAAAAATCGATATGAACGTAAGAGCCGCATGAAACCAGGCAAAGAGCCGCATGCGGCTCGCGAGCCTCGGGTTGGCCAGGCCTGGTTTAGATCATGACAGTACCTTTTAAATTATGTATAATAAACCAAGATTTAAAGAAATATAACTTGGTTACAATCAACCGGCCAACAGTTATGAATGACGTCATGGACAAGCTGTCTACCACCATCGCCACTGAGAGCATGCCCTTCGCCTTCTCAGTGGGAGATCATGTATGTCCTCATCACCCTGCTCAAGGACGAGAACCCAAACAAGTACCATGACATTGTACCCTTTCTTGGTCCCTTCCATATGTAACAGAGAGGAAAACCACATACCTTATTTTCCTATTATATTTATTTTAATTTACAGATTTTATTTCCAAACTATGTTTTTCTTGATTAATTAATTAATTTATTTATTTATTTCCGGCGCTATCTGGTGACGTTGCAGTGTATTTCCATAATCTCGTCAGTTCACGTCTGATCTGATGAGAGGTGTCATGTTTGCATTGGCAGTGCCACTGAAATTATATGGTTGAGTACTGTGTGTGCCAGGCGTGGCGAGGACCTTTTGCTTTTCTGTCAAACTAATTTACAGAAAGAAAAGATTATCGCCTGAAGTCGTGGTATGCTGTGATCACTCGTGCACCAGAACACAACACAGTGTGGCTGGTTTGGACCGGCTACACATACAAGGTGTGTGATGATGAGCGCTATCTACAAGCGCTACAAGGGGACTGAGCTAGGAGATGTACTTGTGGCCGTAGGAGTTATTGCAGAAGGCTCCGTCGATCTTGCACTGAAAGGCAAGCATTACAAGAGGGGGCTGCGTTGCTGGAGGCTCATGCCCAACCTGACGATGATGAAGGAGAATGTTGAGATTCCGAGATACAAGTCTCTCCCAAGAATCCCGCGCTGCTGCTCATGCGGCACTGGAGGATGATCCTGACCTTGAGAGCCTCATCAACAACTTGTTCACCCAGGTGGATGCTAGTGACATGGCGGACTACTGGAGGGACATTCTGTCCATGACAGATGCGCTCATGCAGAATGTGCACGCAGTCCATATCTGCAAGTGGGACGCGTATGTTAGCTCTCTGCATGCCATGCTACCATGGTTGGTAGCATACAACTACAATAGTTATCGGAGGTGGCTGCCTGATTTCTGGACAACGCTGACAGCTCTCCCTGCTAATCAGGTTGCCTTCCTTTGTACTGACTTCACTCAGTCCATCACAGGCAACCCCTCCTCCAATATGGCCTGGGACATGTTGGAGTAGGGGTTGGGACATGACCTGGGAGAGGAGAAGTTAACAGCTTCTTGAAAGACCCGGTGTTCAGTAAGAATACCTCCCTCCATGCATGCGTTCCTCTGAGCAAAAGCTTGATGTTTGAGGCCATGCATGAAGAAGCCCGGGGAGGAACTCAGGGCGTGAGCTGCTGAGATGGAACAGAGTGTTCTCAAGGCAGTGATTGACCTGGTTGAGGTCAATCAACTTGTGAACCTATCCATGTTGTTGGAACATTGTGTTGTTGAGGAGTCTGTGGCCTTATTCAACTCCAACGGCACATACAGGAAGATGCAGTCTGTCCAATCTGTAGATCTGCAAGAACCCTACATCACTCTCGTTGACATAGGCATGATCTGGAACCCCATACAAGTGGTCAGACTATGTCCACAAAGTGTCATCCATAATCCTTGCCCACCACAGTGATGATGCTGACTGTATCATCTGTGTGAACGACCTCGAGTATGCTGCATCATGCAGCATACTCGACTAAAGCTGACAAATGAGACCTGCGAGTACAGGGTAAGGCACATGTCCCCAACACCAACATGAAATTGGGCAACCCCTTCCCCTCTGGCAGAGCATGCTGACAATATGTTTTAATTGAGGTTTAAATCCATTCTAATGAAGGCAACATATCTGTCAAATCCATTCGTGGTCTGCAATAGCATAGGGATCTGGTAATCTCACCATTACTGAGAACTTTATTGATGCAGTCTGAGCTACCTAGGCTTCTAATGTAATCTTCTAATGTAACCATTTCCTCACTGTTCCAGACCTAGCTGTCATGTGTCTCTTGTCTTGTACAGTATGTTTACAGTAGCTGTCAAATTTCTAATGTGGCAGGTCGTAAAGTAGCCTTCTCGTAAACATTTCTACTTTGACTTAGTGACACTTAGTTAGCTTAGTGACACTAATATTACCACCATGGCCCTGATATTGACAAATAAGGAGAGGATACACAGGCTCAACAACCAACAAAAGCAGGTAAGTTGAGCGAAATAGCAAAAACAATGCAAAACCTCCATTTATTTACAGACTACAATGTTGTGACCTGCAACCAAAACACTTTTGCCTCCTGAATGCGCGCGCATCCAGTAGTTTGTGAACAAGAAACCCGTCTATATAGGCTCGGTGACTTTGAGGTATCCTGACGCATGCACAGATGAGACCTCGTCTATTCGACCAATGAGCAGATGTGACATTGATGGACAGACTTCAAGCCCCTTTTCTTCTTTTCTAGGTTTGGTGGCATTGCTCAGTGGGGACAGACTGTTTGCTAGTCAAGCTCACACCTGGTCGTATAATAGGAGCCCTTTAACTCTACTGAAAGATCAGTGTGCCATTTTTATGTGCGAATTGGCAGCCCCTTTGGGTCATCCAAAATGACACAGATACCAACCAAACAGTGATTATGGCTAATACACTTAGAAAGCCTTTTAAAGAGGTCTACGGAACAGCAGAGAAGTAATCAGGACTGGATTCAAGTGGAATATTGCATTAAACGTTTAAAACTGAAGTCATGCTTGCCAAACTCCTCCCCATGGAGAAATAATTCTCATTTTGTTGCAAACTGACTTGAAGGTCAAACCTGAGCCTTAGCTAACAGCACACCTAAATAGGAGTCCTCACTAAACACTAGGTGGCTGGTCTGGCAGCAACATACACCATGTTTTGTACTCCTGGTACCATTGTAAATAGACTTGCCTCCCTGTGCTTTCTTAATGCTCAACTTATAATTTTACTGTCATTTGTAAGACATGGGGCATCATTCAACCATGAGATTAGTTTCTCAATATTGTCCTGATACTCAAACCAAGATTTTAAGCAAGTTATGTACGTAGATTGAGCAAGCATCAGAAAATTGACCTTGAGTGTAATGTTACAAAACCCCAAATTGCTGTAGAGAACTGAAGCCATGCCAGAAATTAAATTCTCATTGCCAATTTAGAAACAGCCATTTTTAGCATTTTATCAGATTGAATTGTTGCAGTAAATCTTGTTTAACTGACTTGGGCATTCGATTTTCAGACAAATGCTGGTGTGGTGGGTGCAATAAGGAATGAGAATAGGAAAAAACACCGCCACCTGGGGAATTGCACCCCAGGAAATACAACAGAACCTTAATTGCCTTGGAATGGGAGGATACAGCACACAGACCGTTGCTGATACAAGACACGCGTTTCCACAATAAACCAAATGTTTTGTTATCAGACAAGCAGGGACTGGAGCTGCTGGGAATTACATAATTAACAGCCAAAAAGTTACTTAAAATCATTTTAGATGACAATGGTAAAAAAAAAATAAAAAAAGCCTTAGAGGTAACCTAAAGTCTCTAAACTACCAATCCACATAAAAGCAAAAAGATGGGGCGGGACTTGTGGAGAAGCAGACTACACTGAAGTCACCGTGCTTTTACTCACATGCATGAAGTGGAGGGTCTATAGAAAAAAGAATTATATAAAACAACCCAGTTGGTAGGCTATAGAAATAAAGCAAAACTGTTGGTGAACCTACAAAAGGGAGGACAAGGGTCAAGAAAGCTCACCATGCAGTCTACTAAAATGTATTTAGATGCGACCCTACTCACCACCTCTGGTATGGAGTTATTAAAACACTGGATTGCGCAAGGTGGGCAGGACAAAGGGGTTCCAAAACAGCTAAGTCAACTACTATAAAGAACGCTGACTTATGCATAGCAAGTGATCACTTTACCTACATACATGTAACCCTAAACACAGGAAAGGAGTGAGTCTGCCCACGGGTTCCTTAAGAATTTCCTTCAGGATTAATAGTTTTATCTTATATAACCTGGCCCATAGTCAGGCTTGGGCTGCGTTCACCAACACTGCACACACTGAGGGTGCATTCCCACTGGCATGCATCGGCCTACTTTCCAATTACATAGAACACCACGTCAGGTTAAAATTTTTATTTTTCTGCAGACAGATGAAATCCAATAAACATCTTGTGGGATCTCCAGTAATCAACCTGATGCAAATAAAACAATCAGTTAGTGACTCATTCCAAACCAGACAGTTTTAGGCAGTTTGAACAAAAAACAAACTACCCAAATTAAGCCACTTACGGTACGGCAGAGTGGGTGGCCGATATGCAGGACTAACTAACGACGGGTGGTTGCTTTCTTTGAGGCCGCGTTGGAGGATACAGCTTCTTCGCTACTTGCCCAAGCAACCTCACCAGCTGAAGTTGCTGCCTGCTGAAGAGCGCGGCTGCTGCGTGCTGAAGAGGCGGCTGCTGAGAGGCTGCTTTTTTGCCGTTTGCAAGCAGCCTGCCTAAGCCCCTGTTGCTGAGCGAAGCTGGCTGCAGCCAGCTTCACGTACACGGCCAAGCAGCTGTTCGTTTTGCTGAGGAGGCTGCTGCAGCTGTATACGGCGAAGCAGCTGTCACCGTTTGGGCACATAGCTACGCTGCTTTTTTTGAAGCTGCTGCTGGAACCTGGAGAGAGGATGTTGCTGCTGCCTCAGAGGCCACCTTTGTCTTTGCCTATACTGAGTAATGTAACTACGCTGCTGGTAGGGCCTAAGGCTAGGCTGTTGAGCTGGGCAGATCTGGGCAGTGCAAGCTCAGCATACGACCTTATGGGGGTTTGGGCAAGTCTGTGTTGATTGCTGTAAGCTGAAGAACATGTTTTAATGGATTTGTGTTTTTATATATATAGTTGTAATTATATATAGTTCAAAATGAAACTCACCATTTACATGGGATCCCCCAACAAGTAGTAGAAACACTTGCAGCACCCTAGAAGATGTACAGTTTTAATATGTTAAACATGATGCCCATTGACAGCTGAATGAGTTATGTCAACACACAGGAATTACCTTATAGGAAACCCCACAGCAGCAGCCATGGCTGGCATAGATACTTCAGTAGACCCTGGAGCAGCAGCTACAATTCCATTGAAAGTCCTCATGCAGAATCAACACCACAGCTGTGCTATTTAAAAGTTGTGTACAGCCAATCACATTCTTCTCTGTTACTGGTTGGTTTGAAACAAGGTGCAACTCAATCCTAATTATTGTTCCTAATTAGTTGGGATCGCTTGCATGCATGCTGTTCACTAGAGGCTGTCACATGTCACATGTTTGTTTTTCTTATTTGCAGCAACTTCAAAAAAGGCACTACAAGCCAATCTTTAAATCCATCTGTTACGCTAATCATTCCCAACTATATAATCCATAAATAGATGTCCAGACACATGTATCACCCTGTACAAAGTAAAAGCCCATAAAGGAGCATTCAGTGTCATTAGTGCTAAACTATGGTTCATTTACATTTTCCACAACCTACACTAAACGTTTGCATGCCATAACTCAAGTAAGTGATTCTAAACCTCTAAAACATAATTGTGGCTTATGTTGCATTAATAGTTTCGAAGCCAGCTCACAGTTCCCTCGACATCGTCCTGCACAGGCGTTGAGCAATTGACTGATGGGTGACCTTTAGTGGACAAAACTAATAAGTCTGGGCTGGTTGCAGGCTACTTACTTCCACTCAGTTTACAGGTGCTGTTAGATTTAAGAGCTATACAGTAACAGTTTCAAAGGGCTTTACAAGCCATATATGTATGACACCACCGGGGGCAAAGGGCAAGAAAAAACGTTCTTTTTATCAGGAAGAACTTTCAAGTTTTACCTACAGCACATTTAACGATGTGTTTACTCTCTTTATGTATTGACTTCCCTCTGTGGAGATTTACTTGTAAAAGTATTTTCTCTGTGTACATTTCTCGGTACGTCTGTGAAATATATTTTGTCAAGATCCAATACAATCACTATGGCTGGCTATGGTGGTGCATGCTTTGAATCATGGGTCAGCTTTATTTGCTGCTCCCTGCTCATTCAAACCTGGCTCCTGGGACGGGCTAAGAGGTTCCCCAGAGTAGAGCCATACTGCCAAATACTAATGTGTTGCCTTAGCTAATAAAAAAATATTTTAAATGAGTGGTCTGCCTGAATGTGTGATTAAGTACTTTTACTTTTGATACATTAATTGTTTTGCATCAAGTACTTCAAAGTGGACACTGGACAACAGAATCTAAAAACACCACAGAGGATGTATCTGCTACATCCCGACAGAATATGTTGACCAGGAAATGTAAAAAGTACCCATCGCAGTCAAATAACAAACAAATCTGGGAAAGACTAGTCAAAGTTGAAGTGTTTTATATTCAGTAGACTATATTAGACTAAAGTCTAAAATAATATTCCATTTGTACTTGTAATGCTTTTGTGACTTTCTGCATGTCCATTATGGCACCCATTGCACACTGAACCATCCCTGGATACCCCACTCATCCTTATCACTATTTCTTCCTTGTTAAGCGTTGTTTCTTGCCCATTGAGGTGCTAGGGTGAGGGGGATGTCATAATCACATGGCCCATAGTCACATGGCCTGTAAAGCCCTTTGAGACTAACCGATTAAGGGCTATACGAAACAAATTGACTTGAAACATCTGTTTAGAGCTGCACCAGAGCATCTTTGGCTGGACCACTGCTTTGTGAGCAGTGAGCACAGTGAGTTTCAAATTAGTTGGAACGGAATTGAGCGGATGCATTCAATATGTGGTGACGATTTAAACCAATCAATGTTGGTGATATTATTCCATGAATGACTTGGTAGCTCTACTGTCCAGTCATTCATGGTTCGACCACACCAGACTGCAACACCAACAAGTCCTGGCAAATGAATTAAACACCATTTAAAAAGTATGTTTGAAAATGTTATTATTGAACTGCAGTCAGATGAAATGCGGCCAGTAGAAACCTTACAAGCGTGGGACTTCCAGACCTGATCAACCTGTTGCAAATTACATTTACTGTACATTTACATTTAGGGCATTTGGTGCTTATCCAAAGCTGCTGACGCTTATCCAAAGCGACTTACAAAGAGTACATTTGGTACAAGGAGTAGCCTACAAGGAGACAGCAATATATCACTGTGGTACCTGAAGATAGGATTAGAGCCGTTTTCGAGCATTCATATTTACGAGACGAATAGAACGAGTTTCATAATTGCTAAGTTGCCTGCATAAGTAGCTGGGCAGGCGTGCAATTCTAAGCTTGCTACAACATCTGAGAACGACCAACAATGCTAAGTGCCATTAATAAATGTCAAGATGTACAAACGCAGGTTAGTGCAAAGATTATCGGAGGAGGGTGGGGGGGTGGTTATGTAGAGTCCAGGTGAACTCTGAACAGGTGGGTCTTGAGTCTCTTGTTAAGGAGGGGGGGTTATGTAGAGTCCAGGTGAACTCTGAACAGGTGGGTCTTGAGTCTCTTGCGGAAGCTGGCGAGCGACTCGGCCGTCCTGACATGAGCCGGGAGCTCATTCCACCACTGCGGAGCCAGAACCGTGAAGAGTTGCCGAGCGGAGTGTTCGGGCTGGGGCGTAGGGTCTGACTAATGTTTGGAGGTAGGTAGGTCGGTTCCGTTGACAGCCATGAAGGTCAGTACCTGTGTCTTGAATTTAATGCGATCGATTACCGGGAGCCAGTGGAGGGTGCGGAAGAGAGGGGTTACATGGGTGAATTTTGGACACGAGGCGCGCTGCTGCGTTCTGGATGCGTTGTAAGGGCTTGATTGTTGAGGCGGGGAGTCCAGCCAGGAGAGAGTTGCAGTAGTTGAGACGAGTGATGACGAGCGCTTGGACCAGGATCTGCACTGCTTCACGTGTGAGGAAAGGCCGGATCTTGCGGATGTTGTAGAGAGCAATTCTACAAGATCGGGCCACAGAGGTAATGTTGGCGTTGCAGGACACCTGGTGCTGACCATTAGAAGGTGGTCAGTGAATAAACAGGAACTTGTGTAGTTATTAGCACATTCATACCTCACACTTCAAAGTCATAAGCTTTTGCTAAGTGCTGAAACTGATGCCTGCAGAATTGTGGCCCATTATCTGTCACCTGGATAGCAACCCCACCTTGCAAAGATGGTGCTGAGGCGAGACCTCACTGTGGCACCGATCATGTCTGGCAAGTAGGCAAGCTCGATGTATCTGGAGAAGTAATCGACTACCACAAGGTAATTTCTTTTATTCACTTCACAGATATCAGCAGCCACTTTCTCCCAAGGTCTATCTGGCATAGGAGTCGTCATGAGCGGCTCTCTGTTTTAAGCAGGTATTGCCATTTGGCAATGTTTGCAGTGTTCGATCCACTTCTGCAGGTGTTTGCCAAAGCCTGGCCACCGGATGCTCTGTTTGGTGCATTCACAGCAATTCACGATGCCAGTGTGCAAGAACAGTAAGCAACCGGCCTTGGTCGTCCATTGTGGTCCTGAAGGAGAACATGTGACAAGTAGTATGTAGTACACGTAGTACATTTGAAAAGCAAATTTTACTTTTGTCTTATTATGGTACTCTATTTTCAGAACATGTAACTCTTCTTTTAAAATGTATCTTAGTACTGGCCACTGTTAGTGTCACAGAGGGAACACTGTGCAATTTGATTTAGTGGTTAGAGTTGCTGTGTTTTCCTTTTGATTAATATTAGTGTTAATTTTGCTTGTGAGCAGTTTGTTGTGGATTACTTGCTTTGAGTGTTACATTTGTATTTGATTTCGGTGTTGCCTTTGCTTTGTGTGCAGTGGTTTATTGTGGTGAGGATTGTGGTATAATTGGTGGACATTGCATGGATAATTAGTGGACATTGGATGCACCAGTGTAGCTCTCTGGCCACCTCCCTCTCCTAATTACATCTGCAAGGCTATTCGTTCCCGACTCGTCCTGCAGCCCTATAAAAGAATAGATGGGACATAACATGGGGGAACCTCTTGGATGGCAACAGCTGTTTGATGCAGCTTGTATGTGGACAGAAGCGACCGGATCACAGACCCAGCTTGATGAGCAAATATAATGTTAAATAAAGGAAAGTTGTCAGGACACGTGTGCCTGAGTCACTTTGTCCTGTGCCAGAGTCCTTTTTAATGTGAGGCATTCTCCTCGCTCTTTCAGAGTTTCCTGCACTGTGGGAGAGATGCGATCGGTGCATCGCCAGACACAGGATCGAGTGGAGTGGATGGCCTTCCCGTTGAAACCCCCTGAGTTGATGCAGGATTAAGCCCGGGACCTTTCTAAAGTGGGGACTATTACAGACTGCATTGGGTGGACTGTTTCATTCCCCCCAGTAAGAGTTGGGAGGGCAGACTCAATATAGGAACAGTACACTTTAAATTGGGATCTTAATTGAACTGTGAGATATTGGAGAATAAATACTTATTTTTATATTTCTCTTGTGTTGGTGTGGCCCGGGATCCTAGAACCTGCAAAAAGGTGTCATTGGGTACAACCCTGACATATTTTGTTGTTGGCAGGATCCCTTACCATACCACACTGCACAAAATGGCAGACTATTCTAACCATAGTGAGGACAAAGCTAGGGCTGGCCCATCTGCGCAATGGCCATGCCCTGGTTTATGGCATTACCATTCATGCCTAAATTCTCAGGGAAAGGCAGCCAAATTAATTTTGGGCCATGGCTTGAACAAATTGAATCCATGCTCAGGACCCAGGGTCTTCATGGACCACAAAGGTTTGATTTTGTTCTATGGGCTCTAGATGGGATGGCAAAAAGGCAAGTTATGCTGTTGGATACAGGTAAACGGGCATCAGATAAAGCCATTTTAGCAGAGTTAAAGAGATTGTATGGGCAGCCATCTTTGTTAGCTCAGGTAAGGGTCCAGTTCAGTGTAGACAAAAAGAAGAAAGTGAGTTTTATGTCCCGTGTTTCCAAGAACTGTTTAACAGATGGAGAAAGAATGAGCCACAGGGTGCAGTTCAGAGTGAGGTCACTGCTAGGGAGCAGTTTGTAATGGGGCTGAGGGCAGGCAAGGTGCAACATAAGTTAGACTGCCCTCACCTTTGCAGAGGCCTGCCTTGAAGCACAGGCCTCGGAGAAGTATCTAGGGTAATGGTATCACAACAGAGTGGGCATGATTTGCAGGACCTTGATAAGTGGAAAGAAAATGTTAAGATGCTGACTGAGATTCGCTGCCTCCTGCCCGCCAGGTGAGCCCCAGCCATGAGAGGAGGGATCATTCTAGAAGCAGAGTGGAACAGGGTCGCTACCAACAAAACCCCCGCTTTAGCAGAGACTTCCTGTGGGACCGTCAAGGGCGGCCTATATGCAGAGCCTGTGGCCAGCCGAGATATGTACAGCGCTACTGCACTGTTGAATCACAGGTCAGGAGCCCTTTAAACTAACTAGCCTGCAGATTGTAGGTGGAAGGGGTGAAGATACCTTGTCTTTTGGACACTGGCTCCCAAGTAACCTTGTTTAGTGAATCTTTTTTCCAGAAATGGCTTTGTCATATACAACAAGACAAGGGAGACATCCACTGGTTGACCTTAAGAGCTGCCAATGGTTTGAATATTACATATACTATGCGGTCCTTGAATTTGTGGTAGGTGGGGTACGAGTTCCAGGCAAGGGGGTTGTCATTATAAAAGATGACTGTTTGGGCTCCGAAGGGTATTCTTGGGATGAACATAATCACAGAATGCTGGAAAGCTTTCAAGGAAGTCACCCAGGGATAACAGCGTTCGAGTCCAGTCATCAAAAGCTAAGGAGGCCTGGGACCGGACCTTTGCTGTTTGCAGGAGGATAGAGGCGGATGTGCCTCTGGATGGGAAGGTGGGCACGGTGAGATTGGCTCGGCAAGACCCGGTAGAAGTACTGCCACATGGCGAGATGATTCTTTGGGCTCAGGTACTGGAGTCTCCCAAATCTGTCCAACAGTGTCCTAGTAGAAGGAATAAGCGAAGAACAGTGGGAAGTAGCCAGAACCTTAGCTACTATGAAAAATTGAAAAGTCCCTATTCGCGTTCAAAATGTCAATCCTTACCCTGTTGTGCCCCAGTGACGCCCTTTGGCATCAGTCTACCAGGTTGACCCCACCGAAGTCCATGGGGAGAAAGAGCTGATCATTTGAGGCGCTGATCACGCTACCGTTGACATCCAGACAGTGCAGCTAACTACAAAAGCAGAACACCCAGCTTTCTCACTGCAAGGTGAGGGTTGAACACCAACCCAGCAACAGAAACTGAACCTCCTCCTTCGCTGCTGGAGTAAGGTTTTCATGGCCCATGAGGAGGATTTTGGACAGACTGATGCCGTACAGCATCAAATCCACACTGGTACAGCACCCCCAAGCCGGGAGAGGTACCAACCTGTACCACCATCACTCTTTGCAGAACTGAGAACGCTTCTCCAAGGTATGATTGACAGTGGGGTAGTGAGGGAGAGCAAAAGTCCATGGGCGGCCCCATAGTCCTGGTATAACTGTATATACTTGCCCATAAAGATGCTTTCCCATTGCTTAGAATCGAGGAGTCACTCACCTGCCTGAAACGGTCCCAATGGTACTCCACCCAGGATCTCGTGAGTGGGTATTGGAAGTGGGGGTTGACCCCAAGGACCGGGAAAAAACTGCGTTTACCACACTGCTGGGGTTATGAGTTCGACCGGATGCAGTTCGGACTCTGCAACATGATTGATGCAGCTGTGCCTTGGGGGCCTGGTAAATTATACACTTGCACCGAGGGACTGCACCGTCCTTAGTGACTCTGTGTCCCAAGAAATCAATGGTGGAGAGACCAAACTGGCACTTGGTGGGGTTGACAATTAGCCCATGTTGGCTGAGCTGCTCAAAAAGTGTTCGGAGGTGCGCCAGGTGCTGAGATTTGGACGTGCTCGCCACCAGGATGTCGTCCAAGTACACAAAAAGAAAAGGCAGCTCCCGTAAAACAGAGTCCATGAGGTGTTGAAAAGATTGAGCCGCGTTTTTAAGGCCGAAAGGCATTCTCAGGAACTCAAAAAGACCAAACGGCGTGATCACTGCTGTTTTGGGAATGTCCAGTGAGTGTACAGGCACCTGATGATATCCCCGGACGAGGTCCACCTTGGAAAAAATCACCATACCAGCCAGGTGTGCTGAAAAATCCTGTATGTTCGGGACTGGGTATCGGTCAGGTGTCGTTGCCTCATTAAGCCGCCGGTAGTCGCCACACGGGCGCCAGCCGCCACCAGGTTTGGGGACGATGTGGAGGGGTGACGCCCACGGGCTGTCGGATCGGTGGACTATACCCAGGCGTTCCATGTTTGCAAACTCAGCCTTTGCAACGGCAAGCTTGGTCGGGTCGAGGCGCCGAGCACGGGCGTAGACGGGTGGACCAGTAGTGGCGAGATGGTGCTCCACACCATGCTTCACGGCAGACGCAGAGAAAGTGGGTTGAGTGAGAGCTGGGAACCCGGCAAGTAGACGGTGGAAGTCATCTGAGGCAGAGAGCATGCTAGACAGTCGTATGGAGTTAGCCCCGCTGAGCGTGCACGTATAAGAACAAAACGTGACGGCATCAATCAAACGGCGGTTCTTTACATCCACCAACAGTCCATGTGCACACAAAAAATCGGCGCCGAGGAGGGGAACGGCGACCTTTGCTGTAACAAAGTCCCAGCCAAACCGATGCCCTCCGAAACACAACTCGATGTACCTCGTTCCATATGTGCGGATGGGGCTCCCATTAGCAGCTTCCATAGGGGGGCCGTGGCTGTCGGTCACCATGTCCAAACGGGATGCAGGCAGGACGCTCCTCTGTGCTCCCGTGTCGCACAGGAAACGTCGTCCGGAGATGCTGTCGCGGATGAAAAGCAGCCTGCCTATGCGACCGACGCTCATGGCCACTACTGAGTGCCGGCCCTGGCGTTTCCCAACCCGCCGAAACTGCATGGCCAACGGCATTTAAGAGCCTTTGGTCCAAACTTTGCATGGTAAAAACACAAGCCTGAAGACTGCTGGGGGCCTGAAGACTGCTGCCGACCTGAAGACTGCTGCCGATGAGAAGTGGTTGCAGCGATGAGTGTGGAGTCGTCCAGTGTCACAGGAGCGATGTGCGCGGGAAGAAGCGCGGCCATGACACAGTGCCCTTGACTCGCCAGGAAAAATGTATCAGCCTATTCAGCCAGTCTCCGACAGTCAGTGATTGTGGTGTTGGCCAATGCAGCTCTTACTTGGGAAGGCAGCTGACGCAGGAAAAGCTGGATGAAAAGGATATCGGGTCTGTGCTCGCCCAGGAGATCCAGCATACGGTCCATGAGCTCAGACGGTTTGCTGTCACCCAGTCCTTGAAGGGAGAAAAGCCTGCTGGCTCTCTCAGTGTCCGACAGTTCAAACGTTTTAAACAGGTGGGCTTTGAGTGCTGCATACTTCTCAGTTGCCGGAGGATGTTTAAGGAGGCTCACCACTCTGGATGCTGTTGAATTTCCGAGAGCCGACACAACGTAGTAGTACTTTGTTGTATCCGCGGTGATCTCACGCAACGCGAACTGCGCTTCGGTCTGGGCGAACCATGCCGACGCCGACGATTCCCAGAATTCGGGGAGTTTGAGAGTAACAGCGTTCGCGGTCATGGTCGTGTCGTGTCTCTGGATACGTCCAGCAAACTAACGTCGGGGTCACCAGTGTGGAAATTGCATTAAAAAGCAAGAGACAATTTCTCACGTTGATCACACGAGTTCGTGTGTCGTTTATTTGAATAGGAAAACTTGAACTACAAAAATGGCGCTGTCCCGGAACCAAAACAAGCATGGGGCTCTACGTCATCACACACACAGATTAGTTAAAGGGACCACGATCCCGAAACAGTCATACTTACATGCATAACACATAACATTAAACAACTGCATGAAATAACAGTGTGTAGAACCACACTGAAGAACAAGGGTGAATTATGTCATATTCACTACACACTCCTTATTTACCTGGATGACGTGATAGTTTTCTCCACCTGTTGCACCTTGAACATGTGTTTGACAAACTCTGGAAACATGGCCTGAAGCTCCAACCCCTCAAATGCAAGCTCTTGCAGTCAAATGTCTGCTACCTGGGCCATGTGGTCAGCAAAGAAGGCGTAGCCACTGACCCAGAGAAGACTGCAGCGGTCAATCAGTGGAAGCACAGTCCAGCAGATGAGATCATTCCTGGGGTTTGCTGGTTACTATAGGCAGTTCATTCCAGCCTTTTCACGCCTAGCAGCCCCTCTTAATGCATTGCTGGCAGGCATGGCTACATTGGGAAAGGACAAATCAGTGTTATGGACACCAGAATGACATGCTGTTTTCGATAAGTTAAAACGAGCCCTCCTCACTGCCCCAGTACTAGCCTTTTCCGACTTCTCTGAATAATTCCAGCTGTACACCGATGCCAGCCTGGAGGCTGTCCTATTGCCGGTGCAGGAGGGAAGGGAGCAAGTAATAGCGTATGCTAGTCAAAGCCTCCTGACCCCAAAGAAGAATGATCAGAACTACAGCTCATTCAAACTGGAGCTTCTTGCCCTCAAATGGAAAGGTTTAAGGATTACCTGTGGGGAGCCAACTTCACTGCCTTCACCGATGACAACCCCTTGGTTCACCTGAACACTGCAACCCTTGGCGCCGTGGAGCAAAGTTGGGTAGCCCAACTAGCGAATTTCCAGTTTGATATCAAATGCAGACCCGGTGTTGCTAACAGAAAAGCCTTGTGGCGGACCCTCATCCAAACCTGGGGCTGCCCTGAAAGAATCCTGTCAGATCAAGGGGCTGCCTTTGTCAGCGGTGATGGCTCAGCTGTGCACACTCTATAGCTGTAGCAAAGCTTGCACTAGCCCTCCCACCCTCAAGGGAATGGAGCATGTGAGCGCTTTAATCAAACACTTATCTCTCGAAGTCCATAGATGAAGAGGATCATACTAGGTGGCCAGACAAGTTGCCCGCTTTGCTTCAAGCCTATAACAACACAGAACATATTTGTACTGGACTAACCCCGCATTTTGTCTTTCATGGTCGTCACGCCAGGTTGCCTGTTGAGCTGGCCACCGGAGCCCCCCAGACAAGGAGGAGGTATGACCGAGGTAGCTGGATCCAATTCAATCACCAAACCCTGAGTGCCTACCAGCAGGTGGCACTCCAGAAGTTGAAACGACGTGATAAAAGGTATGACGTCTAGAACTAAACATGTCCCCCTGCTTCCAGGAGAAAGGGTTCTCTTGCGCAATTTCCACAGGTATAACCAGGGAAAACTGTCACCCTATTGGCAGCCCACCCAGTTTGTCATTGTCTGCCAAATGAAACCAGGCCAGCCAGTGTACAGGGTTCGGTCGGAAGGGAGAGAAGGTCCAGAGAAGACCCTTCACCGGAATGATTTGCAGCCCTGCCCCTTCAAATCTGAGCCCCCCCTCACCCAGAGTGCAGCCAAGAGTCAGGTGAGTGAAAACGGGGAGAATGAATAGGCCTATGTGGGTTCCCTTACGTCTTTCTGCCCATAACACCAGTGTTGGCTCCGCCAGCAGCCCAGCCCAAGACGTAGAACAGTCAGGCTTAGAGCCAGGTGAACAAGAAATCCCCCTGAGGCACTCTTCTAGGGAAACGAGAGATAAAAGACCTGCATGGTACAATAACTAATCTGGCAATATGGCTGTCGGGACGACAACCCAAAAAGAGTGGGGGGGGAAGGAAGTGTCACAGAGAGAACACTGCAATTTCATTTCGTGGTTAGAGTTGCTGTGTTTTCCTTTAGCTGTTAGTGTTTTACTTGTGTGCAGTTTGTTGTGGATTACTTGCTTTGAGTGTTACATTTGTATGTGATTTCGGTGTTGCCTTTGCTTTGTGTGCAGTGGGCTATTGTGGTATATTTGGTGGACATTGCATGGATAATTAGTGGACATTGGATGCACCAGTGTAGCTCTCTGGCCACCTCCCTCTCCTAATTAAATCTGCAAGGCTATTCGTTCCCGACTAGTCCTTCTGCCCTATAAAAGACTAGATGGGACATAACTTGGGGAACCTGCTTGCTGTGGAGACCTTTGATGGCAGCAGCTGTTTGATGCAGCTTGTATGTGGACAGAAGCGACCGGATCACAGACCCAGCTTGATGAGCAAATATAACGCTAGGTAAAGGAAAGTCGTTAGCGCACACATGTGTGCCTGAGTCACTTTGTTCTGTGCCAGAGTCCTCTTTAATGCGAGGCATTTTGCTCGCTCTTATGATTTCAGTTTCCTGCACTGTGGGGAGAGATATGATCGCAACAAAAATTATTCGTTAAAACATTTACGCATTTGAATTGCACTTTATTTTTGCACTCGAAACACCACGGAATGTTTCTCAGGGGACGAATTGTAGGGTCAAATATGGACGCACCGGAAGAGACTGCGTTTGACTTTTTTTTTTTTTTAACATTTTAGATGGTAGAAATGGCACTTTATGTTCAACTGTTGGTCTGTGTAGCTAAAATAAACAGGATTTTGCTGCTTAAACGTATGTATATGTCTATTCATTGATTCACTCGTATACCAAAAGCCATTTGAATTGAAAAATGTCAATTATTGATATTTGATTAATTTCAATTAATTACAAAGCCTCTAATTAATTTTTGTAATCGAGTCCCACCACTAATTTGTATATTTCCCCAGTCGCTTGTGTTGGTGTGGCCCGGGATCCTAGAACCTGCAAAAAGAGGTCATTGGGTACAACCCTGTGAAATTAGAACTACAGCAAGTGATGAAAAGAGGAATGCAGATCAGTTAATTGGTTCGGTTAATTGTATGGATGTTGTTCAATCTGTTGGTAATGCCTTGGGGCGCCAATAGGGGAAGCACACTCCTCTTCCTCACTCAATACAGACAAGTGAAGGCGAGAGCTGCGTGTTGACTCCATACTACTTCCACTTCTACTATTCCCCTGTTTAAGGTAATTACTGTACAAAAAGCACTAAATGTGAGCACACGTTCGTAATTTTTGTAATGCTACTGGTGTTTTGTATGAAAGTAAGGTAAATGTTTTGATATATTGTGGAAATTTCCTGGCCAACTCAATGTTTAAACTAGCTGCCATTTGTGCTGGTAAAATGTTTCTTATTGCAGTATAAGCGTAGTTTATATGGCAGTGTAGCTAAACAAGTTAAAATGTCAATATCACTACTCAGATTTCATGCAAAAGATAATGTAAGTAATTTAGGAAAAAGTTAAAATACTCTTGTTATGGTAACTGTTGTCCTGAAACTGAGTTCATGCTTTAAATTATATTTATGTAAAAATAGGGCTGGGCGATAATACTATCTTGAACCGGGTTTGCGATAACATTTGATTATGAGTGATAAGCCTTGACATTTTTACTCTATGGATAGGTCAAACAGCCTTTCACGCAGCAGACAACAGCCAGTCTGTTTTTGGCTTGCCAGTGGTGACAACCAACGGCAGCGAAGAAAGGAGGAAGAATGAGATGGTGGCAGATACTGCATGTTTGCAAAGTTAAATGTTCACGTGATGTCATTCTATTTTTGTTAAACTAGGTTCTAAAGTTTAACTAATAAACTCTGGTTTATTCAGGCTTCAGTCATTATCAGGATACTCTTCAAACTGGCAGCATTATGAAATTATATATTGTGATAAATATCAAGATCGATCAATATGGAGAAAAATAATTGATATTTTTTGCCATATCGCCCAGCACTATGAAAAAATGGTTTGTAATTGTATTGTTGAATGTGACACAATACAGACGAGTGAAGGCGAGAGATGCGTGTTGACTTAATACTTCATACTTCCACTTGCCTGGACCAGGTGAGGTCATCTTTGAACACACCAAAGAACTTTCTTGAAGCAGGAGACATCGACTTCAGCTCCGTCGATGTGTAAGGGGGCATGACCCCCCCCCCCCCCCCCCATGGTTCCTGAAGTCCACTGAAGGTGCTTAGGGTCAGTACAGAGGAGGTGAGACTGCCCATTCTCACCACCTGGGGTCTGCCTGTCAGGAAGTCCAGGTTCCAGTTGCAAAGGGAGTTGTTTAACCCCAGGCTCCTGAGCTTGACAAAGAGCTTAGTGGGCACAGTAGTATTGAATGCTGAGCTGTGATCTATGAATAACATTTTCACATATTTGTTTACCATCCAGGTAGGAGAGGGCGGTGTGTACTGTCAGGGTGTTGCCTTCATCTGTAGATCTGTTGGGACTAGGGATGGGTACCGAAACCCGGTACCACTATGGTACCGTTTCCCGTACGACCGGTACCTACCGTACGGAATCAAACGCACATTTCAGTGCCACGTTACAATGAGCTGCCGTTTGAAATATCCACTGTTTTTCAGCGCCCTCTGGTGCTCCAAACGAAACTAAACATCGCTGACACTCACGCATGCCCCGACCCACACCTAACGTTAGCAAACATTTCACTCAGTGACAGCAAGTACCGTTAGGTAAGGTTAAACACAAAATGCCGAAAGCAAGACGGTCGAAAGTGTGGCTGTATTTTACACAAAAGGATGCGAACAATAGCACGCGTAACAAATGTTTAAAAACAATGTCATGCAAAGGGGGGAACACCTAAAATTTTATTAAGCATTTGGTGAGTCACGGTATACACCTGAAGGCTGCAAGCATGTAGTGTTCGACCCTTTGAAGTCGTCAAGCACCTCAGCCGGTGACGAGACGATTGACGAGGATTCCAGCAGCGTTTCCTCAGGTTAGTAACATAACGTTAACGATGCAAATCTTGAATTTGTAAAGTAATCAACTGTTTACGGTTAGCTAGCTAACGGTAACTGTGTGACTAAATTTACCGCAGCAAGCTAATGTTGCCATGCATGCTATGTTAGCTAGCTAGCTAATGTGAGGTAATTTTGGCTAGCTTGCTAACATGAGGTAAATTACGTGAGGCATGCAACCCTGAAGTAAATAGTTAGCAGTCAACTATGAACGTTAGAATATAGCTGGTTTTATTACAGTGCTTGAATTGGACCAAAACAAGTGCCGGTACTCCTCAAACTACATAGTTAATATAAATTATTATTGCAGTAGTGACCCCATTCACCTTGGCCAAGAAGGGAACCTTATCAAAAGAGAAGGTGGAAGAATGCCACAGCTGTGACCAGATTCGTTGTCGAGGGACTGCATTCTTTTTCCACTGTGGAATCTCCATGGTTCAGGTAAATAAATATTGTTTTAGGTAATTGCATTATGTGAAAATAATATTTGTTTATTTAGTGTGTATAATCTAGTTATGTGCCATTTAAGACTAATACACATCCTTAAATTTCTTTAATACAGAGAGATGACCAGTGCCCTTAATCCTCCAAGTATTGCTATTTATTATGCAAAATTGTTTCTTCAGCTGCCAGAGGAGGAGCATCAAAGGGGCATTGAAGAACAATTAGACGACCATGAGGAGGAGACGGCAGAGGAACATGTAAGGTCATAATCATGAAATGTCTAAAATGCATTCTTTTGAATCATGTTTGTCTAAGTACTACTTTTATGTGTTTCAGCCTCCATCTCACAAGCGTGCCAAGAAGTCAGCACTAGAGGAGCTGTTCGAAGAGGAGGACCAAGAGCTTCAGGTCCATCAAGAGATTAACATGTACAGAACACTGCCGTCAGTCCCATCAGGAAAAGACCCTGCAGCCTGGTGGTGGGAGAAGCGGGACACCTTCCCCATTTTGTCTGCACTCTCAAGCACATACCTGTGTGTACAGGCCTCCTCGACACCAGCTGAGAGGGTGTTCTCCTGCGCAGGACATGCTATTAGTCAGGAGAGGTGCTGTATTCTTCCAGAAAAAGCAGATATGGTCATATTTCTGCAGAAACATTGTTGATTGCGTGCACAGGTGGATGTAGAATATGCAGAGTAGTGTAGAGTAGTTTTCACTTGCTTTGTTTGCTGTTATTTATTATTAGTAGTACTGTAACTTATTTATTGTTAAATTGTTATTTGTTTATTGTTAATTTAATATTTATTAGTAATGTTTAACAGTGTTTGTATTTAATTCTAATTTAAACAGTGTTAGTGTTAAGAGTTAATATATTGTTAAATTGTTTTGCCTTCGCAATAAAAAGACATTCTTTAACGTTATTGTTTGCTCTTTATTTTAAAGAAGGTATCGGTTCAGGCACCGTTTAGGAACCGGTACCGTTTTAAAAGTATCGTTTTGGCACCGGTATCAGAAGAATCTAAACTATACCCAACCCTAGTTGGGACGGTATGCAAATTGAAGGGGGTCCAAGGTGTCAGGAAGGGTGGAGCAGATGTGGGTTCTGAATAGCCTCTCAAAGCACTTCAAGCACTTCAAAACAGACAATGGTCTGTTTTGAAGCAGGTGCGGACTGCAGACTGGTACAGGGAAAGGTTGAGGACAAGGCCTGGAATGCCGTCTATCGTGAGTTTACTCTTTTAAGAGATCTTCTCACGTCAGCCGTGGTTACGGACAGTGCATTCGTCCTGGTCCTCAGCAAGCCTCGCTGTAGGAATGGTGTTGCTCACCTCAAACCATGCGTAGAAGGTGTTGAGCTTATCGGGGAGAGAGGCGGCGGGCTGGGCATCACTGCAATTTCTCCCTTTTATAGTCTGTGATGGCTCGCAATCCACACCACATGTGTCTGGGGTAAGAGCTATGGTAGTTTGACTCCAACTTGTTCCTGTAGGCTCTTTTGGCATCTGATGGCCCTTCAAAGATCATATCTGGACCTCCTCAAGGCCTCTGGGTCCCCAGAGCTATAGTCAGAGGACCATGCTTTTAGTTTAGCACCAACACCACCATTAACCCAGGGCTTTTGGTTGAGGAAAGTCCAACATTGAGCTTTGGGACAACATAATCGATGCACTTGGAGATGTAGGTTGTGACAGTGTATATTCATCAATGTCCCCATTCACTACAACACATATCTGCCAGTCTGGTTTCAAAACAGTTCTGTAGAGTGGTAATGTGTTACTCACTCAAGCGTTGAACTGTCCGATAGACCGTTTTTATCTGTTCTAGTCGTTATCTGTCGTTTGGGAGGAGAAGAATGGAGATGTGATCCCTCCCCCACCCTGCCTTTCCAAAGGCAGGGTGGGGGAGGGATTTGTAGCTGTTCTGTAGTTGTGAATAACAAAGGTCAAGAGTCTGACCCCCACAGGTAGGAAAGTTAGTGTGCTGGTGATATTTAGGCAAAACTTTCTCTTGAAGTCGCCAAAAACAATAGATGGCTCCCTCAGGTTGAGAGTCCTCTAGTCCATTAATAACTCCATACAGGTCATTTAGCGCACACGTTTTATCCGCTTGCGGATCAACAGAGCTGAATTATCAAGGGAGGTAGAAGGTTTGCACTTTTATAAATAAGAGCTCAAGGTCTGGTGAGCAATGTGTTGTACAGCTGCATCCGAACCCCAGCAAAAGTGAACCATAAAGCATACCCCACCGCCCCTGCGTTTACCTGACTCCCTTGTTCTGTCCTGCCGGTAGATGGAGAAACCAGCTTGGGCAATGGCCGAGTTGGGTACCGTAGGGTCCAGCCATGTCTCCGTAAACACAATCACGCAGCAGTTCGCAGTATCCCATTAGTAGTTGGTCCATTTTATTGTCCAGGGATTTGCAAGCAAAATGCTTGGTAACGGCAGGTTACGGGATCACCATAGAATGCAGGCACATATGCCTCTGTTCTTCCTGCTCCGGCAGCATGTTTGTAAACAGCAGACCGGCAGGAGGACAAAGGGTTTACAGCTCATACTCCGGTAATCTGAGAAAACGTCTGTGCCAATTGACGCACAAACATCCAAAAGTGCTTGTCGAAAAAATAGCAAAGATGCTGTGAAATATATTGCTAACAGAATTCCAGCAGCTTCTTTGAAAAGTGCAGTGAAAACACGGCCCATAGGCGGCGTTCTTTGCAGAGACGGAGCCCTTGTAAAACAGCGGCACCTGACTGCTCTTCAAATGTTTAATCTTAATTTTTTTCAGAAAGTGCATCAGACAACTTTTAAAGTAAACCTGTTTTGATTTCTATAAGCCCCTGAATAAAAACACAATGTCAAATAATAGACAATATCTCATGTTTTGCCTAGTAAGAGGGGGTGACAATCTGTCAAATTACACTAACATGGCAAAGTTCACAAGCAATGTTTTGGAGGTCAATTAAAATCAAGTGGAAGACATTTTTTGCTTCCATGTTTTATTTCATTTCAGGGTCCATTGTGGCCAACAGAAAGAAGGGGCATGCTTCCTCCACACCCAAGCAATGGCAAGAAATAAGAAATTAATTAACCTAGAAGGGGGAGTCATCTATTATGCAACCCAATCTACACGTGGTGGATTGGATTTGGTTTTCCTTTAAATGTGGGTTAGAGGGTTTGGCTGTCCTTTAAGAATAGCTAAGTCATGCGTAAAATCATTTTGCTTAGTGGTTAGAGCCATATTGTCTCTGTTGGAACCCCAGCTGAGGTGCAGTGTGGTGTAACTGGTGTTCTTCAGACATAAGGCAGAGAGCCAGATCCCAGCCACAAACACACCGGGGTCTGCACTATGTGCCCATCTCAACTCTATGTCCTTTAGCCCTACAAGATAAGATGTTATGTTTTACTATGGACAAAAAAAATTAAAGGTATTAATAGATACGGAACATAATTAAAGATGAAGGTGGACACATACAAGTCAGTCTAAAACACATTTATGTTTGTGCATGTGTGTGTGTGTGTGTGTGTGTGTGTGTGTGCGGGTGTGTGTGTGTGTGCGTGTGTGTGTCATGCTAAGGAGACGAGGCACAATACGGAAGGGCGTGAGCTCTGAGCGGTTTCCTCTCGAGCAGCTCGGCTGATCACAAGCAGAAGCAGCCAATGGTGTGAAGGGTTTTTTGTCTCATTGGGTTTTTGTGGTGGGGAACTCGCGCGTGGTCGTGTTGCATGGTCGTAGACCAACACATGCTTCCCAGTACGTTTTGTTTGCCCCCAAGGGGTACAATGAGAGTTTAGCTTGGTTCTCTGAATACGCTGGTTGAAATGTCAACATCAGCCAGTGCTCATTTGTTCTCCAGTACATTTTGGTTGGCTTTTACTTGTATGCTTCCGCGAGCAATGAAGGAAGAGTCAATTTCGAGGTCAGAGGAGATCTTTCATTAAGAATAAAGAACGTGTACATGGTCGACCAACCCCACGACATGGTCAGGCGATCAACCACCAGCGACTTGGGAGACCAACACAAAACTATCTGTGTAAGTGATTACCTTTATCAAATACAAGTATGCATGATATTCATCAAATTATTCATAAAATGATCAATGAGCGAAGTGGTAAATGTAGCCTAATGAAACGTGAGGGTAGTAGTAGTATTCACATTCATGCATAGTTGAATAAATGTAAAAAAAATTAGGTCTGCTTTTTTTTTTATCAAATGTATGTATTTTAAACACATACCCATATATTAACAGGAACATTATTTTGAAAGTTGTAATATGCTTTATTGCTATACAGTCCATGGTTGTATGGCCATACGAGAAGATAGGAGGCACTTTGCATTGAGATCAATTCTGTTATAATAAATAACCTTACATCAAGGATATGGATGCTTGGACATGTTCAGCTCTAATCCATCTACCATCGCCTCGTGTGGTCATTTGGAAGTGTACAAAACGGAAATACAGGGCGAGTGGTTTACATTTAAGGCAAGTGCTAGTGAACTATCTTGGGCTTCTTAGGCGACCACCTATAGGAGCTGTGCATGGGTCAGGCCACCTGCCTACATTAGATACAGTTATCTATGCCACCACAGGTGTCTAAGCCGTCCTCTGCCATCAGAGGTCCTGCTTGTGGACGGACTGTGCATTTGAGGTTGTGTCTCCTAAACTTTGGAAGTCGACTCCCTTTGGGACTCTGGGCACTGTTTGGACACTTTTAAAGAGCAGCTCAAGACCCATCTGTTTAAACTTGCCTTTGTGCCATTTTGGTTCTTATCTCCCTGTTTTATTTCTGCTGCATGATGTTTACGCTGTAGTCTCTCTGTGAAGCACCTTGTGGCATCTCTGCTCTTGAAAGGTGCTATATAAATAGAATTACTTACTTACTTACTTGACGGTGTGCCAACAGGCTTAGTTCTCCTATTCATTATTTTACTGGAAAATATTATTCAATATATAAATTAAATATTATTCACATCACCCACCATTAAGAAAAAAAAAGAACTCTTAATTCATACAATCTGAACTTGAACTCACTCCAAGCACACCCATGCTACTTAACTGATGCACAAGCATTTCCCATGTGGTGTGCATGTGGTACACATGCAAATAACCACATGGTTGTGAATTGAGACGGCTCATTATGTCCTCTGATCCACAGAGAAGATGTTAAAATGCCGGTCCACACGCTCCCTTCCCACTTCCTCCCATCCTTGGCCCGTACTGCGGACGTATCCTGAGTCCGTTCCCCCCACTGGTCATCCCGCAGCCAAACCCGATGTGCGATGGGGAGGACACCAGGGCCCCGTTCATACGGGAGGGATCCCCTGTCTATCACATAGATACTGTGTCCTGCCCATGTTAATGACTTCAATAACAAATCATTACAGTATAGCACTGAGGTCTATTTGACTTTATTTGTGTAGACATGTAGCAATGATAGTCTCACAGAGAGCACACAGAAGAAGAATCCTATCCAGGGACGGACAGACATTAATTAAGTAAAACAATTAAATTCTCAGTCACATTGACATTCAGTCCTAGGAAAAGATGTCTCGACATCTGTTGACTACAATAATAATAATAATAATAATAATTAATAATAATGGAGGTTCATTAATTAACCACAATGATTAATAGAATGTAATAATACAATCCATTATGATATTGCATAGTATTATAGTATCATACATCTGCGTTATTGAAATGATCACATTTACTTGAATTTAAATGATTAATTACCATCAATTTAAGTTAATGTAATTATACACCTATTAATATCTTAAACAGTGGTAACTTGTTATCTCTGTAAGAAAGATAGATAGCCGATATAATACAATATATATTGCCATATGATTCATTATATTCTATGATGAATGCAGTCACCCATTTCGAAGCATAAATAATAAAATCGGCAAGAGATGAAAACATAATTTTATAATAGACAGAACACAGTGAGTAGCCAAGCAAAGGGCTATGACAAAAAACTACACAAACACAAATAATATACAATGTACACAAATACTTCTGTTCTTCTCTTCTCTCCACAGATCCAAAGAATGGCCCTGTGCAACAATCACATGCTCCCCCATGTGCCTGTAAACCTACCGTATGACATAGACGACCTTCAGCTCAACCACAATCACATTCAGACACTATTCAACGGATCTCTTCTCCACTACTTCTCATTGTTTACGCTAAGCTTAGCCAGGAATCACTTGGAGAAGATAGAAGCCAATGCCTTTGGAGACACACACCCCTTACAGAGTCTCAATTTAGCAGAGAACAAGCTTCACGTCGGGTACCAAGACACAGGAAATGCGCTTCTCCAGCTGCCACAGCTACGAGTTCTGGATCTATCCGCGAACGGGCTGGAGGATGACATGGTTTTCCACCTTCTCCAGAACCTGACCTCGTTGCAGTACCTGAATCTCTCACGGAACCTAATGCTGCGATTGGATGAGAGCTCGTTTGAGGGCCTCCCCCAACTCAGAGAACTGGACTTGCACGGCAATATACTGTTTGAGATGGATGGGGTCTTTTCCAGCAATCCTAAGCTCCAGAGGCTCAACCTGGCTTTCAACCGCCTGCCCTGCCTGGTGGACTTCCACATGACCCAGCTGGTATTCCTGAATGCCAGCCACAATTCCATTGAGTGGTTTGTGGCCCGGCAGGAGCTCAACGAAACCTTCCACTTGGAGACACTCGACCTTACAGACAATAAGCTGCTCTTTTTTCCTTTCTTGCCCAGCCAGAGTCGCCTGCGCAACCTCTACTTGTCCCACAACAGTATACGATTTTATGGGGATGATGCCAGCAGTGAAAACTGGACTGACAGCATCCAGTTCTACAACCTGAAAGGTAATGTAAGCAATGTGACAGTCCAGTTGTGGAATGAAAGTCTCCTTGGCGATGTCTCCTCTGTGGAAATTCTGGACCTTAGAGGCAACCAAGTGGAATACTTTCCCCAAGGCTTCATCAGCCAAATGCCATTTCTCTCTAGACTTCAGATGCACACAAACTGTCTGAAGACCTTGGACCTGACATCAGAGGGCTTCTCCAGGAGCCTGTATGAGCTGGATGTTAGCAACAACCAGCTGAGCAAGGTCATTGCAGAGAAGGGCTCCCTGGCAGCCCTTGGAAATCTGACCTACCTTAACATGAGCCTCAATGCTCTTGGGTGGCTTCCCTTGGAATTATTTTCTTCCGTAGAGAGCCTGAGGTCGATGGATCTGAGCTACAACAGCATGGGCATTTGTACGTCCCAGAAAAGAGGCATAGATGACGACAGTTCCTCTGATTGCGTAGTGTGGCGAAACATGGCATCTTTAAGTCAACTGTACCTCAGGGGGTGCGGCATCAAAGAGGTGCCACCCTCTGCATTCGCTGGAATGCGCCTCACACACCTGGAGCTGTCTGACAACCCAGGGCTCCGCGTCGAGACCGGATCTCTCCGAGATCTCAGTGGGACCTTGCAGCACCTGGGTTTGGGGAAAACAGATATGCAAACTGTGGACTTTACACCCTTTCACAGGCTGACGTATTTAAACATTTCCAGAAACTCCCTCACACACCTTCCCACGTCCCTTTTAAATTTGGACCTCGAGATGCTGGACGCAAGTGACAACAACTTATCCACCATTTCTCCAGGTCAGGCTGCCTCATTGGCACCAAAGCTCAAGACAGTTTTCCTGGCTGGAAACCCGTTTAACTGCTGCCAAATGGAATGGTACAGGACATTTGAAACCACTAAGACGGTCAACATGGTTGACCACACAGAAATATTATGTCAGGATGAAGCGAAAAGAACATACAGAGCAGTTAGCTACTTGTCTATCTGTGTGGGGACCTCCAAGGCAGGCGAGTCTGCTTTCTCTGTGTATTCTTCTGCTTCATTCGTCTCTGGCTTTCTGGTATTTCGTTCCGGCCGTTCCGACTATTTGTCTTCTTGACCTTTAGGCCCCTACTGCTACAGAAGACAGTCAAGAAGAAATGCGTGAAGCCCACATCTTACTAATCTGAATGCACATAGTTTTTTTACTAGTAACCTTTTTCAGGCATTTTTTTTTAAAAAGGCGAAAATAAAAAGTAACTTGTCAAACCCTAAGGATGGGGTTTGATTATAGAATTCATTGATGCAACAATGTAAAACATTTAAGTTGACCTTAACTAACCCTGCTTCGCCCACATATCACTTCCTCCGCATGATGTATTAAATAAACACCAAAACAGTATGACCTTAAGCCAGGCCATGTGCCTTCACAGTATGGTCATTAAAAATATATTGTATGTGTTTTGGTTTGCATGCCTGTGTGTGTGTGTGTGTGTGTCCATATGCAGAAGTAGTGTGATGCAAGCATGTATAGAGGCAGCAGAGGAAACAAGAAATTTCCTGTTTTGCTGAGATCGGCAGCAACTGCCCAGTGTTTCTCAGCAAGGGAGGGGTCTGTGGTTTCCTCTCTAACCCATGACACAGATGCAACTTGGGTTCACCCTTGTCTTGAAATTCCATGTGTGCACCCGGAGTGTGGAGCCCATGCAGCCACCACAGAAAGCACACACACACACACAGTAGCCTAGTTATTGGCCACTAAACCCAACGCAAACCAAATCCTTTGGGGTTTAGTGAACAACGCTTAGGTATTTGTTGGTGCTTTAAATGGTGTAGATTGTCAGATTCTTGTGTGCACAGAGAGTGTACGAGCCCTAACCAGAGTGTTACCAGAAGACCGCTGTGGTGCAGTGCACTAGGTCACAGTGGTTGGAATTGAGCTACAAACCCAAATTGACAAGGTTGGTTGATCATTAACCTTGGAGACTGTGAATTATGATCTCTATGCTTTTGTTATGGATTATTATGGCTGTAAAAGTCATTAGTTGAATTGATGGTCATGCTTGAGTAACAATACAGATATCTTAATTGAAAGTGACTCTGGTCAAAGTCATCACTTGAGTAGGTAGCGCAAATAAAATGTAAAAGTCTCAAAAGTATTTATCTGGGTTAAAAAATGGACATCAGAAATGATTACATTGTCAGCAGTTATTAACAAACATAAGCAACATGCTAAAGAGTACAGTAAGGATAATCCATTAGCACAATATTTACGTTTTACATTTACATTTAGGGAATTTGACACTTTTATCCAAAACGACTTACAAAAAGTACATTTGTTGCAAGAGACAGCAATATATCGCTGTGGTACATAAAGATAAGAATAGAGCAGGTTTCAAGCATTCATAATGGACCTTTCCCTACTCAAGCGGCGGGTCCCGGCCCCCCTAGTTACTGTTGCTATGTCCCACAAGCTTTCCCACATTGCAACAGAGCCGCCATGATGTCCCACAAACAAAGCTTGTCCCGTGTTGTTGTGTTCATAGATTAGACTACAGCTACATTTAGTTAGAACAACATGGTTCTTAGATGCGCTTGGGGAACGTGCAATAATGACCACAGATATCCACAGAGATTACAGGGAGCGCGTTTCATCGAGATTTGGAGTATCCATGCAGTCTGCAGGACTTGTTTTTAATACATGGATAGAGCTTATGGATTTTAAATTTGGACAACTACATATGGCCTCATAGAGACATTATTATTAAAAACATGCCTGAAAACTTTAGAAAATAATGTCCTTCTACTTTAGTCATTATTGATGGTACTGAATGTAAGACCCAGGTGCCATCTGCACTGGCTTTACAGAGTCAGCTTTATAGTGACTATAAGTCAAGCACAACCCTCAAAGCATTGACTGGATGTGATCCAAGTGGGTCTGTCATTTTGTGTCTGAGTTATTTACAGGTTCTGTATCTGATAAGGCAATTACTGAACGCAGTGGTTTTTATGATGTACTTAAAACACTGAAAGTTCACAAGTGCAACAATCAAATGGTTGATAGCGACTCCACACATCAATTTACAGCAGCGCCGACACAAAAAGCTACAAAGCTCGCTAATTAGTTAAAATTCAAAGGTTTATTTGTCACCTATTTCAGTGTACAGGTACATTGAGCAGTGAAATGTTTTTTTTCGCTAGGACCAGATCGTGTGATTAGCATAGCTAGGTGATTAGCCCATTGTAGCTAGTAGTTAGCAGATCTTAGGCTTATTTTCATTGTAAACACATCACTAACGTACTCACCCTGCTTTACATGAGCAGTAGGACTCCACGATTTTGTCCTGACGAATTTCAATGTGGAGTTTGTGAGGCGTTTGTGTCTTCTGCATAGATCACCAACACTTAGCATCAAGTTTTATGTTGTCGTCTGCTCCGTCTGAAATCTGAATGTCATGGATATATCCTTGTGTCAAATAGTTCAGGTTCTGACAAACTCTGGAAACATGGCCTGAAGCTCCAACCCTTCAAATGCAAGCTCTTTCAGTCAAAGGTCTGCTACCTGGGCCATGTGGTCAGCAAAGAAGGGGTAGGCACTGACCCAGAGAAGACTGCAGCGGTCCATCAGTGGAAGCAACCTAGCACAGTCCAGCAGGTGAGGTCATTCCTGGGGTTTGCTGGTTACTATAGGCGGTTCATTCCGGCCTTTTCACTCGTAGCAGCCCCTCTTAATGCATTGCTGGAAGGCAAGGATACATTGGGAAAGAAGGACAAATCTGTGTTATGGACAACAGAATGCCATGTTGCCTTCAATAAGTTAAAACAAGCCCTCCTCACTGCCCCAGTACTAGCCTTTTCCGACTTCTCTAAACCATTCCATCTGTACACCAATGCCGGCCTGGGGGCTGTCCTAACACAGGTACAGGAGGGAAGGGAGTAATGGTAATGCCGTATGCTAATCGAAGCCTCCTGCTCCCAGAGAAGAATGATCAGAACCACAGCTCATTCAAGCTGGAGCTTCTTGCCCTCAAATGGGCTGTCACGGAAAAGTTTAAGGATTACCTGTGGGGAGCCAACTTCACTGCCTTCACCGATAACAACCCCTTGGTTCACCTGAACACTGCCACCCTTGGTGCCGTGGAGCAAAGGTGGGTAGCCCAACGAGCAAATTTCCAGTTTGATATCAAGTACAGACCCGGTGTTGCTAACAGAAATGCAGATGTCTTGTCTAGAGTCCCACAGGAGGAAAAGGTGGGCGTGAATCAGACTACCACTATTGACCCACTGAAGAGCAGAGCACCCCAATTGGATGGTGAAGAATGGCAAGAACGCCAGCCGGAGGATCCCGCTTTGCGTCAGGTGTGTGAGTGGCTTCAACAGGGCTGGCGACCAAGAGCTGAAGAGAAGAGTGTGGCACCCTCACTGGCAAGGAGGCTTGTAAGAGACTGGAATCGACTCCACTTGGACTCAGGGTCCTGCAAAGGGAGGTTATGGAGTGCCACACAGGCGAAAGGCTGAGGCAGATTGTGGTTCCAGCAACGTGGACCCGCACCTTTTGGCAACAGTACCACAAGGCCACTGGACACATGAGTGCGGCCCGTACAGGGGCCACCTTACGACAAGGCTTTTTCTGGCCAAAGTTGGGAGAGGACATCAGAGAATGGCCGGCCAGCTGTCAGTGTGCCCAGAGTAAGACGAGACCAGAGGTAAGGGCACCACTCATCCCCATCATACCCACTTGAGACCATTGCTATTCATTACCTGTCATTGGGGAGGCCAGGGGATCAATACCCTTATATTCTCGTGATGAGACTTGTTCTCTAGACATGGCTGGGCAGTGGCCACTAGGGATCAAACAGCTGTCACTACAGCCAAAGCCTTGTGGCGGACCCTCATCCACCTGGGGCTGCCCTGAAAGAATCAGATCAAGGGGCTGCCTTTGAGTCAGCGGTGATGGCTCAGCTGCAATCACCAAACCCTGAGTGCCTACCAGCAGGTGGCACTCCAGAAGTTGAAACGACGTGATAAAAGGTATGACGTCCCCCTGCTTCCAGGAGAAAGGGTTCTCTTGCGCAATTTCCACAGGTATGACCAGGGAAAACTGGCACCCTATTGGCAGCACACCCCTTTTGTCATTGTCTGCCAACTGAAACCGGGCCAGCCAGTGTACAGGGTTCAGCCGGAAGGGAGAGAAGGTCCAGAGAAGACCCTTCACCGAAATAAACTGTGGCCCTGCCCCTTCCAACCTGAGCCCCCCTCGCCCAGATTGCAGCCAAGAGGCAGGTGAGAGTGAAAACGGGGAGAATGTGAAGAGGCATATGTGGGTTCCCTTATGCCTTGTGCCCGTAACTCCAGTGTTGGCTCCGCCAGCAGCCCCCCAACCAATTGACAACCCAGCCCAAGATGTAGAACAGGCAGGCTTGGAGCCAGGTGAACAAGAAATCCCCCTGAGGCGCTCTTCTAGGGAAACGAGAGGTAAAAGACCTGCACAACTAATTTGGCAATATGGCTGTTGAGATGACAACCCAAAAAGGTGGGGGGAAAAGTGTCAGAGGTAACACTGACATTTGATTTAATGGTTAGAGTTGCTGTGTTTTCCTTTAAATTGATATCAGTGTTTTGCTTGTGTGCAGTTATTTGTGAATTACGTTTGCTTGGAGTGTTACATTTGGATTTGATTTTGGTGTTTCCTTTGCTTTGTGTGCAGTGGTTTATTGTGGTATATTTGCTGGACATTGCATGGATAATTTGTGGACATTGGATGCACAGTGTAGCTCTCTGGTCACCTCCCTCTCCTAATTACATCTGCAAGGCTATTCATTCCCGACTAGTCCTGCAGCCCTATAAAAGACTAGATGGGACATAAAATGGAGGAACCTCTTGCTGTGCTGTGGAGACCTTGGATGGCAGCAGCTCTTTGATGCAGCCTGTAGTAGGACATGGACAGAAGCGACTGGATCACAGACCCAGCTTGAAAATAAATAAAGGAAAGTCGTCAGCACACACGTGTGCCTGAGTCACTTTATCCTGTGCTAGAGTCCTTTTTAATGAGAGGCATTACTGCACTACTGCAACTCTCTTCTGCCTGGACTCCCTGCCTCCGCAATCAAACTCTTACAACGCATCCAGAACGCAGCAGTGAGCTTGATGTTCAACATATAACCTCCACTGGTAACCGCTTGCATTAGATTCAAGACACTGGTACTGGCCTACAAGGCTGTCAGCAGAACTGCCCCTACCTACGTCCAAAACAAGGGGTAACACTTGGTGCTGAAATATGAAGCCAATGCGGAAGTGCCCAAAACTGCAATTCCTTGAATGGCCGCTTGAGGCCATGTTTAACTTTACAGCAGAAAATAAATGGTTTACAGCCTGATACAAAACTGTTATATTCTCTGTATTTAGGTACTTTGTCCATGACAACTGTATGGGTGGGTACCTTTTTTGCAACTCATCAATTACTGATAGTTGACGTTGACGTTTATGCATAATTAGGGGCGTGGCCGGCTTGAGTCACAGCTTGGGTGGTTTAGGTTAGCTGCGGTTAGCTCCCTGTCACTCATCACTAGGGGTACACGACGCAATTTTTTTGGTGGAACATGGAGTCAACATTAACATTTCTGAGCTTCCAATAAAAATACATGCACTGATTGGCCTTTGCACAAACAGCATCAGTATTAGGTTCAAAGGTTAATTTATCATCGATTATTGTCCCCAGATACTTGTACTGTCAGACAACTTCAACAGCCTGGCCATAAATAACAGCAGGAAGAATAGGGGGAGGCTTCCTCCTAAAGTCAATTATTTCCTTTGTTTTAAATGTATTTATGTCCAAGAAGGAGCGTTTGCACCAGGCATTAAATTAATCCACCACTGGATCATGGTCAGTTTAGTCACTATTGAGCAGAGACACATTGATGGAATCATCCACAAACTTGATGATATGCCTGCCCTCATAATGACACTGACACTCATTTGTATATAAAACAAATAAAAGTGGTGAGAGGACACACCATTGGGGGAACCAGTGGAAGATAAAAGGGCATCAGATAAAACACAGTTGACTTTCACTTTTTGCGACCTGTCAGTTAAAAAGTCAACCAGCCAGCAAATGAATCCAGGGTCGATGTTGTAGATGTATTTAAGTCCATCTGCTAAAATGTGGGTCGGATGCAGTTAAAAACTGAGAAGTCAATAAAAAGCAACTGTACACTTTTTTTTTGCACCATCCAGGTGATCCAGGACCATATTAAGCAGAGTGGGGTGCAAGCAAGCAATGTATTGTTTTAAATTGATATGTATGTTTAAATTGATGAGTATGGACCACAATATATTGATATATACATTGCATTACATTACAATACATTATACATGACTTAGGCCATAGCTTGCCCACTTTCTGCTTTCAAATTTCAGTGCATTCAATGCAAATGCCTTATCTCATAAAGTGAGAATTGCTATTTTTTTCCTATGCTGTTTATGATGAAATGGGAAAAAAAGATTCTCCAACTGAGACATTAGAACATCACATGATTCTACAGTGGCAACACTAACATTGGCCTCATTTACAGCGGCACATTGAGAACAGTTAAATAATATAATAATAATAATAATTCATAGTAACAATAAGTATTTTAATGTGGATGAACTGCATACTGTACATTCATGTTCCAGTTGTATTGGTATTACATATTAAAAAACACTTTCAAAACACCTCCGCCCCATGTCGTTGCCGCCACAGTGGATGAAGAGGCCATCCGGTGCTGCTCTTTCTTGCAGGTAGATGGTAAAGAAGAGGGAGAAGGCCTTTCCACCGCAGTCCACCACAGCCAAACCAGCAGACACTGACGCCCGGCACGCTGAGGTGGCTTCCCATGGTCTCTGCAGCTCTCTGGGAAGCACGCATAGCTGTCCCCAATGATCAACACTGTAACTGGGAGGAAAACAAATGAGTGTAATTAGTGAATGCTTCAGGGATGGAAAATATTGTATGTGATTCACCATAGGTTGACAATATTGGAATACATTTGTGAGTTGTCCAAAGTCAAATACAGAGATTGATAACTTAGTCCTTCTGTGTGGTAGCTGCATGGCAGAGGAATGGAAGGCGACATTAAGAAGAGATCTACTAAAAAGTAATTAACATAATATAACAAATATAAAAGTGCCTTTCTTTCCAACAGTCATATTCAAGATAATAAGCTGTCGATAGCAACTCACATAAGTTCCAGTCCCCTAACTGACTTATATGGATGTCAAAGTGGGCAGGGGAGGCACACTGAGTTTCACTGTACAGAATGTCCCTGTGTTGTGATATGCATGTGACAAATTTTTACTTGAACTTTGCTACCTTCTTCAACCACAATGTACAAAAAAACTGCCACCCATATCCGGCATACGTTAGAGGGCAGCCCAAGGCAATCGCCATTGTTATACAGTTGCATTGATCAGAAATAAATCAGGGCATATTTAGTGACCCTATCCCATCGGATTGAGACAATTGAGCAATCATCATGTATATTTAACATTACATTTACATTTACATAACATACACTATGCCAAGCAATGCTAAGTGACTATTAATAAAGCCATTAATAGTAACTTATTAATGGGGGGAGGGGGGGTTTATGCAGAGTCCAGGTGAACTCCTGAACAGGTGGGTCTTGAGTCTCTTGCAGAAGCTGGCGAGCGACTCTGCCATCCTGACATCGGCCGTGTAGGCTGTCTTTAACACAAAAAGTACACAACTAGTGACATTGGAATAAACCGACTCGTTCGTAACTAAGTTATGTGAAAAAATGTAACTCGCTTTGATTTATTTCCTACATATTTGTTTTTGTGTTTGTTAGATGTGTTTTAACGTTAACGTTACTGGTGTTTGTTCGGTGTTCTTAAACGTGATGGATTCACTGTAAAACTGGCATATTACAATTTTTTACATACAGTATTTTTGTAAGTTTCAAAATTAACTTACCACAAGAAACATAGGAGTAACTTTGGAAAAGTCTTGGGAAAAGTGATGGCGGGAGCAAATAATATTTAAAGTCTATGAGCAATACACAGCAGCATTAGCATCAGGTTAGCATATACGGTGACTTCTTAGACTAGCCATAGCCAGCTAGCTTCAGCTTGGTAAACGTCGAAGTGGCCGTGTTCCAACAGTCAGGCCTCAGTTTCACTCAGACTCCACCCCTTTGCCTAGCCAGGAGTGGGCGGAGTTTGGTTCTGACTTGCCAAGATGACCGTTTGAGCTTCAAACCGCTCTTCAGAAACCAATGTGTGACGTTATGGAGGGTTTGCCCACATATTTTACAGTCGATGGTCCAAACGTTAGTCAAACCCATCAGACACTGACGCCCCAGCTCGAACGCTCCTGCTCAACAACTTTGGTTGGACGACTGGTAGGCCTACTACATTCCCTAAGAACAGGTGAACATCGGTTCTGTCAAGTCCCACTCTGTGGTTCTGGCACAGCAGTGGTGGAATGATCTCCTGGCTGATGTCAGGACAGCAGAGTTGCTCGCCAGCTTCTGCAAGAGACTCAAGACGCACCTGTTCAGAGTTCACCTGGACTCTGCATAACCCCGCCTCCCCGCCTTCCCTCTCCTAACTCTAGCACTAACTTGCGTGTTTGTACATCTTTGCATTATTAAAAGTACTTATACTTATTTTAGCATATTGTATGTTCTTAGGTGTTGGTAATGCGCTCAGAATGGCACTTCTGCTCTTATCCCAGCTATTATGCAGGCAACCGAGCAATTATGAACCTAGCAATCTATTAACCTTGCAATGGACCTTTCCACACTGTCAGTCACATGGAGAATAATAACCAATAAGATTGCCTGATTTCTTAAGACCACGCCCCTTGCAACAGAGCCGCCATGATGTCCCACAAACAAAGCTTGTCCTGTGTTGTTGTGTTCATAGATTAGACTACAGCTACATTTAGTTAGAACAACATGGTTCTTAGATGCGCTTGGGGAACGTGCAATAATGACCACAGATATCCACAGAGATTACAGGGAGCGCCTTTCATTGAGATTTGGAGTATCCATGCAGTCTGCAGGACTTGTTTTTAATACATGGATAGAGTTTATGGATTTTAAATTTGGACAACTACATATGGCCTCATAGAGGCATTATTATTAAAAACATGCCTGAAAACTTTAGAAAATAATGTCCTTCTACTTTAGTCATTATTGATGGTACTGTAATGTAAGACCCAGGTGCCATCTGCACTGGCTTTAACAGAGTCAGCTTTATAGTGACTATAAGTCAAGCACAACCCTCAAAGCATTGACTGGATGTGATCCAAGTGGGTCTGTCATTATTGTGTCTGAGTTATTTACAGGTGCTGTATCTGATAAGGCAATTACTGAACGCAGTGGTTTTTATTGATTTACTTAAACACTGAAGTTCACAAGTGCAACAATCAAATGGTTGATAGCGACTCCACACATCATTTACAGCCAGCGGCCGACACAGAAAAGAATACAAAGGCTCGCTACTTATTAACAATTCAAAGGTGTCAATTTGTCACCTATTTCAGGCATGTCACAAGGTACATTAGAGGAACATGAAATGTTTTTTCGCTAGGATAATACTAACTTAGCATAGCTAAGTGATTAGCCCATTGTAGCTAGTAGTTAGCAGATCTTAGGCTTATTTTCATTGTAAACACATCACTAACGTACTCACCCTGCTTTACATGAGCAGTAGGAACTCCACCATTTTGTCCTGACGAATTTCAATGTGGAGTTTTGTGAGGCGTTTGTGTCTTCTGCATAGATCACCCAACACTTAGCATCAAGTTTTATGTTGTCGTCTGCTCCGTCTGAAATCTGAATGTCATGGATATATCCTTGTGTCAAATAGTTCAGGTCTTTCTGTACAACTCTCTTAGATAAAGTAGCGGCATTTGGCAAATAACATCCAGCGATATTGTCAGGAATCCTTGAGAGAGAATCATCAGCAGGCAGGACAAGCTTTGTTTGTGGGACATCATGGCGGCTCTGTTGCAAGGGGCGTGGTCTTAAGAAATCAGGCAATCTTATTGGTTATTATTCTCCATGTGACTGACAGTGTGGAAAGGTCCATTGCAAGGTTAATAGATTGCTAGGTTCATAATTGCTCGGTTGCCTGCATAATAGCTGGGATAAGAGCAGAAGTGCCATTCTGAGCGCATTACCAACACCTAAGAACATACAATATGCTAAAATAAGTATAAGTACTTTTAATAATGCAAAGATGTACAAACACGCAAGTTAGTGCTAGAGTTAGGAGAGGGAAGGCGGGGAGGCGGGGTTATGCAGAGTCCAGGTGAACTCTGAACAGGTGCGTCTTGAGTCTCTTGCAGAAGCTGGCGAGCAACTCTGCTGTCCTGACATCAGCCAGGAGATCATTCCACCACTGCTGTGCCAGAACCACAGAGTTGGGACTTGACAGAACGATGTTCACCTGTTCTTAGGGAATGTAGTAGGCCTACCAGTCGTCCAACCAAAGTTGTTGAGCAGAGCGTTCGAGCTGGGGCGTAGTGTCTGATGGGTTTGACTAACGTTTGGACCATCGACTGTAAAATATGTGGGCAAACCCTCCATAACGTCACACATTGGTTTCTGAAGAGCGGTTTTGAAGCTCAAACGGTCATCTTGGCAAGTCAGAACCAACTCCGCCCACTCCTGGCTAGGCAAAGGGGTGGAGTCTGAGTGAAACTGAGGCCTGACTGTTGGAACACGGCCACTTCGACGTTACCAAGCTGAAGCTAGCTGGCTATGGCTAGTCTAAGAAGTCACCGTATATGCTAACCTGATGCTAATGCTGCTGTGTATTGCTCATAGACTTTAAATATATTTGCTCCCGCCATCACTTTTCCCAAGACTTTTCCAAAGTTACTCCTATGTTTCTTGTGGTAAGTTAATTTGAAACTTACAAAAATACTGTATGTAAAAAATTGTAATATGCCAGTTTTACAGTGAATCCATCACGTTTAAGAACACCGAACAAACACCAGTAACGTTAACGTAAAACACATCTAACAAACAAAAAACAAATATGTAGGAAATAAATCAAAGCGAGTTACATTTTTCACATAACTTAGTTACGAACGAGTCGTTTATTCCAATGTCACTAGTTGTGTACTTTTTGTGTTAAAGACAGCCTACACGGCCGATGTCAGGATGGCAGAGTCGCTCGCCAGTTTCTGCAAGAGACTCAAGACCCACCTGTTCAGAGTTCACCTGGACTCTGCATAACCCCCCCTCCCCCCATTAATAAGTACTATTAATGGCTTTATTAATAGTACTTAGCATTGCTTGGCATAGTGTATGTTATGTAAATGTAAATGTAATGTAAATATACATGATGATTGCTCAATTGTCTCATCCGATGGGATAGGGTCACTAAATATGCCCTGATTTATTTCTGATCAATGCAACTGTATAACAATGGCGATTGCCTTGGGCTGCCTCTAACGTATGCCGGATATGGGTGGCAGTTTTTTGTACATTGTGGTTGAAGAAGGTAGCAAAGTCAAAGTAAAAATTTGTCACATGCATATCACAACACAGGGACATTCTGTACAGTGAAACTCAGTGTGCCTCCCCTGCCCACTTTGACATCCATATAAGTCAGTAGGGGACTGGAACTTATGTGAGTTGCTATCGACAGCTTATTATCTTGAATATGACTGTTGGAAAGAAAGGCACTTTTATATTTGTTATATTATGTTAATTACTTTTAGTAGATCTCTTCTTAATGGTCGCCTTCCATTCCTCTGCCATGCCAGCTACACACAGAAGACTAAGTATCAATCTCTGTTATTTGACTTTGGACAACTCACAAATGTATTCCAATATTGTCAACCTATGGTGAATCACATACAATATTTTCCATCCCTGAAGCATTCACTAATTACACTCATTTGTTTTCCTCCCAGTTACAGTGTTGATCATTGGGGACAGCTATGCGTGCTTCCCAGAGAGCTGCAGAGACCATGGGAAGCCACCTCAGCGTGCCGGGCGTCAGTGTCTGCTGGTTTGGCTGTGGTGGACTGCGGTGGAAAGGCCTTCTCCCTCTTCTTTACCATCTACCTGCAAGAAAGAGCAGCACCGGATGGCCTCTTCATCCACTGTGGCGGCAACGACATGGGGCGGAGGTGTTTTGAAAGTGTTTTTTAATATGTAATACCAATACAACTGGAACATGAATGTACAGTATGCAGTTCATCCACATTAAAATACTTATTGTTACTATGAATTATTATTATTATTATATTATTTAACTGTTCTCAATGTGCCGCTGTAAATGAGGCCAATGTTAGTGTTGCCACTGTAGAATCATGTGATGTTCTAATGTCTCAGTTGGAGAATCTTTTTTTCCCATTCATCATAAACAGCATAGGAAAAAATAGCAATTCTCACTTTATGAGATAAAGGCATTTGCATTGATGCACTGAAATTTGAAAAGCAGAAAGTGGGCAAGCTATGGCCTAAGTCATGTATAATGTATTGTAATGGTAATGCAATGTATATATCAATATATTGTGGTCCATACTCATCAATTTAAACATACATATCAATTTAAAACAATACATTGCTTGCTTTGCACCCCACTCTGCTTAATATGGTCCTGGATCACCTGGATGGTGCAAAAAAAAAAGTGTACAGTTGGCTTTTTATTGACTTCTCAGTTTTAACTGCATCCGACCCACATTTTAGCAGATGGACCTTAAATACATCTACAACATCGACCCTGGATTCATTTGCTGGCTGGTTGACTTTTTAACTGACAGGTCGCAAAAAGTGAAAGTCAACTGTGTTTTATCTGATGCCCTTTTATCTTCCACTGGTTCCCCCAATGGTGTGTCCTCTCACCACTTTTATTTGTTTTTATATACAAATGAGTGTCAGTGTCATTATGAGGGCAGGCATATCATCAAGTTTGGTGGATGATTCCATCAATGTGTCTCTGCTCAATAGTGACTAAACTGACCATGATCCAGTGGTGGATTAATTTAATGCCTGGTGCAAACGCTCCTTCTTGGACATAAATACATTTAAAACAAAGGAAATAATTGACTTTAGGAGGAAGCCTCCCCCTATTCTTCCTGCTGTTATTTATGGCCAGGCTGTTGAAGTTGTCTGACAGTACAAGTATCTGGGGACAATAATCGATGATAAATTAACCTTTGAACCTAATACTGATGCTGTTTGTGCAAAGGCCAATCAGTGCATGTATTTTTATTGGAAGCTCAGAAATGTTAATGTTGACTCCATGTTCCACCAAAAAAATTGCGTCGTGTACCCCTAGTGATGAGTGACAGGGAGCTAACCGCAGCTAACCTAAACCACCCAAGCTGTGACTCAAGCCGGCCACGCCCCTAATTATGCATAAACGTCAACGTCAACTATCAGTAATTGATGAGTTGCAAAAAAGGTACCCCACCCATACAGTTTGTCATGGACAAAGTACCTAAATACAGAGAATATAACAGTTTTGTATCAGGCTGTAAACCATTTATTTTCTGCTGTAAAGTTAAACATGGCCTCAAGCGGCCATTCAAGGAATTGCAGTTTTGGGCACTTCCGCATTGGCTTCATATTTCAGCACCAAGTGTTACCCTTGTTTTGGACGTAGGTAGGGGCAGTTCTGCTGACAGCCTTGTAGGCCAGTACCAGTGTCTTGAATCTAATGCAAGCGGTTACCAGTGGAGGTTATATGTTGAACATCAAGCTCACTGCTGCGTTCTGGATGCGTTGTAAGAGTTTGATTGCGGAGGCAGGGAGTCCAGGCAGAAGAGAGTTGCAGTAGTGCAGTAATGCCTCTCATTAAAAAGGACTCTAGCACAGGATAAAGTGACTCAGGCACACGTGTGTGCTGACGACTTTCCTTTATTTATTTTCAAGCTGGGTCTGTGATCCAGTCGCTTCTGTCCATGGTCCTACTACAGGCTGCATCAAAGAGCTGCTGCCATCCAAGGTCTCCACAGCACAGCAAGAGGTTCCTCCATTTTATGTCCCATCTAGTCTTTTATAGGGCTGCAGGACTAGTCGGGGAATGAATAGCCTTGCAGATGTAATTAGGAGAGGGAGGTGACCAGAGAGCTACACTGTGCATCCAATGTCCACAAATTATCCATGCAATGTCCAGCAAATATACCACAATAAACCACTGCACACAAAGCAAAGGAAACACCAAAATCAAATCCAAATGTAACACTCCAAGCAAACGTAATTCACAAATAACTGCACACAAGCAAAACACTGATATCAATTTAAAGGAAAACACAGCAACTCTAACCATTAAATCAAATGTCAGTGTTACCTCTGACACTTTTCCCCCCACCTTTTTGGGTTGTCATCTCAACAGCCATATTGCCAAATTAGTTGTGCAGGTCTTTTACCTCTCGTTTCCCTAGAAGAGCGCCTCAGGGGGATTTCTTGTTCACCTGGCTCCAAGCCTGCCTGTTCTACATCTTGGGCTGGGTTGTCAATTGGTTGGGGGGCTGCTGGCGGAGCCAACACTGGAGTTACGGGCACAAGGCATAAGGGAACCCACATATGCCTCTTCACATTCTCCCCGTTTTCACTCTCACCTGCCTCTTGGCTGCAATCTGGGCGAGGGGGGCTCAGGTTGGAAGGGGCAGGGCCACAGTTTATTTCGGTGAAGGGTCTTCTCTGGACCTTCTCTCCCTTCCGGCTGAACCCTGTACACTGGCTGGCCCGGTTTCAGTTGGCAGACAATGACAAAAGGGGTGTGCTGCCAATAGGGTGCCAGTTTTCCCTGGTCATACCTGTGGAAATTGCGCAAGAGAACCCTTTCTCCTGGAAGCAGGGGGACGTCATACCTTTTATCACGTCGTTTCAACTTCTGGAGTGCCACCTGCTGGTAGGCACTCAGGGTTTGGTGATTGCAGCTGAGCCATCACCGCTGACTCAAAGGCAGCCCCTTGATCTGATTCTTTCAGGGCAGCCCCAGGTGGATGAGGGTCCGCCACAAGGCTTTGGCTGTAGTGACAGCTGTTTGATCCCTAGTGGCCACTGCCCAGCCATGTCTAGAGAACAAGTCTCATCACGAGAATATAAGGGTATTGATCCCCTGGCCTCCCCAATGACAGGTAATGAATAGCAATGGTCTCAAGTGGGTATGATGGGGATGAGTGGTGCCCTTACCTCTGGTCTCGTCTTACTCTGGGCACACTGACAGCTGGCCGGCCATTCTCTGATGTCCTCTCCCAACTTTGGCCAGAAAAAGCCTTGTCGTAAGGTGGCCCCTGTACGGGCCGCACTCATGTGTCCAGTGGCCTTGTGGTACTGTTGCCAAAAGGTGCGGGTCCACGTTGCTGGAACCACAATCTGCCTCAGCCTTTCGCCTGTGTGGCACTCCATAACCTCCCTTTGCAGGACCCTGAGTCCAAGTGGAGTCGATTCCAGTCTCTTACAAGCCTCCTTGCCAGTGAGGGTGCCACACTCTTCTCTTCAGCTCTTGGTCGCCAGCCCTGTTGAAGCCACTCACACACCTGACGCAAAGCGGGATCCTCCGGCTGGCGTTCTTGCCATTCTTCACCATCCAATTGGGGTGCTCTGCTCTTCAGTGGGTCAATAGTGGTAGTCTGATTCACGCCCACCTTTTCCTCCTGTGGGACTCTAGACAAGACATCTGCATTTCTGTTAGCAACACCGGGTCTGTACTTGATATCAAACTGGAAATTTGCTCGTTGGGCTACCCACCTTTGCTCCACGGCACCAAGGGTGGCAGTGTTCAGGTGAACCAAGGGGTTGTTATCGGTGAAGGCAGTGAAGTTGGCTCCCCACAGGTAATCCTTAAACTTTTCCGTGACAGCCCATTTGAGGGCAAGAAGCTCCAGCTTGAATGAGCTGTGGTTCTGATCATTCTTCTCTGGGAGCAGGAGGCTTCGATTAGCATACGGCATTACCATTACTCCCTTCCCTCCTGTACCTGTGTTAGGACAGCCCCCAGGCCGGCATTGGTGTACAGATGGAATGGTTTAGAGAAGTCGGAAAAGGCTAGTACTGGGGCAGTGAGGAGGGCTTGTTTTAACTTATTGAAGGCAACATGGCATTCTGTTGTCCATAACACAGATTTGTCCTTCTTTCCCAATGTATCCTTGCCTTCCAGCAATGCATTAAGAGGGGCTGCTACGAGTGAAAAGGCCGGAATGAACCGCCTATAGTAACCAGCAAACCCCAGGAATGACCTCACCTGCTGGACTGTGCTAGGTTGCTTCCACTGATGGACCGCTGCAGTCTTCTCTGGGTCAGTGCCTACCCCTTCTTTGCTGACCACATGGCCCAGGTAGCAGACCTTTGACTGAAAGAGCTTGCATTTGAAGGGTTGGAGCTTCAGGCCATGTTTCCAGAGTTTGTCAAACACCTGTTCAAGGTGCAACAGGTGACTGTCGAAATCAGGGGAGAAAACTATCACGTCATCCAGGTAGATAAGGAGAGTATCATTTACCAGGCCCCCAAGGCACCTCTGCATCAAGCACTGGAATGTTGCAGGGGTATTGCAGAGCCCGAACGGCATCCGGTCGAACTCATTTAACCCCAACGCTGTGGTAAATGCAGTCTCCAAGAACCATTTTTCTTCTTTACCAGGACTATGGGGCCGCCCATGGACTTTTGCTCTCTCTCACTACCCCACTGTCAATCATACCTTGGAGAAGCGTTCTGAGTTCTGCAAAGAGTGTTGGTGGTACAGGTCGGTACCTCTCCCGGCTTGGGGGCGCTGTACCAGTGGGGATCTGATACTGTACGGCATCTGTCTGTCCAAAACCCTCCTCATGGGCTGCGAAAACCTTACTCCAGCGGCGAAGGAGGAGGTTGTTTCTCTTGCTGGGTTGGTGTAACAAATGTAAAACTCAAAGCAAAAGTAATTCATGAATAACTGCACACAAGCAAAAGTAACACTGATATCAATTTAAAGGAAAACACAGCAACTCTAACCACAAAATCAAATGTCACAGTGTTCCCTCTGTGACCTCTACTGCAAACGTATTGGAGTAAAGGTACATGAAAGTTGACAGAAATATAAAAATAAGATAGGCCTACTCTAAAAAAACTACTGAAGGACTGTAATAAAGTATTTATTATTTACACCACTGATGCTATTAATAGGCCTATATCTTAAAAAGTGTATTCACAAACTGTCACGGTCGCGACCGTGTCTCCGGGCTCCAGTGCCGCCCCTTGATGATTAGCGGCACCTGCGCTACGCTCGCGGCTGCCAGCAATCGACAATCACTCACAGTATAAAGCCCCCGGCCTTCCACTCACTGTTGTCGGACCATTGTTATGTCTTGTCTGGTTACACATTACTTGTTGTTGTTAATTCGACGATGGCTGCTGGCTCGCAGCCATCCCGGGTCCCGGGTGGACCGCAGGAGAGCTACCGGGGAACCCGCCTGGCCCTGGGAGGGCCTCATAGCGTCCAGCAGGCTCACCGGCCTGAACTGTACCAACTGGTAAACTGATCTAGTCAGCATATATCTAGGTGGACACTCCCACTTGTGTCCGGCTCCCGGTCCTGGCTGCACCGCCACAGTCCCTGCGGGTCCCTGCGGCCAGGTCGCAGCCACCCCGGGTCCCGGTCCCGGCTGGACCGCAGCAATTCTGTTTTCCCGCTGCTGGGTCACAGCCATCCCGGGTCCCGGTCCCGGCTGCACCGCCGCAGCGCCTGCCGGTCCCTGCTGCCAGGGGGCAGCCACCCCGGGTCCCTGCTGCCAGGTGCCAGCCACTCCGAGTCCCGGTTCCGGCTGGACCGCAGCAGTTCAGTTTTCCTGCTGCTGGGTCACAGCCATCCCGGGTCCCAGTCCCGGCTGCACCGCCGCAGCTCCTGCCGGTCCCTGCTGCCAGGTGCCAGCCACCCCGAGTCCCGGTCCCGGCTGGACCACAGCAGCTCCCGCCAGTCCCTGCGGCCAGGTCGCAGCCACCCCGGGTCCCGGTTCCGGCTGGACCGCAGCAGTTCAGTTTTCCCGCTGCTGGGTCACAGCCATCCCGGCTCGGCCTCTGTCCTGCCTCCAGGTCGTCCACCGGAGGGTCCCGGCTCGGCCTCTGCCTTGCCTCCAGGTCGTCCAAATCTCACTTCGGTACTGCATAACCCCGAGTCCTGAGTCTAGCGTTTGGGTCCTCCTGCCCCACATCGTGACAGTAATGGCTCAGGAGGTAGAGTGGTTGTCTAGCAACCGGAATGTTGCTGGTTCGATCCGCCTAGCTAAGGTCCTCCGAGGTTGATACTGCCGTCAGTGCATGAATGTGAGGCAATGTGAAATGCTTTGGATAAACGGGCTAGCCTATATAAATGCAATCCATTTGCCATTGATTAATCTTTAAGGCTTTTTAGAAAACAGGACAACCATCTTAATCATTACTGAAAATTCGGAAGTCAGGGCTACACATGACGTGGACAAGTGAAAAAGGAAGTGGTAACATTCTCTGGCTCTCTGTGCCACATATGCCACATATACCACATATACCACACACACACACACACACACACACACACACACACACACACACACACACACACACACACACCAACACACAGAAGCACACACATTGACAGACGTGTGTATACATACCCACTCACACACACACGCGCACACATGTGCAAACATGTGTGCACACACACACACAGCTTTTCCCCGATAAAAAGCATGAGGACAAAGAAATACAAAAGAAAAGCTTTGGATGGCATTTAAAATACTTTTTCTGGGTTTTGGTTTATCTCACCACAGTGTGACTGCCTATGCGTTCTTTATTTGAGAACATATTTAACATAATTACTCAAAATGCCTCGTACCAGATAGTTTTTTTTTTATGTCAACATATGTCTTCAGTCAGCATTACTAATGTATTGTGTTATACATGTATTTTTGGTCCAGGAAATGTGTGGGGCCTCACAGCATGTGATCCTGCATAACGGGCAAATTCTGAGGAAGTAAAAAATGGCTACCAGTAGGATTCCACTTCCTCTTTAACCCTTAGCACTCCCCCAGTTAACTAGCAGGCATTGACGATTTTTGACCCTTTTACATTTGTTTCAGCACCTCTAAATACACTGCTCAAAAAAATTGAAGAAACACTTTGAAAACATCAGATCTCAATGGGAAAAAAAATCATACTGATACCTATACTGATATGGACTGGGTAATGTGTTAGGAATGAAAGGATGCCACATTGTTTGATGGAAATGAAAATTATCAACCTACAGAGGGCTGAATTCAAAGACACCCCGAAAAACTAAGTGAAATGATGCGGCAGGCTAGTCCATTTAGCTGAAATTCCATTGCAGCAACTCAAAATGGTACTCAGTACTGTGTATTGCCCCCACGTGCTTGTATGCATGCCTGACAACGTCGGGGCTCCTAATGAGACGACGGATGGTGTCCTGGGGTATCTCCTCCCAGATCTGGACCAGGGCATCACTGAGCTCCTGGACAGTCTGAGGTGCAACCTGGTGGCGTCGGATGGACCGAAACATAATGTCCCAGAGATGTTCTATTGGATTTAGGTCAGGCGAGTGTGGCGGACAGTCAATGGTATCAATTCCTTCATCCTCCAGGAACTGCCTGCATACTCTCGCCACATGAGGCCGGGCATTGTCGTGCACCAGGAGGAACCCAGGACACACTGCACCAGCGTAGGGTCTGACAATGCGTCCAAGGATTTCATCCCGATACCTAATGGCAGTCAGGGTGCCGTTCTCTAGCCTGTAGAGGTCTGTGCGTCCCTCCATGGATATGCCTCCCCAGACCATCACTGACCCACCACCAAACCGGTCATGCTGAACGATGTTACAGGCAGCATAACGTTCTCCACGGCTTCTCCAGACCCTTTCACGTCTGTCACATGTGCTCAGGGTGAACCTGCTCTCATCTGTGAAAAAGCACAGGGCGCCAGTGGCGGATCTGCCAATTCTGGTATTCTATGGCAAATGCCAATTGAGCTCCACGGTGCCGGGCAGTGAGCACAGGGCCCACTAGAGGACGTCGGGCCCTCAGGCCACCCTCATGAAGTCTGTTTCTGATTGTTTGGTCAGAGACATTCACACCAGTGGCCTGCTGGAGGTCATTTTGTAGGGCTCTGGCAGTGCTCATCCTGTTCCTCCTTGCACAAAGGAGCAGATACCGGTCCTGCTGATGGGTTAAGGACCTTCTACGGCCCTGTCCAGCTCTCCTAGAGTAACTGCCTGTCTCCTGGAATCTCCTCCATGCTCTTGAAACTGTGCTGGGAGACACAGCAAACCTTCTGGCAATGGCACGTATTGATGTGCCATCCTGGAGGAGTTGGACTGCCTGTGCAACCTCTGTAGGGTCCAGGTATCGCCTCATGCTACCAGTAGTGACACTGACCCTAGCCAAATGTAGTGACACTGACCCTAGCCAAATGCAAAACTAGTGAAAAACAGTCAGAAAAGATGAAGAGGGAAAAAATGTCAGTGGCCTCGACCTGGAAAACCATTCCTGTTTTGGGGGTCATCTCATTGTTGCCCCTCTAATGCACCTGTTGTTACTTTCATTAACACCAAAGCAGCTGAAACTGATTAACAACCCCCTCTGCTACTTAACTGACCAGATCAATATACCAGAAGTTTAATTGACTTGATGCAATATTCTGATTAAAAAGTGTTCCTTTAATTTTTTTGGAGCAGTGTATAATAGCAATAATTATTTTGTGTGAAAATATAAACAAATATTTTGTGTAAAATCGGTGTTTCTTACCAAGTAATTAATTACAAATTAAATTACAATATAATGTATAGACATGTATTAATGTATTAATTTTAACCTTGGCATGGTACTGGATGTCCAGCTGCCCTGCAACCCCAACATTACCTCTGTGGCCCGATCTTGTAGAATTGTTCTCTACAACATTGGCAGAATCCGGCCTTTCGTCACACGTGAAGCAGCACACATCTTGGTGCAAGTGCTCGTCATCACTCGCCTCGACTACTGCAACTCTCTCCTGGCTGGACTCCCGGCCTCCACAATCAAACCCAATCAAATCAAACCGCCCCTACCTACCTCCAAACTTTAGTCAGACCCCACGGCCCAGCCCCAGCTCTACAACTTCACTTATACGACTGGTACCACCTTCACTAAAAACAGGTAAACATCGCTCTGCCAAGTCTCAACTCTTCTCTGTTCTGGCACAGCAGTGGTGGAATGAGATCCCAGCTGATGTCAGGACGGCAGAGTTGCTCACCAGCTTCCACAAGAGACTCAAGACCCTCGTGTTCAGAGTTCACCTGGACTCTACATAACCCCCCTCCTTAACAAGAGACTCAAGACCCTCGTGTTCAGAGTTCACCTGGACTCTACATAACTTCGCCTCCCCCCACCCCTGTTCTTGCATGTTGGTAATGCACTCAGAATGGCACTTCTGCTCTTTTCCCAGCTATTATGCAGGCAACCTAACAATTATGAAACTTGTTCTATTAGCCTTGCAAATATGAATGCTTGAAACTTAGCTCTATTCTTATCTTTATGTACCAGAGTGATATATTACTCTTTTAACAAATGTACTCTTTGTCAGTCACTTTGGATAAAAGCGTCAGCGAAATGCCCTAAATGTAAATGTCATTGTTATACAGTGAAATGAGTGATTTATCAGGGGAGTTAGGGTTAACACATTTTGTTTGCATGTCACATTAGCAGGTCTACCACAGTGGACGTGGGGTTTAGGCAACAGGCCTACTACTAACAGGCTCATCATTTTGAAAAGGAAGCTTCTTTTCGTTGGTATCAAAGTTTGGAATGTAGAGTGCCAAATGACTTCACTCATTAATTGCTGATGGATGACTATGGCATTTCTAACAAATTACACTCAAATGAAAGCTTGTCTTACCTACAACACTTTTAAACTAAAAGGCTTAAAATGTAAGGCACTGTCACTCTTTGAAGAAGACTTTAAGCCTTGCCAAGCCAATCGACTAGATAATTATGAATATCACCCAAAGCATAACTCCATGACAGAATAACATGTGACCTAGTTGACACTTTCACAATACACATAAATGTGTATCCTTTCAAAATGTATCTTATTGTGAAAATGTGAACCGACATTATTCCATGCCTGGGGTTTCCTCTAGTGCCAGTGTTGTCTACTACTGACTGTTGCCATGTTCAGTGGCACGGTTGAATTTCCCTGCATGGGTTTTGCCCAAAGAGTCAGAGTGGGCACTGCCTTGTGAGGTCATCCTGATCTGGGTTCACAGCCTGGAACGCCAACAATATCTGGTTGGTCTCACAAGGCCAGGCTAGCAAGTCTTGGCTAAACCAAGTATACACACATACATAGCTGGGGTTAGGGTTAGACTTTGAAGCTTCTTGCCTTAAACATTCATCCCCTGTACCCCTGCATACATTCGTCACAAACTGCATAGTTTTTGACTGTCTTAGGCTCCAAGGCGTTGACCACGAACAATGAAGACCATAGATGGAGTGTGATCCCACTGGCTATACATTTGCATACTCTGCCCTCTACTGGCCATGCTGTGCCTCTTCCCCAACACTACTGACTGAAAAAAGACATTGTCACACTTAAATGCATCACGTCAAAATTTTCATTTTTACAGTTGCAATTATACACATAAAAAGAATGTATTTTTGTAACTCCCAGTATGTAATGTTTTTTTTTATTTTTTCCATTTTCAACACAGACAAGCTTAGGGACTAGACAAATATCAAAGACACAAATTGTTAGTAAATAAAATAAGTCGAAAAGTTATTTTTATTTAAGGCACTGCCATTCTTGGAAGACGTTAAGTCCCGACAAGCCAATGCAAATCGACTGAATAATTATGAATAACACCCAAAGCATAACTTAATGACAGAATAACGTGATTTGTTGAGGGCACTTTCGCTATAAACAAAAGCTCATTGTTGAAATGCTCAGTCATCCTTTTTCAATTAATCCAATAAAAAATGGCTGCCTACTTATAATACTTTTGGCATCCTAACTCCTCCCAGACTTTGAAAAAGGCCTACCTGGGGTTTTAGCGATGGACCCCCAGGCTACGATTCAACATATTTCTAGGCAACCTCAGGCACATTTTTACCAATTGTTCTTGCCAAGGCTTTAATGAGAATTAGGAACTTGCCCCACTCGTTTAATTTGAACTCGCAAGAACAATTTTATCATCAAGCTCTTAACTTTTCAGCAAAGCGTTATATATTATAAAATGTTGGCACACATAACATTGAGCTCTTAATGTTAATTGGTCAAAGGGGGCTCTTTGAAATCAATATTAAATAAGACTTTTCAAGTGCTTTCTTTGCACATATTTTAAATATATCTTTGTCAATGCAAAAATGTTACGATTAGCAGTAAAACATTTTTTAAATCATGTCGGTCACCATCTGAGTTATATCGTATATGTAAAACCTTAAAGAAAAGTCTCAATATCTAGCATTCTGGAGATGTTCAGGCACGTGTCAGGAATTGCATAAATTCAACCAGGAAGCCAGAGGTAAAAGGCAGGCTCCAGAAACATACTGCTTGTCGGCATGCAACAGAGACCGGGGCCCCACCCCTCTTCCCCTTCACCCAAATTCCCTGGCTGGTTCTAATCCGGCCATCTATTGATAACAGCATGGCCACGCCCACCACCTGGCCCGTGGCCAATACACAGCCACTTGTTTTTGTGTATACGCACCAAAAAAACAGGAAGTGGCCGAGGCTGCCATTGAATTGTTAAGCGAAGGGAAGTGAGAGCACGGCCCTCCATCACTGCAACACATGCACAATATAAATACATATTTAAAAAAAAAGAAAAGAAAAGAAAAAAGGTCACATCGGGGATATGGGAGGGGCGGGGCTTGAATGTGCTTGTGTGCCGCTGTCCCGTCCGTCGAGCGTTGCGTCCCCAGAGCCGATCAGTTGAGCAGCTCCAGGTAGGTGATGGGCACCTTGCCCCGCTGGTTGCCCCGCTCGCCCATGAGCCAGTTCAGAGTCCATGCCGGGAACGCTTGCTCACCGACGATCCACCTGGAAACACAAGCAGCAGCAGCAGCAGCCAGCAGCAGCAAGCAGCAGCAGCAGCCTTCAGTAAATGTGAGGGCCCTGTAATGTCAGCATAGGTTCCCCAGGGCAATGATTATATGCTTTAATGTTATAACTTTGTGTGTGTTGTGTATATAATTGGGTTTGGTGATTTCCAAAGGAATCCACACACACAACATAAAGTGGGCTTCTACGTGTGTGTTTGTGTGGTGATGGCTGTTTTAAAAGGGCTCATATATACCACCAGGTGGTGTGAGTGTGATTGGCCATTCCAGACTCCCCTTATGACATCACAAGCGGCAGTGTCCATCCAGATGCATGCTGGATAGATCAGCCTACGAGTTGCTACAGTCCACTGGGTAGGCTGGTAAGACTGACCTCTCCAGGCATACATCTGGATGGGACACACTTGGGTAAAGAAGGAGCCCTTTAACCTGTGTGTGCATTGACTGGCCAATGCACCCCATGTGTGCAGCCTGGCCCAGCCCCTGACTCCAGCCAGGTGAGGCTGCACAGAAAGCACAAAAAAACAAACAAAGAAGCACTACACTTCCATTATCTGCGACCACGTCACGACTGCTGAACACACATTACAGTCCTCCTCTCTCTGGTCCACCCAGGGGGCCTCACCTCGTCGGCCAGCAGGGAGAGCTCGCTGCTGGCGGCGGCGTCCGTAGTCGTAGAGCACGCGGGCCTTGCGGCTGCTGCCGGTGCCCCGCAGCTCGCTGAAGCCGCCTGCCGAGGCCGAGCCGGCGCGGTCCCGCCGACGGGCTGGGCATGGGGCCCGACACTGGGATGGTGGGCACGGAGATGCTGGCGCCGCCGGACACGGGCGACTGGTTGTTGTTGGAGAACGATGAGGGGAAACTGGAGGGAGGGAGAGAGGGGAGGACGGCCCACCGTTAGCCTTACTGCAGTGTTTTACCTGACCCAGGGTCTGCCCTACTACTGTCCCATAGCAATCTCAACACCTCATAGCGTCCACACCATCGTGACCCCTGATCCTGGTGCAGCTACAGCTAGACTACATTGCCACCCCTGACCCATGCTATTTCTGCCCCCTTGTAATTCTAGTTCTGCTGGTGTAAGAGAGTATATAAAAATTAATGACAATGTAAAGTACTAATGTATAATGTCAAATATATACTGTAATATTAAAAAAAAGCCTCCATAAAGAAAGGGGACAGTAGCAGATTTGCTAGAGCTTATAGTAGGGGTGATTTCATCAGGTGGCACTCCGGCATGCCCCCAGATCCATTGTTAAACTTAATGCGATACATTGGTTTTCACCCCTACTATTACATAGTAGTTTAGTTAGAGAGTATATACAGTATAGTACATCAGCGGGTCTACCCCCACACCCCCACCACCTCTTCACTAACCACTTACCAGGGTTTAAATCCCCTCGTGGATCCCTGGCACTGACTTGTATGTTTGTACATCCTGGCACTTAAAAATAGTACTCAGCATCGTGTAGCATCTTGCTGTTTACCAGCAAGGGGTCAATGTAGCAATTATGAGTTCTTGAAACTATTCAAATATATATAGTAGTAGTAGTAGTAGTAGTAGTAGTAGTAGTAGTAGTAGTAGTAGAGCACATGCGAGCATGTTCTGGATGCCTGGGTTGTCTCACCTGCCCAGCTGCTTCTGGAGGTCCACCATGTACTGGTAACACTGTGCGTAGTACGTGGACTGGGCCTCCACCAGGTCGTTCAGACAGCGCAGGTGGTGGGCCTGCCGCGCAGGTGGGAACAAGCATACGATAACACATCCATCCATCCACTACGACTAAAGAAGGCACAGGTAGCTTTTAGAACAGACCCCGGCTTCCGTTCATGGGAACACGACACTGGGTGGAGTGGATCATCGGTCTCGATCAGATCCTCTGCACCCCCTGTGGTCTGAATATGCACCTTTAGCTTCAGGGTGAGGGTGCAGCATAGCCCAGGATGCAGACTTAAAGAGGCAGCACATGCTTGGTCCCCATGCAGAATTCAGCTGCTGAACAAGGCTGAACACATGGTCTGAATTTGGTTTGCAATTTACTGAACTTGAACTTGTTTTTACATGCTTATGTTTTAGGTTATGTATGTGCTGTCACGTACAAGCCATGGTTCCCAGCCATCATCTTGCAGTATATGTAAATGTATGTATATGTATATGGGATATGCACATACGTGGGTGCTGCTGACACCTTCCAGGAGCAGGCGGGTGATCTCCGCCTGCCGGTCGAACTCGCTCTGGGTCACGCGCAGCTCCTGCTCTGCCTGAGGAGGGAGGACGGAAAACAAGCGTGCCCGTTCTCAGCTGAGTCGTACGAGATGCAGGAAGAAGATGAACAGAGCAGATAGAACTGTGCGTGCAGATCAATATTTATGAACGTACACACAAGATGGAGTCACATATAGACAATCTCTGCATTCAAATTCTTTGAAAACCAGCACATATGTGTACATTCAGGCCCAAATGGTGGTTTGAATAACTTTCTAAACGGCTCTTGGACACAGTCAAGTAGTAATGATTTTGTCTTCCAACTTCTGACAGATATCGAACCTAACGTGAGAACGGCACTGTTGCAGCATCATACATCGCCGTGACGATGAAAATGTTCAAATACCAAATCAAGTAACATCATACGCAGTTACTCATGAAAGGGCCAAAAACAGCACAGTCCTTGGGGCGGGGCTTATTATTCTGGGTGAAGGAAGCGGTGGGGAAAGGACACATGCACCACACAACCAGACACAACACGCCGGCTGCAGAGTGGAGACCGGGGTGAGAGTGGGGGGGGCGAGGGGGGTGACTCATCCTCTTCCTCACATTGAGCGACAGGGCTCGACGTGAGGTGAGGCCCGAGATTGGGGAAAAACAAACAGAAAGGAACTTGTGGAAGTGTTCCTGAGCGCGGCGGCAGTAGCATGATAAACACAACACTGTTCCCTGTTCAGGAGCAACGGGCGCATGAGGACAATGGAGCCGGCTGTCCCACGCTCTGTCAAACACAGAGGGAGACAACATGGGCTTATTCTAGCCGGTTCCACTGGCCTGGCTCCAACACACCTTTGAATCCGCCCTGCCAATCCACACAGTTTGAAACCATGGGGGCGGGGGGGGGGACTATTTTTCTTTAGTATTATTTGGGAATTTTCAACCCTAATAAGTAGTTGAAAACATTTGACACAAATCGGATGAATGGGAGAATTGCCCCGACAACGGACATCACAGAAGCTTTCACCTATGGGCTTTCTTTTGCGTTTGGGCTGCTGAATCATAATCTTACATTTGATATGACCCTCTTGATTAACACATGTATTTTACATCGACGTCATGTCTTCTCAATATCGCCCGACATCATGGTTTGCTTTTACTTCCCTCCACTCGTATACCACCATCTTGCCATGGTTGGCTAGGGAAAATCCAAAGCCCCTCCCCCCGTCAGAATGGGTTAAGAGTGGAGGCGCTGTCAGACTGGAGATGGAAATGAAGTGTCACCAGTTGACAATTCTGTCCCAATATCAGGCTGCAGCTCCACAACATGATGCTTCTTCGTCAAGGCAGACTAAGCGCAATAGCTAGTAGCTGTTCACACCATGAGCAGTGTGTGTGCGAGCAAGTTCAGTTCAAAAGACCCCCACCCCTGCTCTCTCCGCCCTCAAACATTCCACTCACCTCTGTCACTTCCTCTGGCTGACATCTGCTGCATTGCAAGGTATTTTTTTTTTTTCTTAAACAATGACAACAAAGATGTTAAAAAGCCACAGCTGCTTGCCAACCACAGCAAAACCTCACACTGTGTGTGTGTTTGTGTGTGTGTGTGTGTGCCCGCAACTGAAACTTGTTCTGTTAACCTTGCAATTATGAATGTTTGAATCCTGTTCTATCATCATTATGCACCACAGCGCTATATTGCTGTCTCTTTCTACAAATGTGCCCTTTGTAAGTTGCTTTGGATCAGAGCGTCAAATGCCCTAAATGTAAATGTTTAAGGAAGCACTACCTTCCGTAGAATATACCAAAGAGTTTCTCCTCCTCTGCATGCGAGGCTCTGTGGGAGGCAGAGCCGCTGAGGGCTGGGGCACGATAACCTCACTGCCACCCTTCAGACATGGGGTGTGTATGGGTCAACTCATTCTTCAGCCACCGGTGACTTCTTCTGAGGTGTCCTGATATTACATAGAACTCGCGCTCAAGGAACGGAGAACTTAAAAAGGATGCGGATTAGTTGTTTACTTCATATCCCATTCCGGGTATTTTTTGGAATTGTAAAGAGCTAGTTTTCCCAACGAGATGTGTCCATGTATACTGCTTTGAGAAAGCCTCCCTCTGCACTGCAGTCTGGCAGACAATCAGACAACTCTGCCATGGGTCCACTTGAAATATGGCAATGACAGCTTTGCATAGTTTGTGGTTTAATAGTTTGTGGAATTGCACCCTTACCACTTGTTTGTATATTTGTTTGTACATCCTGGCACTTACAAATAGCACTTATGGCACTTTTCCACTGCATAGTACTGGCTCAACTCGCCTCGCTTCAGAGCTTTTCCACGAGGCTAAAACTGGTACCTGGTACTTTTTTAGTACCCGCTCGGTTGAGGTTCCAAGCGACCTGAGGTAGTACCAAAAGAAGATTTGCAAACTGGGGTTGCAAAATAAGGCTTTAATGTTGATTAATCAATTATTACAAAAATAACACCTTAGGGACTTAATAGCCTATTTACGCTAACCCTAACCCTTTCTCAACAGTCCTCTTAGTGGTACTAAACTAGATTCATAGAATAATTATCGCTATATCTGCTGTATGTTTTGATCTTTAATCTTGATAGTCCGCACTACAAGCCAGTGTTCACTTGCATTGCATTAGTTTGCTTTTGATAACATGAGTTTATTTTAGTTTAGGGCTGCACCCTAATAGTCAACCAAACGTTAGTCAACGAGAAGAGTCTTGGTGAACCAAGTTTTCATTGGTTGTGGAAAAAAACAACAAAACAAAAAAAAAAAACCCATCAAACTCCAAACATATACATTTTTATAACTAAATTCATAACATAAATGTGCAAACATCGATGAATGGCCTGAACTAACGACTACTAGTCGAATAGGAAAATCTTTGGTCGGGGGGCAGACCAGTTTTAGTCCCAAAGAAACAACCTCATAGACTAATGTCTCCAAAACACAGATGTTTTAAAAAGATCGCTCGGAATGCACAGTGGGACACTGTGCATGGCTTGAGGGGATTATATCCTCTCAAGAGTTGAATCTTTTGTCTTTTCACGATCGCGATTCGTATCGAAAATGCAGCACATTCGCCTGGTAACTTTGTAAATGGTTGAGCCAATTTTATATCCCCTTGCTGCGACAAAGAGCCAGCTAAATAGCAGTGTCGTTGTGACGTCCTGCTACGTGGAGGGGTACTAAATCTGTAGTGGAAAGGGAGCAGGTTCCAAACGATTTGAGTCGCGCTGGTACTATGCAGTGGAAAAGCCCCATCCGTAAATCATATCTTGCCGTTTACCAGAAAGGGGTCAACCTAGCAATTATGAGTGCTTAAAACTTAAAATCTTAAAATACTGTCAGCGATATATTGTTGTTTCACTCTTTTGACAAATGTACTTGTTAAGTAATTGTAAGTTGCTAAATGTAAAATCAATTATAGTTCACGGCATCATAGTTTGTGACAATTTGCTGTATCAATAGTTTGTGGTATCATAGTTTGTGGTATTTGCAGTGGCAGAAGTGGAAATAAAAGTGAGCGAGTGGATGAGATGGCAAAAGCACCACGTTCACAGAAAAAGGGAAGTCTTAAAAAAGTCACAAGAGACCCTGAAAACATCTGGTGTGCGAGTTGTGTAACCACAGTGTTAGTTGAGACCGTTAAAGTTGGTAACACCCACACAACCCTTATTCAACTGAATACATAGATATTAAGGACAAGTGTCAGGAAAGTGTCAATGATTTAGCATTAAAACCATTACAATATCAAATTCCTGACCTTGAAGGAAATTACATGGTTGCTGTCAGATAGTGTGTGTGTGTGTGTGTGTGTGTGTGTGTGTGTGTGTGTGTGTGTGTGTGTGTGTGTGTGTGTGTGTGTGTGTGTGTGTGTGTGTGTGTGTGTGTGTGTGTGTGTGTGTACCACAGCTCTAGCGTCAGTCATCCTGGCTTTCTTCAGCCTGGTTTTGGCCGCGTCCAGGTCCAAACGTTTCACCTGAAGCAGCTTCCGTTCTTTCTGAATCACAGACACACACACAAACATTTAATTAAGCTCTTACGAATGAAAGAATGCAACAAACATGTTTGGAAAAACCTATTAAAACAACAATCATGGTAAACTTATAATGTTGACAGATAATGCGATTATAATATGATTCTATTAGTGGGAATGAAAAAACGATGTTAAATGCTACTAAAATCATGATGTGACATTTGTTGGGATCTCTACCAAACAAACATGTCTTCTTACATCTGGGGAAAAATGTGTAGGCTAGGACATCTGTGCAGCACTTCATTTATAATAGTTTTATCTATTTACTTTTATACATTTTACCCTCATCATAAAATTGCAGCTCCTGTGATTTGGAGATTGCGATTAGATTTTAGTAATATGTTGATTCATTGTTCAGCCCTATGAAATGATCTTTTGGATAACTTCACTTCACAAAGTCACTACAGCCCAACGGAATGTAGTTTCCCAAGACTGTATCATGGGATTTTTTGTTGTTGATACTCCGCCATATTTAGAGGACTCAAGAGAGGGCTAATGAAAACTTTGTTTAGCCATGTCCGCATGAAAAACAATGTGGCCAGTTCAAACATGTCTCCCCATAATGACAAATAACTTCACGATTAATTACTTGAGGAAAGAACAATGACCAAAAACCATTAAGACAAACATAATAACTCACATTCCAATGCTCCTATGCTCCCAAAATGGAGGCGGTCATGATGTACAAGCCATATACGAGAGAGCATCAGCTATTATCACTACTACTGCAATCACATTTAGGCCTGGTTAGAACATCAACATGCTTTGAAACACCAATGAAGTAATCCATATATTATTATACTTTAAATACTTGGGCGACCAGTAGCTCAGGAGGAAAGAGCGGTTGTCCCGTAACCGGAAGGTTGCTGGTTCGATCCCCGGGCTCTGCCTAGCTAAGTGTCGAGGTGTCCCTGAGCAAGACACCACCTAACCACTCCTGACGTGTTGGTTGTTACCTTGCATGGTTGACACCGCCGTCGGTGTATGAATGGGTGAATGTGAGGCAACTGTAAAGCACTTTGGATAAAAGGGATTATATAAAATGCTATCCATTTACCATTTAAATACTTATTAGAAGTTGAAACAAGCCCCTGCCCGTTCAAAATGTGCCCATTCGATTACGTGGCCTCCAGTGTTGCTGCTTGCAGCTGTTTTGGTAACCACTCTCCCAACTACACTTCCTTGGGTCCTCAGCAATGACTGTGCCCAATTTGACATTGATTGGAAGAACGGTTGTCAAGAACATCGAATTATAGACATACATACAGAGACTTTCCATTATAGGATGTAATGTCCTTGTACGTTTCAATCTCAGAAGCATGATGTTCTTGCAATCCCCGTACAAGTACTAATTAAATCTACTGTGAGGGACCGTGTGCTCTGTACAGAATTTCACCGTTTATAGGCTGTAACAGGAATCACGTGTTCACTGTAAGAGACACTTCAAAACAAGCTAATGAACAGTCTCACATTGGCAAATGACCATGTTGCACTGCACCCATTAGATACTTGGTGGAAAGCATCCCTTTATAAACCAACCAACTCCCAATGGAACACAAAAGCACCTTAGAAAAAGCAACTACAGCAGTGTTTCCATGCGAAAATTGTGCATAGTCTCCACCAACAATGTAAAGACTTCTAAAGCGTGATAATTAGGGGTCGACCGATATAGTTTTTTCTGGGCCGATACCGATTATTAGTAATTAGGGGCCGATAATCGGCCGATAATCGGATCTGATATTCATAATTTTTCCTATTATTGGAATCGTTATTTTGTATGATCTGATTGCCGATTAAATAACATTTTTAAAAAATTCGCTCCTTGTGGCAAAATGCGCTCCTTGCAGGCGGCTCTGATGCAGTCGCCTCTCTCTAGCTCAAAGTCCCGCTGGCAGAAAAAAAAGCCAATCGGTCTGCAAGGAGTGCATTTTGCCGCAAGGAGCGTATTTTTATTTTTTTTCATTTAATCGGCAATCAGATCATACAAAATAACGATTCCAATAATCGGAAAAATTATGAATATGATCCGATTATTGGTCGACCCCTAGTGATAATCCATGGCCAAGTCAAAAGGCAACTCAGCAGGTAGTTTGGGATGGAGAGAGTGTGGTTGGAGCAGCCTCACCTGGCCCTGGCTGATTAGTCTGGGGCTGGGTGGGGCTGCATGCCTGCGGTGCATTGCCTCATCAAGGCCCACAGGTTAAACCAGCCATCAACATACACACACACACTCAGGGAGCACTAGCATGCTAGCTGTGAACCATCTGCTCTCTCATCCATTTACGGAACTTTCCAATAAACCAGACTATTCACCACCACCTGCCATGTTAGCGTGGCGTATGACAAGTGACATTCCTCCATTAACCTTTCACATTTTAATTATCATTAAAACAGTGTTCGACTACCGTGCTTTGAAAATGGTGAATACCGTCCAGCATCTACCAAAGCTAGCGACAGCGACAGTCGCCCAGACCTAGTCATAGGATGCAATTTAGGATTATTTTGTTTAATGAAAACATGGCGGAAGTCAGTGACAGCACTGCCTTCTAAGAGAATGAAAGGTCCTTTAAAAAGGTCTGACATCAAGCATGAAACAAATACAAATCTGGAAAAAGAGGGAAAAAATATGATACATTTTCCAATATGCTTGGGTCATCCTCTTAGTATGCGCACGCCTTTCCCAAAAATCTGAAACGTATCTGAAATGTCATACTTTTTCATCGCTAAGAGAGTGTAGGTGTACAGGAGGTACAACCCACCATCAGTAAAACAAGCTTCACAGTATGGGATACACATAGTTAATGAGTAGGTAACGGCATGGCAGAATGTCATGTCATGTCATGTGTAGACCAAAACAAGTCTCTCTCACTCTCTCTCCAAACTCACCAGGATGGTTTTAAAGTCTCCCTCCAGAAAGTTCCTGAACGGCGTCAGGAAGTTGATGGCGGAGCTCTGGATGAACTCCCGCTCTGCGCCGCCAATCTGCTTCTCCGTCTCACCACACTTGATCAGAGCATTTCCTGTAGCGGTGGTAAGGCAGTTCAGACACAGCCTGAAGTTAGTCTAAAAGATCTAAAAGAACCTGTCAACACCTTAGGCTGGTTGTCAACACGTGCATGGTCAGAGTAGTGCTGAGCCTGAATATTCAAATAGCTGGATATTTGTTCGTTGGGTAGGTATACGGATCTCCATTCAGGATTCAAAAAGCTTCTGAACAAATATTCTGAGGAGAATATTTGAATATTTGAATATTTGAAACGTATCGATTATCCGAAGCTTGAAATTACATATACTGTACTTGCCGTTACTAGGTCAGAGTGAGGTCATCTGCAGGGCAACAGTAACCTCATTCCTTGCCTAGTTTCCTAGGCAATCTTTTCACAACGGTGTGACATTAGAATGTGTCCAGATGTAGATTTTTAGTGAGTACTATTTCATTCTCCAAAGCAGCCAGATCTATCATAGTATAATTGGGCACAGTAGTTAATAAGAAGACCCTGCTTGTAAAATCCTAACAAATGCAGTGAATATTATATTTAAACATACATATTAATAATACTTAATACTACTTTCAGAGTAAGAATAGACTGCATGTCTTCAGTTCTTCCAATTTCACACATGGGTTCCTTCCAAGATGCAAATTATAGCTTTTAACGTGGAAATTATAGCCACATCACCGACCACAAGTTTGCAAAAATGTGCTACAATACCCAAAAATCGTTAGCCTCACATATTTTTCCACACATTTTCAACATGATGCAAAATTAGAGCTTTTTAAAAACAAATCCAAACATGGTTTAAGACAATGTGGATCATCCTAATGTCACTATTGTGCAGCAAGGCTTTCACTTTTGTGGCCACTCTGTTAAATTATTTGTTGATAAAAAATATGTTTTGTTCAGGTTTTCTTTCTGAGGTGATTACAGCTGTTATAGCCTAATTGGTACAAATACTGCAGTAGTACAGCACAAACCAATTTGAGACCAGCCAATGATTACTGGACATTTTGGGGACATGTCATGGATTCAAAGGTTTGTTTCACCTCGGATGAAACAACAACCCTGCCAGGCGACAAAAGGTCTTATGTGTACATCCATAGCAGACGCTGTTGCCACCCCGGAAATAAGGTCCTGTTTACCTTCAACTGAAAGGTTTTAAATGGGATGACCATGTGATCCAAAGGAGGGAGCATGCTAATAATGATACGCCGGAGTGTTGGTGAGGCAAGAAGATGAACAAGACGAAGATCATGTGTATACATTTGTACACATTTTAATAGCATATGTGAGACTTTCTTTTCAACCCATACAAAATGAGAATGAAAATCAGAAATGAGCAACAATGTGATGTGTTCATTCATGTGTGATCTCACGGTCTTCATCCGTGTGGGCGGATGTCAGAGGAAGACAGAGGAAGACATCCGCTGACAAGCCTCTCTCACCCCCCCCCGGCTCCAGATAGGCTGGCCCTGACCCCTGGTGCAAACCAACTTACCGTAGGCAGTCCCGGGACCAAACTCGTTCCCAGACTCTATCATGGACTGGCCCAGGAGCTCGTGGTTGTTCATCCGCGTGGGGACTTTCTTTTCCAGTTTCTCGTACAGGAATTCCTCCAGCCGGACATCTGAGAGGGGGAAGGGGAACGGCGGCAAAACTTAATTATGTGGTCACAAGACGTGCGCGGCCTGCCTAATATGTGATAATATAACCCTTCACAACCCCAGAGTTTAGCATCACTGCCTCAAACAAAAGGGTGCCTGGACACAGCGAAGCAGACATCAGTTCTACAGCTTCTGCTTTTTAGTTTTAACCCGGGGGGCTGACTGAGCGTTTTGTCAATGACCTCATTGCAAAGAGGGGACTACCAGAGCGTGGTTGGTCATATGTTTATTGCTCTGTGGCTGTGGCTCCAAATACTAACATATGAGTAGGGCTGCAACTTATTATTACTTTCATAGTCGATTAATCTCGTATTTGTATTTTTTATTAATCCATATCATTTAGTCTACAAAATGTCATAAATAAGAACAAATGGCCACTACAACCGGTCCAAAGTGATGTCTTGCATTTGCTTGATGTCACTTTATCTGACAAGCCGCCACGCAGCCAAACTAAAGTATTCATTGTATAATGAGCCATGAACCAAATATTTGAATTTCTGAAGCTTTAAGATTTTATTTGTACTTGATAAAGTACAAACCCCTTGACCAAAATTAGATTACATCTTCTGTTGATCAACTACTCGTTGCAGCCTTACATGTGAATTTGTGGCATCACTTGGTATTACTGGTCTTAGGGTTAGTGTGTGTGTGTGTGTGTGTGTGTGTGTGTGTGTGTGTGTGTGTTGAGGGGGGGGGGGGGGGGGGGTATACACAGCTGAGCATACAGTCTTCACAGACACCCTAGTCTTCTTACAAACACCATGTGTGTTCACCACCTACAAAGTAAATACACAACTGAACCAAAACCGCACACGAATCTGGGAAATTAAACAAAAGGCCCACAGGCAAAGAGGGAGATAAGATGAGATGCGATAACAGGATTTCCATTTCGTTATGGAAAATGTCCATGAACACACGTTGATTAACCCTTGACTGGACCCTTTAACCCACAACACTGGGTTAAAGGGTCCCTATTATACCACCGGGTATATACACATCTAGGCGGACACTCCCACTTGGTGATGTCACTATGTCACAATGACAATTTTATACAATGACACCTGGTGGTACAATAGGGCCCCTTTAAAAACAAATAACACTGTACTGTGGATGTGTTGTGACTTACTTGGGTTGGGCTGTAGTAAAACCTCGGTCTGCTTCAGAATCCGCTCCGTCCATTGTCTGGTGCACTCGGCTCTGCCCAGAAGGTTCTCCAAATGGGCATCCAACTCCGTCTTCTCAGCCTGGCCAAGCTTCTCCTCTGTAAACTAACACACATTTGGTAGTATTGTGATGCCTGAGAGTTCTGGAGAATAACATCACAATGTTAAAAAGCTCAGCAGACGACGGCAGCAAGCAGGCTTTGAGTAAAGCATTGAGGAAAAACACTGAGATCAAGAATAACACCACAATGCTAATCGTAGACATTACAACTGGAAAGTAATGTTTTGAGGCCAGTTTTACTTTGACATCCAGTGTGTCAGAGTCCGGGGCGTCCAACCAGCAGAGGTGACACAAGTACCCACATCCTTTACTTCAGTACAAGTACAGATACTTGTGTACAAAACGACTCTGGTAAAAGTTTAAGTACTGATTCAAACTCTTGACTCAAGTAAAAAGTACAGGCACTGAAATGAACTCAAAGTACAAAAGTAAAAAGTAGCCATTTTATTTCTTAACATATTGAAAATAATCAACTTAACGTGGACCAATATTAACGTGAGGCTCCAATGCAGAACATTAGCTTACAATGGCAGCAACACAACAGGAAACTTTTGACACTTTTGTCATAGAATGATTGACACATTATATATCATAGTTGTAACACACACACACACACACACACACACACACACACACACACACACACACACACACACACACACACACACACACACACACACACACACACACACACACTTTAGTTCGCGCTAGTTACGTCACGTGTCCCTCTCGTATTGTATTTTTAAGTCTGTTTCGTCTCGTGACGTCTGACGTCACATGCGTGACATCAGAGCTCCTCTAACGCGGATGGACGCACCAAGCGTCTCTTCTGTGTGTTGTTGTCCATCCATTCAGCTTGAGATCGCTCTTGATGTTGGGAACACGTGATGCAACGATATATAAAAATAAAAAAAACAAAAAAACCCGACAGTTCCCCTGAAACACAACAAAACTAAAGTAACGAGACCCGTTTTGAAAATGTAACGAGTAGAAAGTACAGATATTTGGGGAGTAAAAGTAGAAAGTCGTCCAAAAAAATAAATAGTCAAGTAAAGTAAGGAAGGTTAAAAGTAGGTGAGCTGGACGGCCGAGCCCAGCGCGGTGTACACAGTTAACACACAACCGACACCAAACTCACTTGTACGGCGCGACTTAGAAACGTGCCAGCATCCGCCGCCAGCCTCTTAACGTTGAAATCCATGGTAAGATAAGGTGTTGTTGTTGGTGTTGCTGTTGTTGTTGCTGCTGCTGTTGTTGTTGTTGTTGTTTGTAGTTAGTGCTGAGTTCCACCCAGCTGTTGAGTCCAACTGTCCGCCCCGCCGACCACGGAGCGGCTGCTGCTGCTTGTTCCCTCCACGCCTGTGGGTGGCAGCAACGCGTTGCTGCCACCCACAGGCGTGGAGGGAACAAGCAGGCAAGCAGGCAAGCAGGCAGGCAGGCAGGCAGGCAGGCAAGCAAGCAGGCAGGCAGGCAGGCAGCCCAGTCTAGTCTATTGTACCACCAGCTGTGAGCGTCATGATAAGCCATGACAACAAGCTGTCTCAAAATTGCCATTGTGACGAAGTGATCACAATCACAAGTGGGGGTGTCCACCTAGATGTACTGTACACTATGTACTGTACTGTAGATGATCTTACCAGTTGGTACAGTCCATTGGGTATATGCAGCAAGTCGTCTGCTCTAGTCAGCGTATTGTAGCATATCATATCATGTCATATCAGCATTTTGGTAATTAAGCAACCCGGGGGGGGAGTGGGTTGTTTTGGCGGGGGGGGGGGGGTTTGGCCACGATGAGCAGGTAGTGCGAGTCGTGGATGTAAACGAACAGGTGGTTAAAACTTGATATTTTTTACTCTACAACGCGTGTCCAGCCTCTTTATGGATTGAAGTGCTTCAATATACAGTATCTAGCTGTAGACACTCGGCCTTGTGATGTGATGTGATGTCATCTCATCACAACGAAGGCGTTATTGGTCAAGTAAATGCTTGCGATAGCTAATTACGCTCACGCCTGGTGGTATAGTACGGCTTCTTTTTTTTCTTTTTTTTGCAGTGAGACGGTGGTCACACCGATGTCTGCCAAAGCGCAAAACAATATCCCCCTCCCCTTACCTCTTGTAATGCAATGATACATGTGGCACTATTTCAAGCATCCTGCATTCATGTTGATGCTTACCCACCTGCATCAGTCCTGATCCCAAACCACAATGCCCCAACCTGATTCTGGCCAGTATGACCCCCTTATCCACCCGATTTCACCTGGCCCTCCTCCCAACACTGTATTGAATACAAATGCCTTCCCGCAACCCCACCAAGACCAGTAAGACCACTAACTATCAGTATCCTTAGACCGATCAGTAAAAGATCAGTAAAAGATCAGTAAAAGAGGAAGACCAGTCACTGCTCAAACGTTCCTCCACTGCCTGCCACCTCTGTGTCCCCGGACCTCAACATTTCCATCGCACCATAATCCACCATCGTATCACAGATCAACCAATGCGGTACAATGACCCATCCATCCCACCATTATCTCCCCTCAGGGCCTAGCTCAGCAGCCCTCTTCCTTACTCATGAATGTCTCATCCTTACACACAGACTGCTCCTCAAACTTCAGCAAGACAGATGCAGGACCACCACCCTCCCCCCTCCCCGCCACACACACACACACACCACCGTGCCAGACTTCTTAACTTAACCCACTGCCTAAGTCCCAGCTTCATCCGCCTCCCCAAGCAGTGCATGCGCTGGGGTTGTGCGAAAAGCCCCACAGCAGATACCCAAAGCTGAAGCCGGAACAATTTACACCCTCAAACCACTCTTATTCTTTTAAGAGCACAGTTCAATTTAAAAACCTGACCGGGCACATCGATACTAATCAGGATTACATATTTATATGCATGTATTTGCCCCTGTGCAATATAAACGGAAGTCAAAATTCTTAGTATTAAATTTAAAGTGAAAGTATTTCACTGTCACATATTGGCCCTTTGCTTTCTTCTCCTGGTGGTATTTTAGACATCTTGGTATCATATACTGTACTTCCTGAGACAGGATGTATACTACATAACCCTAGCATAAAACGCATGACGATGTAACAAAATATTTGTCATATGGATTTTTCTTTGAGATATATCTTCCCTTTACGTTCTCATTTTCCCTCAGGGATCGATATATAGTCTACTATTTATGTATTTATATATATATATATATATATAGTTTACTATTTACTATACGACTATTTATCTTTAACGTAATTTCTGGTACTTCTCCAAACGATATCACAATGTAAAATGTGTTCAATGTAAGATTATCCCCTCTATTTTTTTGAGGAAAAAATGTTTCATGAATTATATAGGAAAGACAAAAATATAAATAACTCAGGTCTTCCCTTCAGGTCTGGATGCAATTATGCCAGAGCCTGACTGTTACCTGCTGTGCGGCAGGAAGTGGAGGAGAGAGTAACTCATCAAACAGCTGAGCTGCTGATCCACACACAGAAGACACGCTTCGCTCCATTGCAAAATAATGGCTGACTGAATCACAGTTTTTCAGCATTCGTGAGTTAATAGATACCAAAATGTAGCACTGAAGACCAGAAAAAGTGAGTTTTTCATAATATGTCCACTCAATCGTTTTCATCTGCAGACTCAAATGTAGACCATATTTTCGTCCCCTGCTGTATGGGAAATCAATGACAGCTTAGAACATGCAGCAATCTGATGCCGAACATTATACTGTCCAAGAGAGAGTATATAGTTGATTTGATTTTGTCGTACAAACCATAACGCCCCAGTGGTTAGCGGACCTTGTTGTTAAAAAATCTAAACTAAATAAGGGGGTAGTTACTTCTGTGAGTAATGATAATGATAATGATTATGCCGCAGCAAAGCCTCTGGTGGCGCTGCCTGTATGCAACAGTATCATCTCATTAAAAATCAACTCAATAGACAACTGGCTTTAACCACCCTCTGCCAAAGATATCAGGGCTTTGGCACACAGCTGTTTCACTTTGGAGAATGTTCCAAATTTATTGGGGGCGTTTGTTCTGCGCACGTGGATGCGGGGGTCAGACTCAGCAGTTTTCAGGAGGCAGAGCAGTTCCCCTCGAGGCAGGAAAAGAGGAAAATGAGGCCGCAGGTTGGTTGTTGCATCGTGTAAAACTATCCGCATATGTGCTCGTTCGCTTTAGAAGAACACAACGGCGTCCAGGGAATGCTCTCAGATTTTCTGTTCCCAAAGCAAACCTCCTGGCGATGTGGAAATGTCTCACGTGCTATAACTTTGTGGAAATAATATCTTTATTTCATGCAAAGTTCTGTAAAAAGATATTGGTCTGTTTTGCGTTGTCTTGCATAGGCCCAATAAATCCTGTAGCTAGCTAGTTTTCGTTTACTGTATAGTTAGGATAGGATATTTAAGTTTTAGTAGCATTATATAGTTCAGGTTGTGCCACAGTACAGATCTGTTTTTCATCTTTCTTCAGACCATTTTTCTCCATGGCTCATCTAATCTCTGAAACAATAAATTACAGAATTGTAAAAAGTTGAAAACTATATGCTGAATATATCACTTTTTTTATTTCTCACAAGAGAGCATATGGTAATTCAATTCTCTACATTACATGGATTTGACCTTAAAACTAAAGACGTTCTTAAGTTACATGTGCAGCTTTGGCAAGTCAAGGAATACTCAAGTTTCATTCAATCAAAGACTTTGGAACAAAACTGTCATGGATTGCCATGCCAATGCATTACCATGCCTTAAGCTAAATACTTTTCAATATAATGTAATGAACAATTGTTGACAAAATAGATTTAAGTTGTAAACATTTTTCTTTCCTTCTTTCCTTCCGTCCTTCGATGTTGAGTCCTAGCTAGGCCGTGGGGTCTTGCTGGGAGCGGACCACGCTATTGGCCAGCTGTAGCAGCAGAGGGTATCTGAGAGTCCTGTTCCGCCACGACTCAGGAATCCCCTGCAGACCGGTCTGAAGAAAACATCAAGCAAAGACATTTCAAACAACGTTCAGACCGCACAGGCCCGGTGAGCCCGGTGGACAAGGCTACAGCGGTTACAGGAATTTATATGAAGCCACGTTTTGTTGCCTCTCTAAATATAATAAACAGATTTGTCAAGACTGGGAGGATCACTCCAACTCAGCTGTCCATCAAACTATATTTTAATGGACAGCTGTATGTTTTTAGATACCCAGAAACATAACTACTGTAACATTTCCAATAGAACCAAAGCCACACACAAATGACACTGTATCTGGGCTTCCATACAGCACCAGGATGTGGCATGGAGGGCCCGTCTTACCTGTGCCCCAAAACAGGCCCCCATGAAGGAAGCACGGCTGGAAGTGCAGCCCCCGCAGCGCATGGTGGCCCTGACTGCCACGTCCAACTGGCTGTTGGTCAGCAGTCCATGCAGCGCCCCCTGGAGGGCGTCGGGCAGAACTGCAAGACATCTCCACTTACAAGGGACATACTGTATGTACATACAACACATTCAAACTAATTCAGTGTGTTTGCTTTTTTACATCAACAAATACAATCCATTCCCATTATAGACCAATGTATATTTATGAACAACATTAACTTACAGATTACTTCACCCTTATACGTTATATAAGGGTCAGGTAATCTGGAAGTAAACATTGTTCATTTGCATATTCTACCCACATTGAAATCATACAAAGCCCAATAACTTCCCCTTTAATGAGCTACAACTGTTTTCATACTGTTACACCTCTGTCATAAAGTCCTCTTACTTTAATGTTACACCCTCAAACGTTCACCATCCAATGTGTTTGACTTTGATTTGATAACTGATGATCTATCTGATGATCCAGAATTGAGTGGTCATCATTGGCTAACAACCCCAGTGTTAGATAGGGGTTAGGTCATCATTACAGGATATAGTATTGTACAGCAGGTCTGTGATTTGGGAAAGCAGTGGCCTGCTGGCCCCTGTAAAAGCTGAACACACACATGCACGCACGCACACAGAACAAAGGTGAGAGTGAGAGTGAGAGAGAGAGAGAGAGAGTGAGTGAGAGTGAGTCAGTTATATTGACAGGAAGTGGAAGCAGGGCCCCTGCCAAGTGAACAGACCTGGGCCCCCGCTGCTGCGTGCCGGGCTGCAGGGCCGGGCCGGCCTCACTCACCTCATGTGTTGGTGAACACGGCGGGGATCAGCTCTTGGCTCTGCTTGGCTAGGTTTCCCTTCACCTGGTGGATGTGAGCTGACACACACACACACACACACACACACACACACACACACACACACGGGTGGGGTGTTTACATTTTGAAGTAGTTATTTTTAGCATTCCAAAAAACATGGAGATCCTCAAGATCTTAGTTCCAACAAGGTGCTGCAAGGGGATTGAACAGGAAGTGCACCCAATCAGTTTCCTTAAAATATTGCTGATGGGTGCTTTGGTGTATGACAGCTCACCGATGACAGCCTTATCCAACTCCTGAGGGTTCTGCCGCTTGGGGTCGTTCAACTGGGCCAGCACTGCATCCAACGCATTGGGATCCGGCCCATTCAGAATGAAGTGCTCCACAAACCTTTGACAACGTCACAGATACAGGCACACACGCACGCACACAATACACACTTTAGTCAAATTTGTAATTTGTACTTGTTAAGGGAGAAAGTTAGCCAGCATTATGTGTATTTGTATCGTATTCATATTCTTGTCTTTGTTGAAGGGAGCCTGAGACCTAAGAATTTAATTGCCAGCGATTGCTTCAGTGTAATTGTTGTGTATAAACACAAAACTTGAACTTGTACTTGTTTATTTGCAAAGCCACTGTTACTATTTACAATTTATATATATATCGATTTTTCCGATTTTATCGAAATTAAGGTGCAAGAAGGCTACTCATCACCTATCACCTATCCTAGTTTATCACTATTGACTATTATCACTATTAGCTTACCTCGCTGCGGCCAGCGTAATGGCAATGCACATGTCACTATTCTGCGTGACGCGCATGGCCGCCTCCACCTTCTCCAGCATCTGGGGGCGCCCGGCGAACATGGCCACCACGGGGGCTATCTTGGTGACACTGTCCATCTGACAGTCCACCTCGCATCCTAACACACACACACACACACACACGCACGCATGCACGCTCATACACACGCGCACACACACACACACACACATACACACACACACACACACACAGAGAAACAAATAAATACCCCAGGGTAGCCAAATGAACCCAAATAAATATTACGATAAAAGATCTGTGTGTGTGTGTGTGTGTGTGTTGTGTGTGTGTGTGTGTGTGTGTGTGTGTGTGTTACCAGTCTCTGTTTTCCCGGCGTCTACATTTCTGATGAAAGCTTTGAGGCTAGCATTCCGCCACGGGCCATTGATGGGGAGCTCAGCTTTGGGACCTGAGGAGTTACAACAGAATGACGGAGTGGAGTGTGTGTGTTTGGTGGCTGGTTTAAGCAGCCTCACCTGGCCCCAGTCAGGCTGATTAGTCTGGGGCTGGGTGAGAGTGCACTCCTGTGGTGCATTAGCTGATCAATGTCCACAGGTTAAACCAGTCATCACACACACACAGAGCAGGTGGTACAGAGCAGGTGGTACAGCGATAGCATTGTACCACCTGCTCCTTCTAAAACTACTACAAATTTTGCAATGAACCGATTTATTTATGTATTTAACACCTGTGTTCTAGTGTTGGAGGAGCCCAGTAGAAGCCACTTATAGCAGGAGCACTTGCTACCATGACTAACAACCTATTCAGTAATATTTAAAGAATTCCCAGAACAATAAATCTCACAAATGTCTCTTGTCACCAAGATTCACCACACAATCTTAATTTGTCCAGCAACAGGCAGTTTTGTTTTTGTAGGTTTTGGTTGCCGACAAAGCACGGCATGTCACTGCAGCTATAATCGTACTGTGATGCACCTGTGGGTCATAAGGTCACCATTTGTTACTGTAAGCACTCAAAATGTCAGGTATTATTTCATTATTCTACATGCATGGAGAGGGAGAAACCGTTTGCAGTGCTAGCCATATATACCCTCATGTGGTACCTGCTGTTGAAACATACACTCATCTTCATCTTTATTGTTATATTATTCTTATTATTAGAATTTAGAATTAGAACAGTGTGACTACTATGGAAAACGTTGAAGGGAATGGGAAGTCCCTGGGTTAGTGAGGACATGGGACATTGTCTTGTCAGTGAGGTTTTCAACATCAGACTCCATTTCTTCGTCGATTACGTTTTTTTTTCATCCCTTGTGGATTGTTGCGATTGGATAATCTCACGCTCACACATTTATAGTTTAGAGGGTAGCAGTAAATCACACTTGTGCAGCACATAGGACCTCTGTGTCTTGTAAGCATGTGGATAACATGTGTTACGATAACATCTGTTAATTCTTGCAATGTTTCATTTTCATCACATTTGCATACATTGTTTAAAGTGGTGGAAGAAGCTATCCTTTACTGGAGTAAAAGTAGTAATTCCACACTGTAGAAATACTACAAGTAAAATTCCTGCATTGAAAATGTTTCTTAAGTAAAAGTCCAAAAGTATTCATTATGCATCAACATAAAGTACGAAAACTATACTCATTATGCAGAATGGCCCATAATGATATATTATATTATTGGATTATAATTATTGATGCATACATGTGTTATTCACTTTCATGTTGCAGTTGGTAAACATGAAGTTAATTTCAATACACGCTTCTGGGTAGCTTGTGAACTTCCCCCTGGGGAACAATGAAGCCTTCATAATGTCATAATGCATTTATTGATGACATTTTGTGTAATTTATTTTAATCTGCAAAGTATCCCCACTAGTAACTAAAGCTGTCAGATAAATATAGTGTAGTAAAAAGTACAATATTATCTATAGTGGAGTAGAGTATACAGCAGCAGAACATACAAATAGTCAAGTAAAGTACAGGTAGGCTACTTTAGATTTGTACTCTAGTAAATACTTAGTTACTTTCTACCACTGATTGTTTGGTATGTCTTTTCAAAACTTTGATCTACACATTAATTTACTATTAAATATTGATTTCATATGTGCTCATGTCTTACCTCCCTTCTTCCTGTAGGGATCGTTGAGCGGCAGGTCGTACACTGTCCCCGGCCCGAAGAACCTGTAGGTGCGCCGGGTCAGGTCCTCCACATTCACATCTGGTCAGGCATTTCATTAGCATTTTACATAAATTAGTGTTGATTTCATCATGTTTGAAATCTGGATCTGTGAGGTAAAAGAGTAACCAAACACCCTCGCCATATGCTGTGAGCAATGGACTCAAATTCATATCAGATGTAAATGTTCGGCTTTATTGCTGAGTTGATCGCTGGCCCCGTTAGTGGTTATTGTTTGCCAAGCCTTTAAACCTAAACACCATCAGATTTGACCCATGCAGTTCCATATGTTTCAAACATGCCGCACATACAGTAAGCTGCCACCCACGTTTCATGTATCCACTCTGATCACCAGAGGGTGACAGCTTTAAGAGTTGGCTCTGTGTGTGTGTGTGTGCGCGCGTGTGTGCGTGCGTGTGTGCGTGCGTGTGTGCGTGCGTGTGTGTGTGTGTGTGTGTGTGTGTGTACCTCCACAGTGACTCAGCGACTCCAGCAAGACGTACGCCTGGTCTCCGTAGCACGTCTGCTCCCCCGTCGCCCTGCGGTAGAAGGGATTTGCTGACTCGGGGCGAAACTCTGGGAATGGCTCAAGTTCTGACAGCACCTCTTTAAGTCTGTCTGCGTTGTACATCCAGTGCATGGGCTGCGCTGCGGACAGAGAGACAGGGGCAAGACAGAGGGACAGACAGAGGGACATAGTGAGTCATGGCGGGAGGAGAGAGATGGGATTGCCAAACTAATTTGCCCTTAATATTTCTCCATTGAGCTACGTTCAATCCGCTTAAAGCACATTGCAATTACGTAAAGAGCAGGGGCTGGGCTGCAGAGCGTTTGGCAGACAGTGACACAACACAATAATGGCCTGAACACTGGAATTGGATCTGCTGTGTGGGTGTGTGTTTCCAGCCACCATTCTGTTTTCATCAACGCACCCCCGCCAGCTCCCTAGCAACCGCGCTGATGTGGCAATAAAGTGAATCTTGAATCCAGAAGACGTTCAAACTCAAGGCAGTAATACGATGTGAGCGTCTGGCTGTTTGGTACGCCGTGATTCATTCCCTAGCCAATCTAAAGGGTAGCCAGACTCCAGCACTGCATGTTTATTTGGTGAAACAATGTATATGAATGTAAATGGTAGGCAGACATTTGGTGTTCAATGAAGTTCCTTGCCATTCAAACGAAAGCAAGTGGAGCTGGAGCTGTCATCAGGAAAGCGACCGCATTGCTTGCCTTTTCTACATCTAAGGTTTATCTTAGATGTAGAAAAGGCAAGGGACCCTATTATACCACCAGGTGTCAGCGTAATTAGATCAGACTACCATCCTACCCAGTGGACTGTACCAACTGGTGAACTGATCTATTCAGCATACATCTAGGTGGACATTCCCACTTGTGATGTAACTTCATCACAATGACAAATGTAGTCACATGACAATTTAGAAAAAGCTTGTAATGGCAAATCACGCTCACACAATTGGTGGTATATTAGGGCCCCTTTAAATGTGTACAAAGGTTTAAATCTATTTGTTATTTTCCCAGAGCCAAACATATGAATGTCGCTATGAACCACGTGAGGATAGACATTTTGAACGCACTCTAAAACTTTTCTGAGTCAGAGAAGTGAGCATGAGTTGGACAAGCCTCGTGAGTTCAACACACACCCTATCAGACGGTCCATCTGTAATCGGTGAGGAACACATGTCTGTCTCAGACATGTGCACAGGCTTATGCTGCTAAAGGTGTCGGGCCTACCAATGGCAGAACACACTGAGACACCACTGGAAACGACAACAACGTGTATACAACACATTGAAGCGTATAAAACGTTTCTATAGTGAGTTGGTTTTTTATCTTTTTATCTATTATCAAATCTAGTAATCCAAAGTTAAACACCTAATCTGCAGTAAGAAAATGCCACTACAGGCGCCATCTGAGCATTTCTTCTTATTTGATCTATTTAACCTATATATATACAGTATATATATATAGCTGTAATTAGTGTGCTGCTGGATTGTTAGTGAGTCAGTGTAATGTTTTTTGTCTTTTATTTTCTCTTTTAAAAGCCATTAAACTTGTTCTCCTTTGCAGCAGGAGAGACGGGGTGCAGAGGAACCAGGGGTTGTGGTACCTGCTGCGTCCGCCACCGCCGCTCCTATAATGGCCCCTATAGCTCTGTCAGCCATGGCCGCCGCTGCCGCCGCCATCTGGAAGACAGGATATGTGCAGTTATAGGATGTAACATCATATCCTCTTACAATTCTATTTCGTCTTCAACATTGGAGCTATAAGAATAAAGCCCTTCAGCTTGAATATATTTCCTTTCTCTCACGCTCTCTCTCACTCTCTCTCTCTGTCTCTCTCTCTCTCTCTATCTCTCTCTCTCTCAATTCAATTTAATTAAATTCTGAAGAGCTTGATTGACATGGGGATTATGCATGTACATTACCAAAGCAGATGAATCATTAAACAATAAAGCCATTATAATGTCATTATAAATAAAAATAAATAAAATATCCATATTAAAGTAACACATACACTCAACACTGAAAATAGTTCAATGTAAGATACAAAAAACAGAAACAAAGACATTTTGTCTGGTATATGCAGTGTCAAGCTAGCTCCAATAGTTTATATAGGCTATGCATTTCAATCATTGGAGAGGTATTGCTAAATACAGAAATGTGTGACAACATAACACTTCGTATATTCATCTCTCTCTCTCTTTTGAATTGAAACTTCTTTAAAGTTGCCCCAACTCATGACATGTGTCATCATCTATCACATGTGTCTTGCAACATAACAACCAACGCAATTGAAGAAAGCAGGAAAAGGAGTCATACCATGTGAGGCCTGTGTTTCCCTGGTGAGGCTCAGTGTTGAAATGACCACCTCTGTGACATGCTGCTGTGAGTGGAGTCAGCAGATAAACTGACTCTCGGTCACATTGTGTTGTAATCCCAGAATGGGTGGGCGGGGCCTGCACGTCCTGGTCCACTGATCTCATGACTCGGCAGTTGACCTGAGCTCAGGCTGCACGATCATGACACAAAATGATCACGGGATTATACTGCCCGATTGCAATTGACTGCAATTGTGATTATTCATAGCGATTCACTGATTAGCGATTCAATTCAATATTTCTGACGCGTACTAACAACTCATTCCTGAGTTGTAATGGTTTGTAATTCATTTTTAATTTAACAGGCATACAGGCAACATTAATTTATGTATGTTTTTAACTTTTTTTAAATACATGACGCCACTTTTCTCGGTTCTTTGCAGCATTTTGTGCTTCCTCCCATGTGAGATGCATCTCACTCAGTCCCTTTTCTAGTCGTTCTCCATGTAGTCGTGGGCCACCCCCGGTTCCTTCTACCTATTGGAGTCCACCTTAAGGAGGTACAGGGTTTTCGTTTCAACAGCATCCTGAATGTGTGTCCGAGCCAGCTGAGCCTACGCTTTTTCATTTCTGTGACGACGCTACGGGATCCTATTCTTACGGGCCAGAAGATGTTGCAGATCCTCCTAAGGCAGCCATTATGGAACGCTTCAACTCTTGCCATGTCCTTCTTTAACACTCTCCAGTATTCAGAACCATGCAGTAAAACTGTTTTTACGTTGCTGTTGTAAAACTTGATTTTGGTATTTAGACTGTATTCTCTTGACTTCCAGATGGATCTAAGTCTGCTGAATGCGCCTCCTAGCTGCCTGTTGCCTCTCTGTTGGAATACTATGACCTGATTTGTCTTTTACTCGCACTGATTCACTTGTGCTTAAGCCGCAGAGCTGTTTTGTTATCTTATAAACTGTACTCATTTCTCCATGTAGGGCTGCCCTTTCTGCCTCACTAGCTTTCTCCTCTATAAAGGCCCTTTTATCTTCTCGAGCACTACGTTTGACCTCTCTGTCTTTGCACTTGGAGGCAAACCCAGCCCACTCCATTAATCAGCGTGATTTCTTTTTACGAACAAACGAATATCAATACCATGACAGAACAGCACTTTCTGTGCGTTATTGATTAGGATATACGAAGCAACGGAGCAGGCTACATGCAAGTTGTGAAAATATCTGCAAAAGAGCTGTAATGTGCAATGATGTCCCCCCATGGGGATCATGTGACGCACACAGTATACACAAGGATAGTATATACAGTAGGCCGGCCTAAACCTTCCACCCATTGTGTATTGTGTATTGTCACACTCATGCCACATTCGGGACCTACTGCGAGTCTGAATTTGACACATCTGTGCCACTGTCGGTGATGCACTAGCATGCTGTCGCTGCTGCTGTCCTCGAATATACTGTATATATACGGCTTAGCAGGGGGACATGTTCAGAAGTGTGGCATTGTTGTGTTGTCTTCTTTACTGTAAATATTGTAAATATTCTGATTCTGATCTCTTAAATTCATATTATCTGCCGTATTCTTTTGCACATTTCGCTGAGCATCGCCACTTTTCATTTCACTGGATATCCTGTATGTGTATGTGACGAATATACTTCTTGAATCTTGAGATCATGCACCCATCCGGCCCCCGGTGTGATTGATCCCCACTCACCCCCTACCACCAACACAACTCAGCATTACAATTAGCACAGCACAGCACGGCCCCAGCACTCAATACCGAACAAACAGCAATCAATAGCGAATAGAAAACAATGGACAAAAGCCCTGCTTATGGTCTCTATGATCATGGCGCCTTTCAGGTCAATGAATACAAATCTGTACAGTGCACAATATCACTTGGCAGTGAGAAAGGTACAGCATGTGTGATATTGCAGAAAAGTATACCTCCTCTGGACAAATAAACAGGAAATGACATTCACTTTCTTTGGCAGGGTGATAACATGCCCTTCACTGAAGGGGGTGTGTGGGGTGGGGGGGGGGAATGCATCACCCGCTGTCAGCGGATCGGGTGACACAATGAGCAGGGGTGCACCTCTATAAATTGCACCCCCGGCAAAGGAGGAGAGGAGGCCATGCACTCGGGAACGCACGTGTGTGTGTGTGTGTGTATAACTCGTTCCCTGGCGTCCAGTGGACCGCCTGGAACGGGGGTGCTCCAAATGTTCTGAGCATCTGAGTTTGGAATCGAGCGATTGGCTGAGGAGAGAGGGAGGAACTTCCGATAGAGGCGTATCCATCTCTGTTATGTATTTTGGATGTTGCTATTGCTTTGTCAAATTCTTTGTCTAAAAATCGCATTCTTCTCTCCCCTCCGGGGGCCGTTAAACTAGCTCAAGAGGGCTTACGGGAAGTAAGGAAACTGGACTGGAAAGTGTGTGTGTGTGCGTGTGTGTGTGTGTGTGTGTGGGGGGGGGTGGTCTAGTGGGGGTGGTGGTGGGTAAGGGGTTAATATGTCAACCTGAGCCAAGTCTTGCAAATAGACTGTGTCAGCAGGTGTAGACTGGCACGGACCCGGTAACCCCCCCCCCCCCTCCCCCCTCTTCTGTTGTTAATTGCTGGCTGCATGACACCACCCCCCCCACCCCCATCACCACCACCCACGCAATGCAAGCTATGGCATCCATCTACACCACCGGCTCACCTAGCGGGAGACAAAGCTGGTCTAGTGCCGCTCTGAGGTCATAAACACCCCACCGGCCCTTTCTCTGGGCTATATATACCGCTGAGCGTACCTACATCATGTTACACGCTGCACACGCCGAGGTTCCTGTGTGTTTCATATCTGGGCCTCCTCTGTCCCACCACGAAGTATCTGCTTCTGGAGCAATGTGGTTTATATTGTCAGGTTGTTCCATGCCCAATACAATGTGATTTATATTCTACTACTACTACTGCTACTACTACTACTACTACTACTGCTGCTATCCATTTCCATTTCCATTTAGGGCATTTAGCAGACGTTTATATCCATACATAGGGGGTGAATACTGGTAAACACAATTTACCTTCTGCATACTTGCCAAATGCCGGAAGCGATGTCATAGCCACATAACTTCACTGTTTTTTTTATATCATACTTGCTTGTTTTGTTATGGATGAAAACATATACAAAGGATTAACTGTCCCACTTTATCCATTGTCCCACTTTACCAATATACACCATATATACAGTATATATATACTGTATATATGGTATTTAGCACAACTCCTGGTGGCTGAGCAGTTCCATTATTGGAGACTGGGTGCAGATGATTGCTCAAGGGCATTCCCTGACAGTTGGTGAGGGAGGAGGTTGACTTCCATTCCTTTCCCCCAAAATGTTCCAGATGGTCCAGGAGGTGATCAAATGGGTACTGCTCCCCCCTTTTTTTTTTACAAGATTGATTTTCCAACCTTAGGCGACCGGCGGCCCTCCTGGCCTCCTGGTCCAGCCGTCTCTAATGCTGCCTGACACCAGATGGATGGCTGGCCATCTCCTACATAATGGCTGCCTAATGAACTCCTATCTGCTGGGGAGACCCCGATGAAGACAGCACCCCTCCATAGGATCCCTGCTCACTGAGTCAGGCACACGCATGCACACGGCGCGCACATGCATGCGCACACACATACACGCACATGCGGGCGCGCACACACACATTTGCACATGCACACACACACACACACACACACACACACACACACATATCCATGCCAAATGCACACACAGATGTGCGCACACAGACATACATGCACACATACATGCACACACACACACACACACACACACAGACTCCTGTTACCAGGGGATTTAAACATCTTCCACTTGGTGTTGGAGTGGAAAGCTATCATAGGGCTGGCTCTCTGTGTTCCCGCTGCACAGTATACTGGGCTCCAGGAGAGCCAATGAAAAGCCTTGATGAGGTTTACATGTGGGCTGGGGAAGGTAGAGGCTGCTGCTGAGTCTAATGAACGTCTCAGCCATGGTTACCACTCTGGCTGCATATTACATGAGGAACGTGACATGCAATATGAAAAGGCAGATTTCTGAAATCATTCAAAATGAGCTGCATATCCACTTGTTTATTGTAGGCCTACTAGGCCTATGTAATTATGTCACCAAAATAAAACTAAATCTAAAAAGGCAGTTTGCACTGTCATGGAGAAAATATAGGCAGGCAGACAGACAGCTAGACAGACAGATGGACAAACACATAGACAGACAGCTAGACAAACAACTGGAGAGACAGATAGACGGACAAACAGATAGACAGGACAGCTAGACAGACAACTGGAAAGACAGATAGACAGACAGACAACTAGAGAGACAGACAGAGATACAGACAGTGAGAGAGACAGATAGATATACATAGACAGACAACTAGAGAGACAGATAGATATACAGACAGATAGACAGACAGCTAGAGAGACAGATAGATATACAGGCAGATAGACAGACAACTAGAGAGACAGATAGATATACAGGCAGATAGACAGACAGCTAGACAGACAACTAGAGAGACAGATAGATATACAGACAGACAGACAGCTAGACAGACAACTAGAGAGACAGATAGATATACAGGCAGATAGACAGACAGCTAGAGAGACAGATAGATATACAGGCAGATAGACAGACAGCTAGACAGACAACTAGAGAGACAGATAGATATACAGGCAGATAGACAGACAGACAGACAGCTAGACAGACAACTAGATAGGCAGATAGGTAGACAGATAGGTAGACAGACAGATAGCTAGATAGACAGAAAACTAGACAGACATACAGACAGACAGCGAGACAGACAGACAGGCAGACGATAGATAGACAGATAGATATGTAGACAGAGAGACAGATAGGTTGACTGTATAGGCAGGCAGACAGACAGCTAGGGAGGCAGATAGACAGCCAGATAGATGTTGAGAAAACGTGAGAATGGTTACTAAACATCTTCCAACTTTATCAATGAATTAATAATGAATTCAGGAATAAATACACACGACATATGTAAGAATCAGTGCATTCTGAACTCCGTGGGTTGAGACAATAACAATCAGAAACTAATGTTAGTTCTAATCATAATTAAACCTTGTACACATTTAAAAAAGAAAAAAGCTATGAAATATATATTACTTAGTTCCTTTTTCCCGCGAAATCCGACCCGACTCAAATCTAAGAGAAATCACCCAAAAGCTGTTCTACCAACAGAGAGAGTCGGGGAAGCTCTCATGTTTTAACTTCAACCACAACCTGCTCCAACCTGCTAGAACTAACATTAGTTTCTGATTGTTATTGTCTCAACCCACGGAGCTCACAATGCACTGATTCTTACTTATAGTACCTTTAATGTATACTTTGAATACTTTCTATATTGATTCATTGAATCATTTATCATTGCAGTTAGATGGTCATCATTGCTGAGCAGACCTCTCGGTGTCCGCCTCACGTTGAACACTCCAGTGAGTGACCGTCCGATCACAGCAGCCTGGAGAGAGAGAGAGAGAGAGAGAGAGAGAGAGAGAGAGAGAGAGAGAGAGAGAGAGAGGCAGGATTTGTGAGCTGTTGCGACAGGAAAAGGACATCGAACGGAATTACAACCTCCATAAAGACTGTCAATCCCCCGTTTTTTTTGCCTTTTTTTGGGGGGGGGATTTTAGTTTTGTATTTTTTTATAGAGGGAGAGAGAGAGAGGGGGAGAGCAGGAGCGCCAGAGAGAGAGGGAGAGGGAGAGGGAGAGAGAGAGAGGGGGAGAGCAGGAGCGCCAGAGAGAGAGGGAGAGGGAGAGGGAGAGAGAGAGAGGGGGAGAGCAGGAGCGCCAGAGAGAGAGGGAGAGAGAGAGAGAGAGATAGAGAGAGACAGAGGGAGAGAGAGAGAGATAGAGAGAGAGAGCGACAGAGGGAGAGAGAGAGAGGGGGAGAGCAGGAGCGCCAGAGAGAGAGAGAGAGAGAGAGCAGGGGCGCCAGAGAGAGAGAGAGAGACAGAGGGAGAGCGAGAGGGGGAGCATAGAGTCCACAGCAGCAGCGGGCTGTCATCCCGGAGCGCAGTCTGCTTCCTTCCCCTTTCTCTATCTCTCTCTCTCTCTCTCTCTCTCTCTCTCTCTCTCTCTACGACACACACACACGCACGCACACGAGTGCACACAAGTAGCGTCGCGCCTTTCCCGTCCGCCCGCTCGTCTGCTTCTCCGATCGTGTGTCTTCAGCGCGTCATGGATACATTTTAATAGCGTCAAGTGCTTTGGTTGAGTCTCTACTAATCATCCTCATCATCGTCGTCGTCGTCGTCGTCGTCATCGTCTCGTCGAGGAGTCATCATCATCATCAGCATCATCATCATCAGCAGCAGCAGCACCATGATGGAGTACTGGAGGCAGTGCGCCGTGTGGCTCATCCACTGCAAGGTGCTGCCCCCCGCGCACCGGGTCACCTGGGAGTGCGCGCAGGTGTTCGACCTGGCCCAGACCCTGCGGGACGGGGTGCTGCTGTGCCAGCTCCTCAACAACCTGCGGGCCCAGTCCATCAACCTCAAGGAGATCAACCTGCGACCGCAAATGTCACAGGTAAGCAGGGCTGACTTGAATGACTAAAACAACCCAGAGTAGGAACAAAAAAACAACAACCCCAACCTCAACTTCAAGACATTAAACAAGCCCTCAATACAACCAAAAATCAAGAACAGTAAAAAACAAAACAAAAAAAGGGAAATGTTACCTTCAAACTATTTAGGAAGTGAGTGTCTTGGTCAACACTGAACCGTTATCTACGCCCACGTCAGTAGCTCCTTCTGCCCTCTAGAGGTGATGTTGCAGGTGAGAGGTTTGTTAGAGAGAGAGAGAGAGAGAGAGAGAGAGAGAGAGAGAGAGAGAGAGAGAGTGTGTGTGTATGTGTGTGTGTGTGTGTGTGCGTGTGCGCATGTGTGTGTTCGTGCAAGCGTAGACACCATGCCACCAAATGTATAGCATTAACAAAACTGGACTGTAAAAAATATCATCAGAGCACTACTACTAGCCACCAGCCTACCCTAACTTCTCTTTAGCAATTCAAACTAAATATAATAG